>VCAZ01000103.1:1390000-1823104 GCA_005784505.1 Bagarius yarrelli
CTCTCTCTCTCTCTCTGTCTCTCAATTTCTCTGTCTGTCTCTCTCTCTGTTCTTTTTGCTTTCTGTCTCTTTCTGTCTCTCGCTCTCTGTCTGTCTCTTTCTTTCTCTTTCTGTCTTTCTGTCTCCCTCACTTTCTTTCTCTGTCTCTTGCTCCCTGTCTGTCTCTTTGTCTGTCTCTCGCTCTCTCTGTCTCTCCTTCTCTCACTCTCTGTCTCTCTCCCTTTTTTGTCTCTTTACTCCCCTTCCTGTCTGAATTATGGCAATTGGATGTAAGTCTGTTTTAGATGGGCTTTTTGAGGGGGGTTGATGGAGGAGGGGGGATTTTTTCCCTTTACTAAATCTGTCTGGAGGTAGCTGTGTGTATGCATATATACAGTACATATACGTGTGTGTGTAGGAACATAGTCTCTGTGAGTATGCTGGATGAACATGAGATATGTGTATGTGTATGTGTGTGTGTGTGTGTGAGGTCGGGGAGGGCCGTCGTGGGGGTCCGCTCCAGTTCCACACGAACTGTGATCTCCGTCTGATCGATCGCGGGAGGTGTTGCTGGCGCTCGTTCATCCATCACACGCGTTATTTTGGTTATACACTTGAGCAAAAAGGAGGAAAAAGAAGAAAAGCACAGGGTGTGTGTGTGTGTCTGTGTAGGGGGTATGTTCGGGTCCACTGTTCATCCAAAAATATCAAACCGGGTGGTGGATTCATTTGGGCTCCGTCTTCACTCGCTGACTGTCTCAGATCTGTTTCACAGTTAAAGAGAAGCAGATTTAAGTAAAGAGTTCAGGGAGAAAAAAATCTGTTTATTTAGTTATCTAGTTATTAATAAAGGAGTAAAGAATCCAAACCTGTGCAGAGGAAAGACATCAATCAGAGTCCGGTGTGACATGGAGCAGTTTTAATAAGTGCAGTGTTTTAACCCTTTAGACTTTCTTTTAGAATCTCTTTTCTTCATGTTCTGATAAACGTCCACAAACCTGTCGGACCAATTAGAGTTTCCTTAAACTGTCATACTATTAATTAAAAAAATACATAATTCAGCCTTAAAATTAACTGCTAATCCTGCACGTTCACATACTTTTGCAACTAAAAAAGTACACCTCACCAACACACCCCCGTCTTAATGTTTTTGTCCTACGTACTCTAAAGAAACACGGTTTCCTACTTTCTTCACTGGGACTAAAGCCACATTTACACCGCATGTATCAAGTGACCCAATTCCGATTTTTCCTCCAATGTGTTACAGATGAGATACGACCCATTATTGTGTAAGCGGGAAAAAAGCACATAGATTTCAATATTTTTAGATCGGATTCAGTGCCTCATTCATATGTGGAAATAAATGGGACATGAATCAGATACGTGCGTTATCGTTTGTCATGTAAGCAGACAGATCGGATTTTCACCTGTCAATGTGAGTCGAACGTCATGGAATAAGCAACGGTGGCGCATGACGTCAACTCATGTAGACAGTGAACGGAGATATACAATATAATCTGTTTTGTCTGTTAATAAAAAAATTAACGCATGAGTCGGAAGTAAAATACTGAATAATTATTACATCTTGTGTCCATGGAGTTTTATGCCGTTTTTACTTCCTTTTTTTTTAGGATTGTGTTTCCTTTGTCATGTTTTGCTTCCTGTTTTTATTTAATGTTCATGTTTAGTATGTTCACGTTTATTAGATGTTTCATGTTTTTATTACGTTTATGTGTTTTATAGTTTATGCTTTATGTTTTGTCCTGTGTCTGTGTGTTATGAGTTCTTGTCCATTGTTTACTTCCTGGTTTGTCCTTGTCATCTGATGGCTTGTCTCTTGTTTTCATTGGTTAGTTTGGTCTTGTGTTGCTTATTGTGTTCAGGTGTCTCTCATCTAGTTAATGTGCTCCTTGTTGGTCCTGTCTTTCTTTCATGTGATTCCTTGTGTCTTGTTTTCATTGGTTAGTTTGGTCATGTGTTGCTTATCGTGTCCAGGTGTCTCTCATCTAGTTAATGTGCTCCTTGTTAGTCCTGTCTTTCTGTCATTTGATTCCTTGTGTCTTGTTTTCCTTGGTTAGTTTGGTTATGTGTTGCTCATTGTGTCCAGGTGTCTCTCGTCTAGCTTAATGTGTCCCTTGTTAGTCCCGCCTTTCTGTCATTTGATTCCTTGTGTCTTGTTTTCATTGGTTAGTTTGGTTATGTGTTGCTTATTGTGTTCAGGTGTCTCTCGTCTAGTTTAATGTGTCCCTTGTTAGTGTTGTTTGAGTTTTGTATATATAGCCCACTTGTAGCCTTGTGTCTTCGTAGATGATTGTCCGTATACCATTTTGGTGAGTCTATGTTTGTGCCAGTGTTCATGTCATGTTATGTTTAGTTTATGTTTATTGGTTTATGCCAAGTGTTATCTAGTCAAGTCTAGGTTATGTTTGTTCGTTTGTCCCACTGTAAATAAACTGCACCTGGGGTTCTAAATGCGTCTCGCCTCAGTGTTAAGTGTAAATGCAGATATCGGATATGGGTCAGTTTTTATATTTATAAAATCACAAAATCGGAATTGAGCATCAAGACCTGCAGTGTAAATGCAGCCTTAGAGACTTAAACACTGCTCCAGTCAATGCACCTGTGCATAAATCCCCTGAGCTCTACAATACCATGTCCTGATTCTGATTCTACCCCTTTAAACTGAACACCTTTGGGATGAACTGGAACCCTGACTAAACCCCAGACGTCCTCACCTCAACATTAGTGTCTGATCTCATTAATACTATTGGAACTGAATGATTTAATATCCACACAGTCACATGACACAATCTAGTGGAAACCCTGCACAGAAATCTGGAGGTGATTATAAGAGGAAAAGTGAGACTAACATCTGGAATAGAATGTTTATAAAATACCGGGTCTTCTAATACTTTTTATATGTAGTGTATGTAATTCTGGATCAAGTAGGAACAAGTGTAATCTTTTATTTTTATATAATTTTTGTTTGTTTTATTATTTGATTTACCTTCAGGAATTGTCTGGCTGCACAATGCAAAAATAACACTAAACTCACTGAAATGTGATGCAGGATAAAAGCGAACTCTCTGACGCAGTCGTGAGCTTGCTGTTGTGTGTAGCGTGAGACAGACTGTATTACTCACTGTAATAAAACGCCATTTCAGTGAGCAGGAACTAAAATATAACCTTTTTTATAAATATGTTGCTTCTAATAGGTGAGACTAACAAACTGAAATATTTAGAAAACTCTACAATTTCATATGAGCTTCATAATAATCATCACTGTGGAATAAAACATGACAAACCCACTCAGTGATCAAGGTGGACACAACAAAACCAGTAGGACATTCAGTTACTTGGATTTTAGTACATTTTGAAAGTTGCTATTGATTTGGCAACCCATGTTTCTGTCCTGCTCGTTTTCTAACTATCCCTGTTCTACCATAAATCTGATAACCTCCATCAGATTTTTTTAATCCATTAGAAGCTGGGAGATATCATCTCAGAGGAGAGAGATGAATGCTGTGTCTGAAATGCCATACTACCTAAGCAGGTACTATGTTTAAAAAAGTACTATTAAAAAAGGCTGTTCTATATAGTTCAGGTAGTATGAATAAAATTCAGACGGACTAAATCCACAGTAAAGAGAGAGAGAGAGAGAGAGAGAGAGAGAGAGAGGGAGAGTAAGATATAATTTTTTTTTATATCTTAGAAAGTATTGCTTTTTTTGTAATACAGAGAGGAACAATGAAAGAAAGAGAGAAAGAGAAAGGAAGAGAGACAGTAAGAGAGAGAGAGACAATGAAAGAGAGAGACAGCAAAAGAGAGAAAGAGAAAAACAGTGAGAGAAAGAAACACAGTGAGAGAGAGAGAGAGAAAGAGAAAAATAGACAGACAGTAAGAGAGAAAGAGAGAAAGAGACAAACAGTAAGACAGAGAGAGAAAGAGAGAGAGAGAAAAAGAGGATTAGCCTTGAATCAGTCATGGATCTTCGTTGGAGGTTGCAGCAGCAGGAAAGCGAACGGCTGTAACACAGTTTGCATGCAGAAGGAGGGCGCCACTTCTCCCCCGTGCTTTCAGGCTCAGATTAGCCACGGTATCGGGCAGCTGAGAGAACCCACACTAGTCCGACCGAGACTGGTGCCACTGAACCCCAGGCTTGCCGAGGGGAACGTCTCCGGGCACAGATGAGGATCGCAGGAAGCTTGAACTGCATGCCAACTTTTCATTCTCCTCTTTTCAGCCGCACACTCACAAATACTCCAACGGTGCTTTCAACACGTTCAGACTGGGGCTGCAAACGCTGGCATGTGTGTATTCATAAATAAAAAAAAAAAAAAGACGGGGAAAAAAATGTTTTTCCTAGGTACTGCGGGTGAAAATAGGACTTATCAGCTTTCGTTTTGTGTGAATCATGTTTTGCTTTGCTGGTTGCTAGGCAACAGAGGTGACAACAAAAAGTTGTGAGATGTGAGAAACACAACACTTAATCACTATGAGAGAAGAAAAGTTAATACGACTAAATTCACGGAAGCCCGGAATCTTCTAGCAAAATCAAACTATGACTTCGACATAGAAATAAACTATTAATTGGACCTCTACCCGAAATCTGTCCATTAATCGTTATCGAGGTGAATCGTTTAATTAATCGAGGTTTGGATTTTGGGTCACATTAACCAGCTTCCAACCCTCAAAACCATTTCAGCTGAACTTAAAAGCTTTTAAATTACAATCACCTGAGTTTAAAATAAAAACACTACAGATCACTCGATAGACACCAACACGAAAAAAACAGAGTGTCCACACAGTGTCCAACCCTACTTTTATATTTGTAGCAACATTTTTCTTTATTTCTCCCCAGTCCACTTTACAGTATATTAGCAAAATGATTAATAACATCAATTCCTATTGTAAACACTGTACACTGTAAAATCCCTTGATCTTTTCTCTGAATGTCCTAATTATGGTGGCCACAGCTAAAATTGCGCTGAACCCTTTGTCCTCCCTCATTATCATAACAAACAAACAAAACTATTACAGTAGCTCTCATTTCTGGGTTCTTGGTCTTGCTCTTCGTCATCCTCTTCCTCCACCCGGTCTACAGTACACACGCCTCCTCCACCGCTGGAATTTTGCACATTCTTGTTTTCATCACCTTGTGTTAACACACATTTTGAAGTATTGCATCATAAACGAGTGACAGCATAAAAATCCCATAATTTTTTTTAACGTAATGCGAATAAAGGTAAATGGAATCGCATTTGATGAATACATTTTGATGTAGTGAATATTAAACCCACGTCTTTTCGGTATCTTCATGACAACATGGCTGCTAGCAACAACAGGTGTATTTGGACAGATGATGCGCTGCTAGGACATTTATTACTTGCCTGATGGTTATTAATTAAAAATTGTAATGTCTTTATTGGTCACAAACTTTACAGCACAGTGAAATGTGTTTCTTCGCATATCCCATCTTAGTAAGTTGGGGGTCAGAGCGCAGGGTCAGCTATGATACAGCGCCCCTGGAGCAGGAAGGGTTAAGGGTCTTGCTCAGGGACCCAACAGTGGCAGACTGGCGGTGGTGGTTCTTGAACCAAGGTCTTCCTGGTCTTCCAATCAACAACTGAGCGCCTTAACCATTTGAGCCACCACCGCCGCCTTAAAGTCCTACTATGACTATATGTCTTTATTATGCTTGCTTTCTTGGATACTCTGAATAAATTCTGACATAGCAGACAGTAAACCTACATGACTAATCGGCTGTTTCCGTTTCTGAGTTGTTTTATTTACTTTTGGTTACTAGGTTACCAACACCACCAGCAGCCGCTTAAACAACTTGATGGAAACACAACGAATTCACATTTTTTTTTGCAAAAGTTGAAAAAATTTGCTTCACCGTAGAATAAAAACCTGGCTAGTGTCTATCGACCTAATTTTTTATGACATAATGACAGCACGGTGAAATCTCTCTCTGTTTATATCCCAACCCGTAATGTTGGGGTCAAAGTATCGGATCAGCCAGAATGCACCTGAATGTAACAAAAAAAACAGCCCTTTTGCACTTTATTAACACTCGTTCTTTGAGGAGAAACGTTCAGTCCTGTGATGGAACTACTAGCGTGGAGTTATCAGAGATACATCATGCTTTCGGGTTGACATTTGACTTTAGTCGTGACGAATTTGGTGGACAAAACATGCAGTGGTCACATTTATCTGTGTCAGCTTTAAATACAGATGTTGTAAGTCTTGTATGGAGTAAAACATCTGGGGGTGTACTGCTGTTGGACAACAAAAGGACAGTGGGACAGTAATGTCATAATCTTTTAAAGCAAAAATGATTATTTTGTCATGACAGCGAATTCCATACTTTAAAAAAAAATTGATGACACATCATACTTTTTGTACTTACATTACATTTATAATCATAAATAGTTTAATTGTGATTGAAATTCATCCGACAAATACTTCCTGCTTTCGCTTCTATATTCTACATGTCAGCTTAATGTCAAGTAACTAAAACTGGACAAAAAACTAATATAGGAAATAATGAGTGACAAGAACGCATAATGGATCCTTAATCGCACTGTAAGGTCTTCCCTAAGGAAACATTCAGCCATGTGGATTGATTAACGATTAACAAGCAACAGGTTGTATTTTTATCCGTTTATGGTTACTTTTAACGTCGTGAAACATCTGCTAGAAAAGGGAGGTTCTGCCATCTCTTACGTCATCGCAGCTGGAAATGTCTGGGTTAATATTTTTTGCAATAATTATTTATCGATTATTTGAAGCATTTTCAAATTTGAGGTTGTTTGGTGTTTATCCTGACACCCTGGAAGACATCTGTGCTACAGTCTGCATTACGCTCAGGTTGGTTTTGAAAGCCTGGCTTAGATTAAAAGATAATTAGACATGAGTCACAAAGAGACGCTGCACTTCCTTTTCTTATTCAGAGAAACGCAGTGGACACAGAAACCGCTGCATGCATCATACCGTTTGGTCATTAAATCTCTTTTAGTTCAGGACAGCCTGCTATAATTAACTTTTAGAATAAGAAAGCTATATGATTGTTTAATACCAATCCATAACTGCTAATAACAATTAAAAAATTTATAACACAGATTCCTACATATGTATTTGTGGTAGGAGAATACATAAAGGTGTTATTATACATGAACAAATAGGCATTCTGGAAGAGTTACAATAATTTATTATAATATAAAATAATTAATATTTACAATTATTAACATGATTAAATTATTATAATAACTAAAAAAGAATTAGCGACAAGGTGGTGTAACACGACCTGAATCACAGTTATGAGTTACAAAAATGACAAAATTCTTTAACAAAATAGTCCGACATGCTGTAGGATTCCTCTCAACTGACTACCAATCAACATTTAAGACTTTGGATCTGTTTCTAGTTGCAGGATCCCTTGGCAAAACAAATGGCCTCTTTTAGAAATTTTCACCTTAAAAATTGCATTTAGAATCGCAAATATTGCGAAGCATACAAAGCATTTTTGGCACACAAATGAGCCAAACCGCTAGCTAAGCTAAGCTAGCTAAACCTAGCTAGCTAAACTAAGCTAGCTAAGCTAAGCTATCTTAAATAAACATAAATTTGATTTGCAGTTAATTTCCAGATCTAAAAAAGTGTTGTGGTTTAAACGTTGCAGTGTGTGGTGTACTTAAGCCTAAAGCATCATAATGGCTTTAGTTTGGGAAAAAGGACAGTGTTTACTTGCCGTTTCTTCGAACCCTGACCCCCCCCCCGCCCCCGCCCCACCCCTCTCCTTTTCCTAGTCTGCACGTTTGCACCGGCCGCCTCTGATGGGGCTCATGGGGCCTGGCGCACTTTCGGCTGCTGAGGAAATGAGTTTTGCCGTGGATATTTATCACCACCATCGGCGGTATGTGCTGTGAATTCGGGAGGAGGAAAAGCGGCTTGGCGTAGGATCTGTCGCGCGAGAGGCTGAACATATAGAAGAGAAATATTCACCCCGCCGCTGTGATCAGCGCTGAAATTGGGACCTGATGTTTCTCTGTGGGAACCTCCAGCACTGGAAACAAAAAACCCTGCTGCATTTAATGGGGGCAGTCCTTACTGTGAGTCTGAGTTGTTTGATTAGGAGAGGTTTCAGCTCAATGATTAAGGTGTTGGACTTTTGATGAGATTTAATTTTCAGCACCACCAAGCTGCCACTGTTGGACCCTCGAGCATCATGGGTTTAAATCCGTGTACCACTAAGCTGGCATGACTGGGCCCGTAAGCAAGGCCTAAACCGTCAATTTCTCAGTTGTACAAATAAATAAAATGTAAAAATGGATAAGGGCGCCTGCCACATGAAGATTAAGTTTAAATAATTTAACACCAATTAGATTCAAATCTATCAAGCTGTTTTGGTGTACAACTTTTTTGCAATGGTTCCGTTTTGTCATCCTGCAACAGAAAAACAGCTTCCGCTCCCCTGATAATCATAAACTGCTTGTAATCAAGCGTGAACCACATCAGCATTTCCATCATCCCGATATCCTGATTGTCCTCCAAAGGGCTGTACGGGAGTGTGGGGCAGATGGAATACAGGTGTGTAGCTGACAGATGAAAGGCTTATAACGGCGTCAGCATGGACGCAGGAAAACTGCACAGGGACACGGCGCAGGATCTGAGTCCGCTACAGAAAGCAGGATGTTGGGTATTTATTTGAGTCTAGTTTAACTGACTGGTGGACTGTTGACTCGACTGGAAGACCATGGGGTTAATTTCTACCGCCAACAAGATGCCTCTGCAGGGCTGCTTAGCGAGGCCCTTATCCCTCAATTCCTCAGTTGGATAGAGATGAGGTAACTGTAGTTATTGTGAAGGGTGCGCAGGGTAACTTCGCTATGAGCAATAAACAAGAACAATATTTTCTGAACTGCAAAATGGTGGCTATTCTCAGCTTTGGTCAATCCACGTACCTGCATGCTTTTAATATCAAAATATTAAAAGAGACATGTATTTGAAAGAAGATCCTCATATCTATCTCATTTATACAAATTAGCAGTTAAAGGTCTTGTTTAAGGGCCCAAGGGAGTTGTAGCTTAACCAGGGCGGGATTTGTACTCGATCTTTTGAGGAAACAGTCACTCACTCAAGATGTCCTTATCCAGAGTGACTTACATTTATCTCTTTTATATACAACTGACCAATTGTGGGTTAAAGGCCCAACAGTGGCAAATTAGAGTGCCAGGAATCGAACCCTGATCTTTCAGGTATCAGTCCAGCCTCTTAACCAATGAGCCACCACTTCCCCAACTAACCACTAACCTAAACTGTGCATGCTGTTTAATTTTTAGCAAGAAGATAAAAAAACAAGCACTATAAAAGAAGAAGCCCAAGTTGATAGGATTTGTGGTGCTGAGGTTTAAACTCACGACCATCAGCTCAGTAATCCAGAGTCTAAACTGCTGAACCGCAACTGGACTGTAGCTATAGTTAAAGCATCAAATTTTACACCAAACGGTTATTATAGTGTTAATTACCCTAAAAGTCAGCGTTTATATTGTTACCAAATCTAAAACCTGGTGTGTAGTGTAAGCAGGCATATCTACTGTCAACCTCATTCCATTGTCAGAGATCCATCAGGAAACTGTGATGTAAGCACACGTGTAATAGCTGACAGGGTAACAGCAAGGTCAACTGTTTGGAGTCCGGCAGGATCCTTAAAATAGCTTTTGGCTTTATACAGACAAAGAAGAGGTCATAGGTGGGCCTGCTGTTGTGATTACCTGGTTCCAGAGGAAGGGCATTCTCAACAGGGCTCTGGAAAAACAGTGTATTATAGCAAACTGTGGTGATGATTAGCACCCAACCCGTTCCTGTGTTGACGCTCAAGCAGAAGCCTGAGCTATTCTTAACCATAAGAATATTTTTAACATCAGAAGAAAAGATGCATATCCAAGATGTGTGTATTATTAACAATGGGGTGTGAAACTGATTAATAAGGTATAAATAGCTTAGAACAAACAGTGAGGTTTTCTGCAGCACACATTTAACCGCAGGTCCACCTGGAATTCCACGGATTTGGTTCTTCAGTGTGTGCCATCCACATCGGTCGAGTCTCGTGCCAGCATTTCCAAAACAGACATACCAGTCCCTGCTTCAAAGTGCTGGTTTATCTTGGCTATTAGCTGCCTAACAAAAGCTTAAATTACCCACAAAATTTGCACCACTTTTCAATTGTTTGACAAATAATGCATGAAAAACCTCTAGATATTTGGCTGGTGGCACACGGGGAGAGAAGCCTAAGACCTTAGGCTGCTCTGTGGGGGGAAAAAATTTTTTAGTGACTCACCAGCTCTTCTTGGAACATAATTAATTACGTATCATTCTACACACATTATTTGTTGTCTTTTTTAATGAATTCAGTTTAGCCTATACATTATTCCCACTCATGCATATGCCTTTTTATATAACTCTGAAAGCTTAATATTGTCGGAACTGTTAGGATTTCTTTACATATGCCCACACATTTTTTTTGTTTTTATTTTTTTTCACCGCTTCCATCTCCTCCTTCTTTCCATCCTTCTCCTATACTAGCTGGAATTGGACCAGGAAGGCCGAGGGAGCCTGGCACTTGCCTGGGAGCCGCAGCCAGCTCTGGGCAGCTGGGATCTGGGGATGCTCCCTGCAGTTCTGGAGCTCTGTGGCAATCCCCTTTTTCCCCTTCACTTGCTTTTCTTCTTCTTCTTTTGAGTGTCAGCCAAATTCACAGGACAGTATGGTGCTGCTAAACACCCACATGAAGCCCCTAACATACAGACACACTCATAACAAAAAGATTGTGTTCTTACAAGCAAGCATTTCCACCTAAACGCGTTGCAACTGCCACAACAGCTGCAGCAGCAACAGCGGCAGGGGCTTCTCAATTTCTTAACCAAGTTTGCTGTGGCTCTCGATATGAACCAGTGGGAAAGCTTAGCGTGTTGCAGTGCCTCAGAGCATGGCCATATTGAAGAGGAAGTAGTCTTTAGTTTTGTCATTTGTCTCCATAGTAACTAGAAACATATAGCAAGACACTGGGGAAACTGGCAGATGCAAATATATTTTGTGAAGGTCTACCACATTGGGTTTCTTTTATACAGTTCCACATAAGTTTTCAACCATGGACAGGTAGGTACAGATGAGCCCAATCCTTCTTTACACCTAGTCGTCCCAAACAGGCCTCCCATCTCCTGCCGTTAGCCTGAGAAATCTGGCCTTCCCAGGAGCTAGCTATAAAAAAGAAGGAAATTCCTTTCTAATGGCCCATGCAAGCTACGATTCACAATTTGTTTTTGTTTGAACCTTGGCGGTTCTTTCTGAATTACCTCAGCATTGTGACTTTAAGAAAAACTCATCCATCATGTTAGGATCCATCATGTTTTTTTTTCATCCTGATGTGCTGAGAAAAACTTTCATGGTTGTGAAGCTCTGCTGGTTTTGGTACAATGCCAACACCAAACCACCTCACACCACATCACACCAGACCAGACCAGACCAGATCACCATACACCACACCAGCATCCCCTCAACCACACACATATTCTTGACCAGAGACTTAATTGGGAGAATGAGTTTGATGAACAAAACTTGGACTGTGTTCAGGTCAGTAATTGCCCTTATTGTTCTCCTGCCACTGTTGGTTACAGTTACAAGCTGTTTGCTAAGGCCCCTGTCTGTCTACTGCACCCCACAGAATCAATGGCAGCATCAAATTCCCAACAGGACCTGCTTGTGCCAGGACAGAAATGCCAACTCGATGCCCAGATAGTGACAAGCACAGGCTCGGGGCAGAGCATCTGTCGCGCTGACACGCCTCTTTTTGAAGCCTCCGTCCAAATTTAAAAAAAACTATTAGAAAATCACATTCTTCTTTTCACGGCTGAAAGCACTTGTGGCGTGAAAGCTGTTAGATTATTCGTTTTATGGCTCTCTTTTATCTGATGAGAGTGTTTGCATATGACAGGCTAAGCTGTGAAGTGTGGTTAGGCGCGAGTTTGAAGTTGTTGTCAACAACTTTAACAATGCTGGGTTTGGTCCACATGCAGAATTCCTGAGAAATTCATTTATGACGAGATCGAATGTTTGGAGGGCTATGCTTATACTCCAGAATATCAAAATTATTATGTAAGAGGCTTTAAATAATAAACAACATGGTGGTTCAATGTGGCCCAAAGTAAACCTGAAGTGTAGTAGTTTCCTTTAGCAGCATTCGCTATTTTTCATTATCAAGCATTTGTAATATTTGTTTATTGTTACATTTAATAGTTTATAATGTCTGTAAAGCAAGATTCATTTTTTCACGTGTCTTTTATTACGCCCTCATCCAGAGCAAGTTACATGTATCTCTATTTTTTCAGTCGGGTGTTTGTGGCCTTGCTCAGGGGCCCAGTAGTGTTAGCTTGGTGACACTTTTTATTAGCAGTCCAGATTTGTTATTAGCCCTAAATTATACTTAACATCTACAGTACGAGTTTTTGTGAATAACCATTTAACGTAAAAACAGTAACAAACCAGTTTTAAAACTAGTGCATTTTTGCTACGGTGGATAATAATAATAATAATAATAATAATAATAATAATAATATTAACAGTGATACTTGTGATTAAGACAGAAGAAAGGGATCCATGTTGCAGTAAAAGGCTTTATTAAAGGTTTTACAATAATCCAAAAACGTCAATAAACAAGCAAAAGTCGCTACACAAAAGGCAGTAGTAAGGCAGTAGTAAACCAATTAGACAAATCCAAATCAACAGCCAGAAACAGTAATCCAAAAGTTCATTAAAACAAGCAGACGTGAACGTGAACGTAAACATGAACGTGAATGTGAACATGAACGTGAACATGAACGTGAACATGAACGTGAAGCACTTAGTAAGGTTGATAAACAAACAATACATTGCAATGTGCTTGAAGTTCAGCTAGCCACAGGAAGTACTAGCGGAAGTTGCTATTTCTCAAGCTAGGGCGACCTCTGGTGGTGGGAGGCCGGAATCGTTACAAAAATACTATCATGTTTTATATATATATGACAGATTTTTACAGCTTAAAAGCAGTTTTACATTCCAAGGGAGAATGCTAATAAACAGTAACAGTAACCAAAATAAGTCATTCAAAATACTCAAAAACAACACAGATTAATGCAAACAGACAAAGAAATCACGCAACAAAATTTAAACCAAACAAAATACGAATAACATTATTTTAAATGGTTTATTTTTGAATATTTGTTCAGTTTTGTTTGACTCCTGCTTGATGTTTATTTAGGATGTTTGCTGCTGCTGTAGTCTGGTTTTATTCGCTGATAGTATTTTGGTGTTGTTTGATATTAACCCTGGCATAGAATTGGTTTATGCTAAATATTTGTAAATAATTCAGTTTATTTTTTGCCCCACATTCAGTGTTTGTTTAATAAAAAGTTTGATTAGTTTGTTCATTATGCTAGTCAGTCTGCTAAAATCAGATGACACAACGATTGCATTTGCATAACCAATCTAGCTACCGCTACATTTTCGCTGACTCGAAGCCACGCCCCTTTTTTCCCCTAGCCTGCAGTCAGTACCATAAAGACTTTAATAAGAAAACGGAATCCCTGCTGTCAGAGGTCATCAACTTGCCTGGGTGGATTTCCCGAAATCCACCGATGTGTGGTGTGTGTGTATGAGAGGATGTTGAACATTAACAGGGAACTCACTGTTTTATTTAGAACACATGGAATTGTTTCATCTCAGATTAGCATTTTTTAGTTGAAGTGCCTGCTGGAGGGCCTCTCGGACAGACGCTCTGATGTGGAATGTAACCCAATAGCACTTCTCCGCTGAACAACGCAGCTCTCCACGGTTATGTGAATGTGTGTGTGTGGTGTATGTGTGTGTGTTTGTGGCCTTCCCATTACGTACCTTTTACCGTAGGCAAAGTTTCTTGGGTTATCATGTGGTCATTGGACGGCATAAAGAGGAAAATACCACTTTTTCTTTAAACAATAGATCCGTCCGTCTCTCATTAATAGTGAGTGTGTGCTGCATTTGTCTGGTGAGTGTACAGAGTGTTTAAGTCATTATAAATGGAAACACAAAACCTGATTCCCTAATATTTGCTGTTTACCTGATGATGTCATGAGTGTACAATGAGTGTACAATCAAACAAACCTTCACAGTTCCAAGATCAGCTCCACACCAGATACAAGTGGTGAGGTGACCACTGTGACTGAAACAGGAACACATAGATCAGAGGTCATTTGACTTTTTCCTGTGCACCTATATAAGCGCGTTATCCAATGTAGGAGAACAATAACCGCAGCGGCAGCGGCAGCGGCGACTATGCAGAAAGACAGAGTAAAAAATAAAGACTTTAGGTGGGTGGTAACACATTATATAGAGAAAGTGGTGGCTCCGTGGTTAAGGTGTTGGACTGCTAACTGAAAGATCGGGGTTCGAGTCCCACCACAATCAAGTTGACACTGTTGGGCCCCTGAGCAAGGCCGTTAACCCCCTAGTGCTAAGTTGTATAAAAGCGATAAATGTAAATCATTCTGGATAGGGATGTCTGCTAAATGTCATTAATGTAAAGATTTACTGTGACGTGATTTTTAAAAAAACATTTACAAATTTTTAACCGGCTTTACTTTTACTCTTACTTAAATTTTCATTGCAGAAATGTACTTTTACTTCTCTACGTTTGATGTCATTCCTCCGTTACAATCCAATGTTAATGATGTAAATGGAGTTTTAATAATTAGTTTCCATCATGTTGTGTATAATGAGATCTCGCGATAGACTGCAGTCGTCTGAAGTTCGTACGTGAAACACTTTTTTTTTAAATTCCGGAAATAATGACGGAAAAGGGGGGAATAAGTGAGAATATCAGTAGAGACAGAAACACACACAACCTCACATTTAAATAATTTATACACTCCAACTTACTGTAAGTTACTATAAAATCTCACACATTCACTTCTTTTAACTCTTTTATTTTATGTGTATTTTATGTAGTTGTGTTTGTTAGTATTTCCTTTTCTAATTCAAGATTTTTTCTTCATTTAATCAAATCCAAAGTCATTATTTTAATAAAACTAGTTTTAATTGTAATTTTAGGACACCGAGGCAGAGAGAGAGGAAGTAAGAGAGAAACCGAGGCAGACGGCTAGAAGTAGGGAGAGAGTGAGAGAGACAGAGGAGGAGTGATAGGGGTGGAGAGAAAGAGAGAAAGGTAAAAGAGGAAGAGAAAGGAAAGTAAAAAAACAGGAAGTGCTCTCAGGAGGATCATCTGTCTGGTTTTCTCTTCTCCTGTCTGCATTCTTTAGCAGTAGCTTCTTTTGCAGGATTTTGCTCAAACGAGCGTGGGAACTGACCCGGGCCATCCAGAAGTTTCCTTGTCTGCAGATGAGGGAGAAAGACAGAGGCAGAGAGTCAGGGGAAGACAGACAGGTTGAAAGACAAAAGCAGAGGGGGAGAGACAGAGGCAGAGAGTCAGAGGCAGAAAGACAGGTACAGTGAGAAAGTAGGAGAGAGACAGAGGCAGAGAGGCAGGGGAAGAGAGACAGCATGGGAACTGACCCGGGCCATTCAGAGAAAAGCGTGGTGGGGGGGCAAAGGCAGAGAGGCAGGGGGAGAGATATAGAAGAGACAGACAGGCAGAGAGACAAAAGCAGGGGGAACAAAGGCAGAGATACAGGGGGAGAGATACAGAGGCAGAGAGACAAAATCAGAGGGGAGGCGAGAGACAGGCAGAGAGACTGAGGCAGAGAGGGAGGGGGAGAGAGACAAAGGCAGAAAGACAGAGGCAGTGAAACAAAGGCAGAGAGACAGGAGGAGAGAGACAGAGGCAGAAAGGAACAGGGAGAGGGACAGAGGCAGAGCGACATCGTGGGAACTGACCCGGGACATCCAGAGAATCCTTGTCTGCAGCCTGTAATGATGGAAGCTTCATGACATCATGGGTTTACGGAGCAGGGCTCTGGTAACTGCACCACGCGCTTCATCCAAATACCAGTGGCTACGCGGAACACACACGCTGAGTTCGGCAATGGAAGTCAGATGCACTAAGAATTTTTTTTCTCTGTTCTGATGCAGAGAGGAAACTGAGGGGCCTCGGCGAAGGCTGCCTAGACTGTAAATGTCAGCAAACGAATGCAGTCCTTCTTAACAAAGTGCAATCTGATCTAATTCACCCCGGGCGAGTGTGTTTGATCTGCACCCTCTTCACTACGCTTGTCAGAGCCTTTAAAGTAATAGCTACGGCTCATGCTACAGAGACAGCGCTCGGACTCTGACATCACATGTATTTAAAAGTGTTTTCATGTGTGTGCTGATGTTTACTGAGTTATAGTCAGAGGCATTAGTTGCATTAATGCACACAATCTTTATACCGGCTAACATGGACATGGACAGTGCTGCAGAGCTTAGTTGGAAAAAAATGAGAAGGGGAGGGGTAGAAAGATAGAGAAAGACAGTGAGACAGAAGCAGAGAGATAGAGACAGCAACAGGTAGAGAGACGGGGGACACTAGACAGAGGCAGAGATACATAAGCAGAGATAGGCAGAGAGACTGGGGACAAGGGACAGAGGCAGAGAGACAAAAGCAGAGACAGGGGAGAGAGAGACAGAGGCAGAAAGACAGAAACAAAGAAAAAGAGGGGGGAAAGAAGCTGAAAGACAGGGGAAGAGAGACAGAGGTAGAAAAACAGGGGCAGAAAGACATGGGGGGAGACAGAGGCAAAGAGACAGATGTAGAGAGACATAGAGAGAGAGGCAATGGCAGAGAGACGAGGCATGGAGACATGGGGAGAGAGACAGAGGCAGAGAGACAGAAAACATGGGGAGAATGAAGACAGAGGCAGAGGGACATGAACAGAAGACACAGAGGCAGAGAGACACAGGAAGAGAGACAGAGGCAGAGAGACATGGGGAAAGAGAGACAGAGGCAGAGAGACATGGGGGAGAGAGACAGAGGCAGAGAGACATGGTAAGGCAGAGAGACATGGGGGAGAGAGACAGAGGCAGAGAGACATGGGGAAAGAGAGACAGAGGCAGAAAGACATGGGGGAGAGAGACAGAGGCAGAGAGACATATGAAGAGAGGCAGAGAGACATGGGGAAAGAGAGACAGAGGCAGAGAGACATGGGGGAGAGAGACAGAGGCAGAGAGACATGGGGAAAGAGAGACAGAGGCAGAGAGACATGGGGAAAGAGAGACAGAGGCAGAGAGACATGGGGAAAGAGAGACAGAGGCAGAGAGACATGGGGAGAGAGACAGAGGTCTTGATTTGTTTTGATTTGCTTCTGAAAACACTGATTAATTCTGGTTAGCATCTGTGTTTTGGTTTTATTTTGACCCTTGAAAGAATTTCTTTGGTTTCTTTTGGTTTGCTGGTATGTGCTGGTGCTGCTAGTGAGTGATCAGTTTTTGTTCACTAACGATATTTATTCATTTATTTTTGTTTGATTGATGTTTAAATGTGTTTTTTGTTTGGATGTTGTTTGCTGATGTATTTTTTTGTAGAAAATCATTTGGTTGTGTCTGCCTTAGAACTGGTGCTTATCTTTGTTGTTTATCTTTTATTTTGCTGCCGTTTAATGATCGTTTCAGTTCGGCTTTGTTTGGTTGTGATATTTTAAAGATAGTTTCTAGATTTTTTTTGCAGTTGGTGTTTATTAAGTTATTAAGTGAAGTTATCATTATAACTATTATGCTGCCTTTCGTCCAGGTGGGTGGATTGACCCTTCAGACTACTTCAGGTGTGGACGAATGTGTGGCTTTCGACAGATCCGGACTTAATGACTTTCATTTGGTTTTCTTGTGGAAAACATTCAGCAAGATTTCTCCCTGCTTTTCTTCTATTCAGTCACTTACAGAACCTCCACTGCTTCCCGGGCTGCTGTGATCATAACAGTGTTATAAATCCTCATATTAACCCAAACCCAATTTTAGAGTTCAGTTTTGGAAACTCGCACAACAGCTCCAGCATCTGCAATTTATACGACGGCGGCCATGTTAGCGGTCTTTCATACCGAGAGCTTTTGAAGTTGCAGAGCTCTGTAATTGCTCGCTTGCCGCTGCTCCTATAGTTAGTGCACCCAGGACACATGTGAATTTAACTGCAACTGTCAAAACCTTTCCAGCTTCCCAAACGTTCCTACAATACAAGTCATTTTTATTTTTAGACGAAGAGTACGTGCGCCCTGTTATCTGGGACGAAGGATTTTTCAGAATTATTTGATAATTATAGTAATCATGAGCTTATGGTGTTATTTTTCTGTTCTCGCACAGTTATGGCTTCCATTAGGCCACAGCGCTCATCTTTTTGGTGGCGGATGTGTTTTAAATGCCATTTTAAATCACAGGTCGTCTGGCATTGGGATGAGTAAAATGCGAATTTAAAACCAAAATATATATAAACCAAAAATGTATATACAAAATATATACAAACACCAAAATATATTAAAGGTTAAACAACAAACAAATTGAATGAATTACATTTGGTGTATTTGCTCTGGGTGTTAAATACATTTAAATTTAAATTTATAGCATTTGGCAGACACTTTTATCCAAAGCGATTTACATTTTGAGCCAATGGGGGTTAGGGGCCTTTCTCAGGGGCCCAGAATGAGAACATTGTAGAATATCAATCATTCATTAAATGCATCTGTCATTAACTCACCAAAGCAAACATCTTTATTTTAAAAAACATACATATAAAAACTCTACTGTGACAATTTATCCAAATATTGATGTTATAGTGTCATATCACTCACGTCTAGACAAGCCTGGTTCTCATCAGAAATTTGAGATATCGGTCACATCAGCATAGCAACCATAGCAAAATAGTGGAACTTGAGAAACGCTAGAAAAATGTCAAAAAAATGTAAAGCCTTTTTATTTGGGTTCCCTTTATTTATAATTTATTATATAGTGGTCTATCTATCTATCTATCCCTATCTATCTATCTATCTATCTATCTATCTATCTATCTATCTATCTATCTGTCTATCTATGTCTATCTATCTATCTATCTATCTTCTTATCTATCTATCTTCTATCTGTCTGTCTATCTATCTATCTATCTATCTATCTATCTATCTATCTATCCCCTCTATCTATCTATCTATCTATCTATCTATCTATCTATCTATCTATCTATCTATCTATCTATCTATCTATATCTATCTATCTATCTATCTATCATTCTATCTATCTATATGTCTATCTATCTATCCCTCTGTCTATCTATCTATTATCTCTATGTCTATCTATCTATCTATCTATCTATCTATCTATCTATCTATCTATCTATCTATCTATCTATCTGTCTATCTATCTATCTATATCTATCTATCCTCTATCTATCTATCTATCTATCATCTATCTATCTGTCTATCTATCTATCTATCTATCTATCTATCCCTCTATCTATCTAACCCTTTATCTATCTATCTATCTATCTATCTATCTATCTATCTATCTATCTATCTATCTATCTATCTATCTATCTAACCCTTTATCTATCTATCTATCTATCTATCTATCTATCTATCTATCTATCTATCTATCTATCTATCTATCTATCTATCTATCTATCTATCTATCTATCTGTCTATCTATCTGTCTCTCTGTCTGTCTGTCTTTCTCTCTCTCTCTGTCTGTCTGTCTATCTATCGGTCTGTCTGTCTTCCTGTCTGTTTTTCTCTTTTTCTTTCTTTCTCTCTGCCTGTCTGTCTCTCTATCTGTCTATCTATCTGTCTGTCTGTCTATCTAACTATCCGCCTGTCTATCTGTCTGTCTCTCTATCTGTCATTAAGCAGTATGAAGTTGTCAAATTCAGAAAAAATGCCCAAACAGCTCTATAGAGTTTTTTTTCTGTAAGTTATTAGTAGTTTACTGTGCCAAGCTCAGCATACAGTTTCTGCTCATAAAGTAGCGGAGACGGCCAAATGACTGTGGTTGATTTTGGAGCAGACCACCACTGACACGCTCCCTGATGGCTCATACACCTCCGTGATACATTACACACATGCCGAGTGTCTCTTAAAACACTACACCATGGCACAAAAATAAATCTGAATAAAATGCCAAATTAAATATTTATAAAGCTTCATATAACACGTCAGAACAGCTTAAAGTGAAAAATGTCATCATTGTAAATAGACTATTATGTTTTATAAGCAGAAAGACGTAAATTGCCTCTTCTGTGAAGGGGTCGTGGCCTTTGTAAAGCTTGTCCTAGTAAAGAGGTGTGGCCTCAGTCTATTAATTTCTGTGAAGGGGACGTGGCCTCTGTACATGTCAGTCTTGGTAAAGGAGGTGTGGCCCCAGTCCATTAGTTTCTGTGAAGAGGGTGTGGCCTTTGTATATGTCAGTCTTGGTGAAGAAGGTGTGGCCTCAGACCATTAGTTTCTGTTAAGAGGGTGTGGCCTATGTATATGTAAGTCTTGGTGAAGTTAGGTGTGGCCTCAGTGCCTTATCCTAGTAGAGGAGGGTGTGGCAACTATCTATCAGTTCTGTAAAGGGGTGTGGCCACCTGTAGGTGTCATTCCTAGTCAAGGAAGTGTGGCCTCGGTGGCTTATCCTAGTAGAGGAGGGTGTGGCATTTCTCTATCAGTTCTGTGAAGGGGTGTGGCCACCTGTAGGTGTCAGTCCTAGTGAAGGAAGTGTGGTGTCTGTGTGTCCTGTAAAGAAACTATAGACTCTTAGACTGTAAAGTTTATACTTTAATCTTCTGATTTGTTTACCAAATACCAAATCATGTTGCATTTAATTAAAACAATTTTTAAATATATTACATTTACTTGTTGGTATTTTTATCCAATAGTTTTTAAGTCATATACTAAGAATAATGAATTTATATTAACATTTAAATTCTGCACTAACAAATTCAAAACTTCTCTTTAAAACGGATTTGTGTAACATGATGATCTCGGCCTGCACTCATCCTCTAGGCTGGTTGATTGCGTCGAGATCAGATGTGCTTTAAAATAAGGTCTCAATTACCCTAGTTTTGCTCAGCACACAGACACACACACACACATACACACACACAGGCACATATGTGCCAGTAACTCATACATGGGCACTTTACTAGTTAGATTAAAGTCAGATCACTATCAGGGACCCCAGAGTGGACGTTTTTGTTGAGTACAGATCCATTTCCTTAGCCAATCTGGTAAAGTTGCCCTGCTGGAGGGCACATAGGAGCCAATATTTATTTTCTTATCTAGTTACTAATTGTCTAGGAGTTTAAAACCCTTGTGTTCAGAGAATGTATGGAAGTCATATGTGACGGTACACAAGTACTGGCGCTCAATATGGCTACCATTTGCTTCCATTTACCACCGGCTGCAGAGCGGAGCGTATATGTAGGGTACATGAGTTGAGCGTATAGGTAGAGATGTGGGCTGTGGCCAGTTCTAACTATGAGTGTGACAGTAAAGTCATTTGTGTAAAGATAAAATCCACGGTAATCTACTAAACCTACAAAGCTTCTCTCTCTCTGTCTCTCTCTCTCTCTCTCTCACACACACACACACACACACACACAATTAATACAGATAATTTTTTAAAAATAAATAATGTCTAATATATATAAGTTTTATATTAAGTTAATTTAAAATTATTTTTATTAAAATAGATTGAGATACAGATATTTAATGTGATGATTACGTTACACCCCTGATTTATTTATTTATGTTGGATAGTGGAAGTTTTTCGGTCATGATTACATTGACAACAATAATAAAAAACAACAACCAAAAAGACAGCTGGAATTTTCCGACATTTATATCAATTCTAAACACCCACATTTATTCAGTAACTATTACACATTTCTTATAATCATAGACAAACATGGGGCAAACAGATTTATAAGCAGTCCTACTTTCAGTTCTGTTCATGATAAAAACAACTTTAGGTAAAAGATCACTAGTTTTGCCTCCATATTTTTGATGATGATTTTAAAGTGCCTAACAGGACAACAGTCTGAAGTGGACTGTTGGGGACAGGAGTTGACCTAGATACAAAAAAAAAATGCCCAGGGCAGGTGATGACTTGTGAATTGACTTGTCAAAATTCCTGCTGGCTACACTGGTTGTACTTGTCCACACGTGTAAGATCAGGGTCCTAAGTGTTACTTAGAATTTAGAATTTTCATTTTCATGATCCGGGAAAATAATTAAAGATGAGGCGTGAAATGATATGCAGATTTGCTATCTTTTATTAATCAGTATCTCATTACATTTAATTGGTGGAATGTCTGCGAGACAAGTTTCTGTTGGTGCCCCTGAGAAGCAGTTTCTCTCCCTTAGCCTTAAAAATTAACTAAATGTTAAAAAATTAGCTAAAAATGTGCTCTAAAGTGTTTATGAGGAGTTGTGTATCGAAAATAGCATTACAGTCACGCTTTTCAGGATGTCTATCTATCTTAGGAGTCTTACTTCCTGGTACTAAATATAGTCTGGCTCAGCGGCTGTAAACTCTACATGATACAAGAGAAACATAGTGACCGGCTGTTTTTTGCTACTTGTTTTTGGGACCTGGAGCTCATGGGAGAAATTGACACTTCTTCCCGTAGGCAGGACCTTCTATCACCCTTGCTTACAATTTGAGGTTAATTGATGCATCTAGCTTAGATCTATCATCAGTTGTGTGACAGTTACTTGTAAACTGTTGTCTCACAGTGCTGTCAACAAGCCTTTTACCTTACCTTGTACAGTAGGTGTCCTAAGCGCCAATCTGTGCTCACTGGAAAAGCCTTAGTCACCAGCTTAGAAAATCCAACAGCAATAAAATAAATAAATAAATAAATAAATAAATAATAAATAAAGTACCAATATAAGGGCTACATCCCAAACACTATAGTACTGCAACAACCATATTGTAAAATAGAATTCCACTGATAGTGCATACTGTATGGGCTAAGCCATGTGGACACCTGACTATCAAACCCATATTGGGTTCATCCCCAAACTTAACTGTGACTAAAATCCTCTTAGAACGTCACAAAGCCCCAAGGCTTTATAAAAACATGGTATCTTGCACAGATCGCTGACTCTGACTCAGCCCCACTGTACATATGGATTAAACTAAAACTGAAGTCTTCTGAACATCCCAACATAAGTGTCTAACCTCAATAATGCTCTTGTAGCTGAATGAAAACCCCACAGCCATGCCCTAGGATTTGGTATAAATCCTGGTGGAACAGAATAGTAAAGCCCATTATAACAGCAAGGGTGGGAATAAATCCAAAATGGAATGTTCAACAATCACATACAGTGTGGGCTCAGGTGATGGTCAGGTGTCCATATACTTTTGGCACTCATATAGTGTGACACTCATATAGTGTGTTGTGTTTTGAGGTGTAGTTTTTCTTTCTCATGATACTAAGCATGTTCTTTTTACTTGCGTGGAAAGTGATGGGTAAATGGTTATGCTAGTCTTTTTGTTGATCCAATCTAACGTGTCTTTAAGAACAACAAACTTTCCAGCCATAATTCTGTTTATTTCCTCACATTGTATGTAGTTTTCCGTGAGCAACATTTGCTGTGCACCTGCTGACCCCAAGTTTGCGCTGGCCGTGCTCTCTGCAAGGACAGCTTGGCCGAGCAGACGCACCGTTGCTGGAACAGGACCGATAGTAGCCGTGTGCCAGGCTTCCTTGCCATGCAGTTAAAACAGGCACTTGGGAGTGTGTCTGGCACGGGTGCCGCTTTTCCGCCTGCTTTCTAATTCAATTTTTATTTAATAAGTTTTCACCCCTGCCCCTCTTTTGTTCCATGTGTTGTCTCTCTCCCATGTTACCCAGGTTCATGCAAATAGGCTGTCAAATATGCAGTAGTTATCTTCACTGCTGGTGACTCTGTGCCCTTGTTGCTTCATATAGCTCTGCTCTAGAGTACCAGCCATTGATAAGGCTAATGTCCCCGATAGCTACCGCGCTTTCAAGTCGCCCTCACAAAACAGACGGCTTGCTTTCATGTTGTTTTCCCAAGCCAAGGACAGACAGGCCTCCCCGCTGGACTCAACTGGCTAATCAGTAATCTCTAACTTGCTGAGCCCAGCAGTAACTCAGATGGACAGACTCTCTCCCTCTTCATTTCTCCCTTTAGCTTTTTCTTCATCTCTGTCTGTTTTTTGTACACTTACTCCCTCTTTCTCTTTTACCTCTTTATTCCTTACAGAATTTTTTTTCCTACCAGGGCAGGTTTTAAAAGTGTAAAACTGAAAAAATCTCCATTGACCGGAGCAAAGTTTTGACTGAAAGGCACTGTACTTTCTTTTCTTGTCCTCCACCTCCTTCCCTTTTTTTACCGCTGCCACCTGCCTTGCCTCCCAGCCATCATCCGTCCCTCCCTCCCTCCCTCCCTACTTTTTTGTCTATTCCATCTCTTCTGTTTTTCTTCTGTGACCACAGAGCAACTGTTCATGTGATGATGAGGAACAGCAGGGAGCAGTACAGACAGCAAAGGCTATCTCTCAGCCAACACATGGAGCTAAATTAAAACATTAGTACCACTTTATGACTTTATTTAAGGCGCGCCAAAGAAAATAGATGGCACAACTGCGACAGGACAAAAGAAGGACTCATCCGCTCTCACCCAAGCCTTGCGCCTGCTTGCGTCCAGCCTTTCTTCTTCTCCGTATGAACTCTGTGAACTTTTGCCATTGTATCAAGCTGAGCAGTATGTCCAATCGGTGCATGGACCTGTAGACCTATCACCAATAGCAGTCCAAGTGCGTCACGGTGCAGCATTTTCTGTACAGGAGCTGATGACGATATCGGTTTTGATTAAATCCACCTGGCTTACTCCTCCGTAGGCTAGACAATTTGGGCATAACTAAGAAACAACTGTATGCAAATATGTCCAATAACTTTTCATTCCAGAGTCGGAAACATTTCAAATATTAATATGACCAAAAACCAGCTACTTTTAACAAAAGTGACATGACAGATAAACAATCACAACAAATCCTTCAGAAGATACAGACTCAAAATGATTATTATTTGTTTTAAGTACAGATTAGGTACAGTACTCACACCCATCAAGTGAAAGGTCAGTGGATAAGTGTTGCACTGCTAATTGGAAGGTTTTGAGTTCAATTCTCAAAAGTATCAATCTACCACTGCTGTGATTTTATGCACAGTGAATAAAATGTTGCACTGCTAATTGGAAGTTTTTAAGTTTAATTCCCAAAAGTATCACTTTACTACGGCTGGGCTCTTGAGCATAGTTTAAAGTTGTCCACTGCTAATTAAAATGTTATGTGTTCGATTTCCAAAAGTATTAATCTACCACTGCTGGGCCCTTATGCATAGTGGAATTCAATTTCCAGTCGAACCAACTCACCGCTGGGCCCTTGGGCACAATCCTTAATCCTCAACTGCTCAGTTGTGTAAACAGGATAAACGTAAGTCCGCCTGAACAAGTATGTCTGTTAAACACCGTTAACCCGAGCGTGTTGTGTTTAAACATAAATAAATGTCAGTTAGGAGATGAGTAAAAATACAGTCGATTAACCTGCTTGCCTTGTCCTAGCGTCAAACTTGAATTTTTAAGATTCTGGCCAGAAAGGTAGCAAAACTGATCATATGCTATATCTAACGTTTTGCCTGAGGCTGAGATTCTTCACATTCTAATTTTGACAGTCATATGATAAAGAGCGAAGCTTCATATATTAATTCGTCCGTCATATTTTTTTTAAAAGTAACATCTTTTACAGTCCTGCTTGCTTTTAAGAGGGTTTTAAAATGCAGTGTTTCTGTAACTGTTTCTGTAAAATTACGCCAATCTACTGTATGTAACACAAAGTCCGTGTGTGTACATGTGCCTCGGGTCTCTGTCTCTCTACCTGCCAATGTGTCAGACGCTGTGTTCTGGAAAGTGAGTGACATGTGAAAGTTACCCAGGGGTCATGGACAAGGCTTAAGACTGCGGCTCGTTTGTAATGTATGCCAGAGTTAAAGTAGAGTGTGTTAATATAGCTGTACATTTTTTAGAACAAATCCAGTACCGTAAAACTAGACCCTCCATATATAAAATATGGTTATTTTCTGACTAGCTACATGTGTGGTATAGTAGACAGTTACCTACAGAAATGGTGTGGTAAACGAGCCAGCTAGCTGCATATTCTGTAAAATAAACTACAAGCCATGTGTGGTAAAATAACCAGCTAGCTAGATAGCTTGCTTTGTAAACTGGAAAGTGGAAAGTGGTGGCTCATGGTTAAGGTGTTGGATTACCAACCCGAATGTTGTGGGTTCGATTCCCAGCTCCACCAAGCCACCACTGTTGGGCCCCTGAGCAAGGCCCTCAACCCCCAATTGCTCAGTTGTATAACAAGGAATGTTGTAAGTCGCTCTGGATAAGGAGGTCTGCCAAATGCTGCAAACGTATATGTAAACTATCCAGTTACTATGGGACGTCTGTGGTAAACTGGATGGCTGGCTACATTATTTGTGTGGTAAACTAGCCAGCTAGCTGCATATTCTGTAAAATAAACTACAAGCCATGTGTGGTAAAATAACCAGCTAGCTTCATAGCCCGTTTGGCAAACTATCCAGATATCTACAGGAGTCTGTGGTAAATTGGATGGCTGGCTACATAATTTGTGTTATACTAGCTAGCTAGCTAACTAGACTGTGTGGTTTATTAACCAGCTAGCTTAAATACAGCTACCTTCAGAACCATTATGGTAAACTAGCCAGTAAGCAACAGAATTTCTGAACAAAGCTAGATCAATTTTTTTTGTCATAAGCAAGCCAACTAGCACATACTATGTAGGTTTGTAGATAGACACAAAGTGTAGGAATGATTGCGATCAAAACCCCTGTAGGTGTCGAGGGGTAATCTACGTCCCCTTGGCTTTTCCCTTATGAGATCAAAGCCTTCTGTTGTATCAGTCACAGATTAACAACTGAGCAAACCGAATGCCTCTAAATATAGTATGGAAAATGAATCTATTTTCACCTTGGCTAGTTTCACCTTCAAGTTTCATTGACACCTACAAGAAGATTTCACACAGTCACATGGCTCCACAATTAGGAGTTCAAGAGAAATCGCCTGATGGTGTCAGGTAAAACTGGAAGTGAAATAAGAACAGCTTCGGTGAATACAAAATGTTGACATGTGAAAAGATCACTAGTGCTCCAGCTCGTAGTCGAGCTCCATTTATGCCCGCGTTCTTCTTCGAGAGCCGGCGATGATAAGAAACACATGGTGCGTTTTGCTTCCTCTCATTTCTGCTCTTCTTTAACTGGCTGTCATGTGGATGCTTTGGCCGGCTCCTTTACTGATACGCGATAACCGAGCATGTGTTCGGGCTGTGATGGGTTAAGTAGGAAATGACTCGGGTGTTGAGGAACGCGCTATCACAATGTCTTCCCAGGACATCCCTTATATAATATTGCACAGTGTGAGATGTCTGATAAGGCGTGACTTTACAGTACATGCCTCCTAATCTAAATCACATGACACACACACCCTACTAAAAGAGGAAATAGGCTTTATGTGTCGAATAGACATTAAATGACTTTCTTTTGTTAGAAAGAGCACAGCGTTCAGTAGCCTGGAGAAGAGATAAATGTGCAGTGGTGACTCGAAGGGTTAAGGCACTGAGTTGTTGATCTAAAGACTAGGAGCACATGAGTTTAAGCCCCATCACCGCCAGCCTGAGTTGTTTATCTGAAGACCAGGAAGACCAGGGTTCAAGCCCCACCACTGCCAGTCAGCCACTGTTGGCTCATTGAGCAAAGACCCTTAACCCTTCCTGCTCCAGGGGTGCTGCATTACATTTACATTAACAGCATTTGGCGGAGGTCCTTATCCAGAGGGACTTACATTTATCTCTTTTTTAATACACAACTGAGCATTTGGGGGCACAAAAAGTGGCAGCTTGGTGAATCGAACCCTCATTCTTCAGGTTGGTAGTCCAACACCTTAACCATGAGCCAACACTTCCCTGTCTGTATCATAGCTGACTCTGCGCTCTGACCTCAAATTTCTAAGATGGGATATGCAAAGTAAGAAAATTTTTTTACTGTTCCGTTAAAAAAGTGTATTTGACAAATAAAGACATTAACATTAAGGGCCTTGCTCAGGGGCCCAACAGGAGCCGCTTTGCTCATTTTGGAGCTGGGGTTTGAATCTCTGACCTTCTAAATTATTTTCGCCCTTTTTATTTCTGCTGTATTATTCTTTCTGCTCTAGATGAGACGTGTTATAGTTCTTTAATTTAAAGATGTAAGAACTAAACAGGTGAGTGTGGCTAACTCACAAGCGGAGTTACCGGTTTCATCCCGACAGTTGATTATTTTCTTTTCTATAATTCATTTGATACCAATTATACAAGTTAATTAAAGAACAATAGATTTAGATTTTTTTGCCTATTTTCCTTATTCTTTTACATCCTTACCAGTATTTTTATTTTTTATTCAATGAAACATTTTATAAACTTCGCATTACAGTTTTTTTTAAGTCTGTGGCAAATTTAAGCAATTCAGCTGCAACAATCATAAAAAATCTCTAGAATCCTGGAGAGATTAAAATAATAGATTATGTTGCACTTTCACCATTTTTATTGAATAAAATTTTGCTCTCCTTTGCTTTAAGGTAATAATAGTGTAATAACAGGACACATTTGCATATTGGAATCTGATTGGTTATTATGTCTGGTGATGTAATGATACCTACATTTCTGTTATTTTTTGTTGATCTAATTATTTTATTCAACCAAGCAGAAGGTTGAAGGTTTAGGGGCCTTTCTCATAGCTCCATATGTGGCATCTTAGATGTGCCGGGAAATGAACCTACAATCTACCCATCAACAGATCAACGTTTTAACCACTGAGCCACCACTTTCCCTTTCAGCCTCATGTAACCTAAACCTAAACACACTCCTGCTAGCTATCAATACCTTCCTTACAAATGAGGACTCAATGTGTTTAACATAAAAACAAAGCTCCTTTTACTCCTGACTCTTATTTCCTTTTACTCGTAAGCTTGTTTACTCTCACATTCTAGCGTTTTCCGTGCAGTCAGCAGTCTTTTAGTGCCTGTAGTTGAGATTCGAAGCAGTGCTACGACACGTGGGATCGGATTCTCTGGGTAAATTTAAAAACAACCCGTATAGCTGAAGACGCTTGCTTATTTTCCGTATAAATGAACTCGTCATTATCGAAGATATAAAGTCAAATCAAATCCTAATGAACTCACGATGAATAATAAACTGCTTGAACTGCTGGGTAAACACTCGTACCGATACTTTATTTTAATTCATTTTTTTTGTGTAGAAGTTTAAACAAAGGAGTTTTCACATAACACGTAGCATCCTCAGGTGATCTGCGCTTATGTCTTATGATGCTATAACATGGTTATGTTTAGTTGTTTAGATGTGCGACTGCTGATTCAACTGAGTAGTTCAGTGTTAAAAGTCTTGTTTAGGGGCCCAGAGTAGCAAATAGGTTAGTGGAAGTGGTAGCTCAGTAGTTAAGGTGTTGGACTGCTGATTAAAAGAATAAAGGTTCAATTTCCAGGACCACCCAGGTGCCACTGCTGGACCCCTAAGAATGGCCCTTAACCCTCAACTGCTCAGTTAGATTGAAAAAAAGAGACTGTAAGTTGCTCTGGATAAAGGCATCTGCCAAATGCCAGAAATGTAGATTGTTCTGGGAATTGAACTTATGACCTACCAAGTCAGAGTCCAACACAATAAGCACTTCAATACCATTTTCCACAAACTCATACTTTTGACATGTTTTACGATTCTGCTAGTATGGAATTCCTTTCTGAATGGGCGCTGACTGGTTAAGTTGTTGGCTTGCTGATTGGTGAATTGTGGGTTCATTGCCCAGCACCACCAATCTACCACTGAGAAAACCCCTTAACCCAACTGTTGCTCTGGTGTCTGTCGAATGCCAGAAATGAAATTTGAAAGTTTAATAAATGCATCTTATCACCTAGAGATCTGGAGATATAAACATTGACTGTGGTGTGAAGTGATGTTGCTCAGCGTTCAATCTATAAATCAAAGCTCTTTGTTTTATGGTTTAGTTCAAGCAGCGCAGGGTCAGAAGAACACAAAGAGCGTTAACACTTCCAGACGTCGGCTTCCAGCGTGAGCCTCTTCCGGCTGCCTCATTTAGCCCCATCAGACTCGCCTCTCACCTCACTTTCCATACACGGACCCTACCGCTGTGTAACCAAACGCAGATGGTACCTGTTACCAACACAGACGCTGCTTGTTTTCCTTTGTTATAATCTGAATCCTGCCGGTGGCAAAAGAGAGCAGAATAAGGTACAGCGGTAGAGAGGTACGGAAATCGGGGCTAGAGATAAAAAAACAACAACAAAAAGAACTCACGGAAAACAGCAGGACAGGACAAACGAGTAGACGAGATCCGGCATGCCAGCATCTGACCACCGGGGTTCAGGACGTAGACGGGACCTTAAAGCATGCGAAAGGGATATTTGTGCTAGGAAGAGTGTGAAACTGTTATCCCTCCCGGTTACAATCCTCCTACTGTACACAAGGCTGAAAGGGACAGAGCCACCATTGAATATTGATGTAACGTCTGATGGAGCAGAACCACCGGGGGGGTGTGCTGTTGAAGGAAAGTAATCACTGATTATTGAGAGAGGTGTGGGAAAAGCTGGCACTTTTACTTTCGATTTTGGTGTTCTAATAATTTTAGTGTTATATAGGGGTCATGAACTGTCTCAGTTTTTATTTGTTATTTATTTTAAGTCAATTTATAATGTGTTCGGATAGATAGCTTATTTCATTTGTATTCATATTTATTCGTTAATTTCCTGTAACATGTCATTGTGGGTAAAGGCTTTGTCAAAAACAGCAGAGGAGAAAGGATCAGGCAGAGTCGTGGTACTAACGATAAAGAGCATAAAGCCAAAGGAAGTCGGAATACACAGGCATTTAATACTAATACATTCCACGTTGCAAAAAAAAGAAACAAAATATCCTTTAGAAATCGTAAATCAAAAATTTAAGAAACCAGAATTTAAATTGCTTTCTTTCTCGTTTTTTAAAAGGTTACTGTTACCAGGATAATTCTATCAGAGATCATAAACAAAAAACAGACACATAGAAATAACAGAAAATTTTAATTTTTTGTTTTTGGGGTCAGTCCCTTAGTTTGCAGACGGCGATAACACTACTTCCCAAACACAACAATCATTAGGGTGAACTGTTGGAGATGCTAGCTTATATAGCTAGTCACCGGAGGTGAATGCGCCGGAGGCGGTGGTTAGAATTCCAATGAGGAATGCCCTTGTGAGGTTGGGAGTTAAAAGAGGGACTGTTTATTACAGTCAACTTTAGTTCCTCACGCGCTTCCCTTTTTACCATAAATTAATACTTTCATCATTATTGTAGTATGAAAAAGCACACCTTATTATTTGTCTTTAATGCATGTTAAACAGTCTTTACAATAGTTTGTAATTTGGCAAGAGAAAACTCCTGGATATAAATTAGGAAGTAGCAGAATTTCCCAGAAACGAGTGTGCTTACTTTGTAAGCTCGATGTACCCTTTGCTAATAAGTCACATTATGTTTGTTTAGTTTGAAAGCGAATTGTTGATTAATAGTGAGGTGATGCTTTCAATCAACTATTTTTAAATGGTAGTTCATGTTAAATCGAATCTTTTTGAGCGCTTGAACTCTTTTAGGTGACAGTTAACAGTCAATTGTTGATAAGCAAACTTGTCACATGCTAATGGGAACTTTGGGCTTAGTATGTCATCATATGTATAATTTATTTGTAAATGAGACGACTTTTTTGAAGCTTTTTTGCCTTTTTTTAAAAGGAGACAGCAAGAGTGGAAGCGACTAGCTAGAATCGAACCCAGGGGCGGAACGTTTGCCGTGCCTATATGAGATTTGCCACAGATTTACATTAAAACTTTGCATGCTTGTGAGAGACATTTCTACACTGCCACACTTTTTTCAACCCACGAATTTGATGTATCGTTTATGATTCATCAGGTGATATGACAGAGCTCAGATTGCAGTCCATCCCTTTTTTGATTTTGGGGTCATTATCAGAGTGTGTCTTGTTTAAGAGCTTACATTTTTTGCAAGATTGGAACTGATATAAATGACGAGCGACTTGGCACCTGCTTAGGGGCATTACTATTTTTGAGCATTTTATATTAAAGTGGTAACTTGGTTGTACAGGGAATCTAACCCACAAGCTTCCAGTTAGCAGTTCAACACCCTTCCGCCTAACAATAACAATTTTTGCAGGAATTCATATTCATTAAGCTATCAACCTCCCCCAGAATAGAAACAATTAGATGTATTGTTGTCGATTACAGAGCACTGACTTGGTGACAAATGACTTGTTATTTGTTAAAGTAATTCCTCTGAGGCCCAGAAGTAACTTGGTTGTACTGGGAATTAAACTCACAATCTTCCAGATAACAGTCCAACACCCTAAACACTAAGATACCACTAAGCTACCACCTTCCCCATAGTCGACTTAGGAGTGTTGACAGTTGACTTGCTGACGAGCGACTCTTCACTTGCTCATGTAAGACTAGGGATGTGTGTAAGGTGTCTCTTACTATATTACAAAATGTGTCATTTGAAATAAGTTGACTCTTTGAATCGACTCTTTTAGGTGAGTGTCAAGAGTCCATTTGCTGATTAGCGACTTGTCCCCTTCTAATGCAAAGTTACGACTATGTCTGAGATGTTTCTCCGTGGATTTGCATATGCAAATGAGTTAAATCTTTCAATTGACTGTTTTAGGCTAGTTTTAAGAATCAACTTTTGAAGAGCCTTGTCACTTGCTAATGCTAACGTAAGGCCACATGTAAGGTGTTTATTGGTATCTTACATCATATGTCATTTGTTTTTCGGTTGACTTTTTTAGGTGAGAGTCAATTCTTTTGATTCAAATCAACTGACTCACCGAACAGACCTACAGAACACTGTCACGAGTCTCCACTACATCTGTCTGTTTTTTTCCTGAGCTGGCTTGACTTCTGAGGTGAGGTTATTTCTGGCGCTTCTTTCCCTGGTTTAGCTGTTCGTGTATCCTGTCCTGAACGCTTTATTCGCACTGGTGTACCAGCAGCCGCCGTCTGTTCAGCTGCCAACAGAGGTGTTATATGGTGCCAGCGGAAATAACACCTACACTCCAGCTGATAAGAGTGCAGCGGCCTCACCTTTATCATACTGACCTGATATCACAGCGCGGCCCTTGAGAGTCAGTAAAGCTATCGGTACACTCGACTAGCGCTGAGAGACCTTGCAGCTCACACGAGAGAGAGAGAGAGCGCTATTAATAGCTGGATGTAAAAAGACAGTTTAAAGATTGTTTAGAAGATTAAAGGTTTAGGATTTTAGTGAGAAGGACAGTGACAGATTTATAATAGGCATTAATTATTAACAGGATGAGATCTGTAGATACTGATCGATTAGTGACTCTGAAGTGGATTTTTATTTGTATAGCGCTTCAAACATAATGCAGGAGAAAGTGTAAGTTTGTCCCTAATGAACCAGCCGGTGGCGACTGTGGGAAGGAAAAACTCCGGAGATGAAAAAAGGCAGGAACCTTGACAGGAACCAAACTTAAGATGGAACCCATCCTCTACTGGGTGACACCGAAAGTCTGTTTAATACAGTTTATTGTAATGGCTATCAAATACAATGTTACCTCCCCCAGAAAGTGAGAGCGAGAGAGAGAGAGAGAGAGAGAGAGAAAGAGAGAGAGACAGACAGACAGAAAGACAGAGTGTGTGTGTGTGTGTGTGAGAGAGAGAGAGAGAGAGAGAGAGAGAGAAAGAGAGAGAGAGACAGAGAGAGAGAGAGAGAGAGACAGACAGAGACAGAAAGACAGAGTGTGTGTGTGTGTGTGAGAGAGAGAGAGAGAGAGAGAGAGAGAGAGAGAGAGAGAGAGAGAGTAACACAGTAAGAGAGAGAGAGAGAGAGAGAGAGAGAGAGTAAAAGACATGCTGTGTTGTGATTGGAGTAGAAGAACAGAAGTGTCCTGACTCTGACTCAACTCTACTGAACAGCTTTAGGATAAACTGGAACCTCTATGACATCCCAGCATCATTAGAGTTTATGTAAAATTGTTGGTGAAAGGTTTTTTCGTCAGTTATGACATCAGAAAAGGTCACGACTTTACATTTACAGCATTTGGCAGACATCCTTATCCAAAGCGACTCACGTTTATCTCTTTTCTACAACTGAGCAATTGGGGGCCTTGCTCAGGGGCCCAGCGGTGGCAGCTTGGTGGAGCTAGGAATGGAAGTCACAAGGTTCCGCTTGGTAGTCCAACACCTTAACCATGAGCCACCACTTCCCCACCGCTTTAGAACTAAAGAACAATAGAAACAAACCTTGTTATAAAGCGTTTGTTAATGATGCAATAAATCACATCTAGATACAGAATCACATAAAATGCAGAATAAGATATTTCTTTTCCCTTTTTTTTTCTTGTGATTTTTTTTTCCATTTTTTACTCTTTCTACATCGAACAATTTCAGTAATTTCAACCTCTAAAATAGGGCCAAAGATTTCGAAAGCGTGTAAAGCAAACATCTCCGGAGCGTAATTTATTTCATCATTGTTCACCGATGTCGAGTTTTTATTTATAGTCTAAACCCCATGTGATGAAACTAGTCACGTTTGCTTTATAAACCACAGAAGCAAATTTTATTTTTTTTATGTTGCACTTTGGCATAAATGTGACTCATGTGAAAGCATAAAAAAACCTAGCTGGCGAATTAGGAAATACAGTTCCTTAAAAAAAAATCAGCTGATGTTTTTGGAGCTAAGACATTCCAGAAATATTTCAGTCCACTGCCTGTTTTTTTTTTTTTTTTTAACATTAAGCTTGTATTCACCTCACAGGAAGAATGAATCATAGCCGAAAGCGAATACTGTCGGTCAAAACTATCTGTCCAAAAGTTTATGGACACCTTAAAAAGTCTAAAGCACACAGGATTCTACAATGTTTTTCTAGGGTTCTTTGTATGTTGTGGCATAACATTAGCACAAATCTGTATCAAACTAAAAGTTATCACATGACCATGCTGTAAAATCATCTCTTTGACTCGGTGCTTTTCTATTGTTTCCTATCACACCTACACACCCAGTTTTGTCACTCCCTTCTGCCTCTTCTCTGTCTCTCTCTCTCTCTCTCTCTCTCTCTCTCTCTCTCTCCCTGTCTCTCTCTCTCTCTCTCTCCTCTCTATATATATATATATATATATATATATATATATATATATATATATATTTCACATACACACACCCTTGTTGTGGAAAAAGTATATCCAGCTGCTGCGGCACACTATCAGGTACCAAGAACCCATAGAGGGCACAAACAAACACACACACACACACATACACGTTTCCTTACACCGGCAACAGCATGGGTGTGTAGGGTGTATTGGTGTCTGTGTGGAGACGTACTTGCGTGTGTGGTGTGTAGACAGATAAGTGTGTGAGAGCTAATAAAGGGAAAAAGTGAGAGAGAAAACTTGCACAAACACTTTATAACTAACACTAACAGTTACGCTTTTTGATTGGTTTATTTTGTTGTTGGTTTAAATGGTTTGTTGGTTATTTGTTGCAACACGGGATGATAGAAACCAACAGCATCAAAACTAGAGAACCCCACCTGAGCCCAACCCGAGAAAAACCCACAAACAGTTAATAGGTTTTTGGTGTGATAAATGAGGCAGAGGTGTCATTTTAACACACGAAGAAAGACGAGAATAAATCTGATACACGATATCACAAATATTCTGATATCAAATCATTCATGGAAAAAAAAAGAAAAAAAGAAATTAAAAAAGGAATGGTTTTAGTTAGAAAGAAGAACATCGAAGAGTAATCCAGACTTAATTATGGCCGTGGGGACATATTTGATCAGGGTGGGTATTAAGGGGCAGGAATTAAACTTGCAGGGCAGTGCCATGGTACGATGGTAAGATTTTAGATTTCCTCACTGACAAAGTGATTGAATTATTGACACAGTTAATATTGTAGGAACTGTTTAAAAATTCATAAAAAAATCAGTTTTTAATATAAATAAATACAACAACAAATTTTAGTAAATTAATGTAAACTGTTTAATTATTGGGTATTTATGAATAGTTAGATAGTTAGTTAGTCTTTCTCCATAAACATGTTACTCTTTTTCTTTTTCCGTCTTGTTGGTTTTAACAATGTTGCTATTATTGTTGTTTACTGAATTAAATAAAAACATTCTGTTTAAAAACAATACAATTTTTTGGATATCTATTAGTAAATCTCGGTCGAAGCACCTTGTTGTTTATCTGTAGCTACGTTTTTTTTTCGTCATGTTGCTGTTATTATACAAAAAAAGGGTTTTTAAAACATTAGTAGGAATTTATAAAAACGGTACTTACTCAATAAAAAAGGTTTAGGTCCCAGTTGTAGTCGCTGCTGCTGTAGTTTTGTTTGGTTTAGTTTGCTAAGTAGAAAATCCATTAGATTAGATACGAAAAATGATTTTTGTACATTCTTTAGTAGGAATGTGAAAATACATAAATCAATACAAAATATTTCTCTATAGCATCATGTTGAGTTTTGTTGTGGTGGTGTCGCGTTTGAGGTTGCTGGGGGTTGTCATGTTAAGGTTTGCTGATGTTTAAACATAATAAAAATGTGTAAATATAATATGAAATATTTTAACATGTCATGCAGAAATCTTAACTCTTATTTACAATGTTTTTACTGTTTGGTAAATAAAACTGTCCTTTCAAATATTTATAATAAATCATTTTTAAGTAAATTATAACTATAGTTCTAATAGCATTTTATCACATAATTATCTTATATAGAAAAATATTCTTATTAGACTTAATACATAATAATTATTATTATTTAATAGTAAATAATAATTATAGTTCTATTTTAACATTATTATTATATGATTATATTAATGATAATATTTATAAAAATTATGGTAACAATTTTTTTTTTTTAGAATTTAGTAGTAAAGAGTGAAATACAACATAAAATTACCCAATATTTTAAAAGTAGGATCAAATCTTACAAAAAAGTCTTTCACATTTGTACATAAATCTTACTTTATAATTAGGAATTTATTATTTTATATTATTTATTTATGATGATAAAAAGTTTTCATCACTAAGCAGTTATTATTAAATTAGTTTTTTTTGCCAAATATGTGATTACAATAAAAAGACCCTGAACATGACATCAGCTGCTGTATCAACAATCTATCATAAATTAAAATGTACATCAAAATGTAAACATTTAATGAATAAAATTGGCTCACAGGTTCCTCCGATTCAGTTTTCTATGTGTTTGATGATGAAAAGCGTTTAAACTCATGAACCTGATCTAATTTACCGACTCGATGATGATGCAAAAAAAAACCAAAACGTTTTCTTATTATTGATGTTTTTACTATTATAATGATTAGTTTTGTTGTTGTTGTTAATTACATTTTTGGGGTTGTTTTATTTTTATAACATTGTTGTAGTTTGTTTTTCTTATTGTTGTAACTGTTACTATAAGAGGGCAGCATGGTGGCTTAATTGTTAGCACTGTTGCCTCATAGCAAGAAGGGTTCGATTCCCAGTTGCCTTTTCTGTGTGGAGTTTGCATGTTCTCCCTGTTATTGCGTGGGTTTTCTCCGGGTTCTCCGGTTTCCCCGCATAGTCCAAGAACATGTATGTGTGCCCATAGGAGTGAGTGTGAGTGTGTGTGTGGCCCTGTGATGGACTAGTGACCTGTCCAGGGTGTCCCCCTCCTGTCTTTCACCCTTTCAGAGACGGTTGGAATAGACTCCAGCTGATCCCTGTCACCCCGAATTGGGGAATAAGCGGGTGTAGAAGATGAATGAATAGATGTTACTGTAAGTATTGTTGCTGTTATTGTTATTTTTAGAAATGTTGTGTTTTGTTATTGTTTTTATTGCTGTTGTTCCTAAAATTGTTGTAGTTTGTTTTTGTTGTTGTGATTGTAATTGTTACTGTAAGTATTGTTGCTGTTATTGTTATTTTTAGAAATGTTGTGTTTTGTTATTGTTTTTATTGCTGTTGTTTCTAAAACGCGTGTAGTTTGTTGTTGATTTTAACAGTGTGGTTATTATTATCGCTGCAGTTGTTGTTTTGGTTGTTGCTGTTATTGTTACTATTCGTGTTGTAGTAGTTGTCTCGACTTACAATGATGTCATTTTTTAAATCCAAAGCAAAATAAAAGTGAAAAATAAAACACAAATCACAAACTCTGACCATTAAACCAACACAAATTACTTCCTGTTTATTAGCAGCAACTTCCTCTGGCTTTAGACTGCTTAGTGGTCACCATGTGTGTGTGTGTGTTGTATAAGTGTGTGTGTATGTGAGTGGGCACCTAGTATATGTGTAAGTGTGTATGCATGTGTGGGGGGAGCATGTAGCACACAAAGGTGTGTATGCGATTGTGTGTATGTATATTTGCGCACGTGTGTTTTAACAGGTGTGTGCTTGTTTGAGTGTGTAAGTGTGTGTGCGCTTGTTTGCATGTGTGTGTTGCGTGTGTACTCCCTTCTTTGATCTTCTGTCACTCTTTTGATCACTTACATTAAAACTATTATTCAGTGAGTCGATCATCTGGATTAGGTTTGGATTAAGTTTATAGCCATAGGGTGCGGCACACCCTGTCGACAGCAAGGAAATCTAAAATCTGAGAAATACCCTACCATGGCACTGCCCTGCAAGATTAAATCCCGCGCCTTAATACCCACCCTGATAAAATATGTCCCCACGGCCATGATTAAGTCTGGATTACTCTTCGATGTTCTTGGACACTTTAGGACATTTGGTAGGTGTCTTTATCCAGAGCAACTTTTACCTTTTTTTTTTTAAACTAGCCTTGCTCAGGGGCCCAGCAGTAGCAGCTTAGGGATGCTGGGAATTAAACCCACGATCTCCTGATCAGCAGTCCAACACCTTAACCGCCGAGATACCACGTCACGTTCTTGGACGTTCTTCAGCTGCATTCTTGTTCTGTCGTGTTTTATTCTTTCAGATAATTTGAGAAAATTTCTTTGATTTCTCAGGACGACTCAGGTCAGGAGACTGCTAACAATGGCTGACACTTTAGACTCCTTCCATTAATATTAGCATAGCATTAACATCTTTTTATAGAAAAGAGTCTACATTTTGAATGATGGCGCATCCTTAATCGTTTCTGCATGACTGCAGAAACAGCTCCGACCAATCAGATTGCAGAACTCATGTAAACCGAGCTGCGAGTCGCGAATACAGCTGACAGATGCTGAGGAAATGGTTTAAATAAACTGTGTGAGAAGCACAACACTTCTTTTTGCTATGCTTCACGTTCTCGGGTGCGTTTCCACCCTCCGGCCAGCGGCGCATGCTGATGCTGTTGATATGTGAAGACATAAATATTTGAAAGAGAAGAAAGGTTAACGAGTTAATGCTGCGCACCGGCATGCACTGGAAAAAGAGAAAGCAGAGAGAGATAATCGCAATTTCATGGTAAACTTTGTGTACCTGCCCTTTCTTACTCTCTCTCTCTCTCTCTCTCTCTCTCTCTCTCTCTCTCACACACACACACACAGGAGTGCACTGTCATGTGTCCAGAGTGAGTCAGCAGTAAAGAATGGAGGGAACACACATGCGCACACGGAAAGGTCAGAAAAGTTTTGCGACTTCGTGGGAAAGGTCATGTTTGCTTTGGCATCTCTTAGCACGCCTTTGCTCTGTGCGCTTTCGCTCGCTGTACACTCTTAGGCTCTCGGCTACTCTTGGACACTCTCGCACACTCTCAAGTTCTAGGATACTCTTTGCCACTTTGACACTCTCTATCACTATCGGACACTCTTGGCCGCTTTCAGACTCTTCTGGGCCACCTGGTTACTCTTGGATACTCCTGGCTGCTTATGGACACTCTCACATGCTCTTGGAGGCTCTCTTGGATATTCCCAAATGCTTTACGTTATGTTTATATTTTGGCAGACCACTCTCATACACTTTCTGAAGCTCTGGGAACATCTGGTCACTCTCAGATGCTCTCGACACTCATGAAAATCTCTGATGTTCTCGACCACTTTCGAACATTTTTGATATCCAGTCATGCTCAGATGCTCTGGAACCCTGTGACACCTTAAGGACATTTATTTGACAATCTCTGGAACCTCTTGAACACTCCTGAAAAGACATTGATGATCTTGACCATTCTTGGGAGCCTTGGACACTCCGGTCACCTATGGATGCTTTTGAACACTTTGACACTTTATAGACACTTCCAGATCACTTAATTACATCTGGGCAGTCTTAAAAACTCATTAATAGTCTCAACCAGTCTCGAGAGCTTTCAGACACTTTAGGACATACAGTTACAATATGGGCTTGTAACTGTGAGACACTCTAGGAAGCTTTAGAAAACTTTTCGACATGCTCTTGAACCCTCTGACACATTTAAAACACTTTCAGACATTCTTATACACCCTCAACACCTTACAAACTCTCTTAGACACTCTCATATACTGTCTCAACACCTTACAAATACTCTCAGACACTCTCATGGACATTCAGGCAGTCTCAGATGCCCCAACATCTTACATTCTCAAAAACTTTTACAATTTTATGGATACTTTCAGACACTCGTAACACCTTACAGAGACTCTCTGACACTCTCAGGTCAGTCTATCACTTTCAGACTCTCTTTGAAACTTTAAAGTTCTAGACTATTCTTAAATGCTTTCAGATGCTCTTGGACATCCAGTCAGTCTCATACAAACTCTATACATTAGAGACACTCTTCTACACCCTCAACACCTCACAGACACTCTCATACACCCTCAACACCTTACAGACACTTTCAGACACTCTCATACACCCTCTAAACAGTCTGGGACATCCAGTCATTCTCTGATGCTCTCAAACACTCTCAGGACTTTCCAGCATCTTAGTTACTCTTGGATCCTCTTGAAAAAATCTTAGATGTTCCTGACCACTCTAGGAGCTTTCAGACAATTTTGGACATTCATTCAGTCTCAGTCACTCTTATAAACTTGGACACATTTTCAGACTATTTTGTTAGACACTCTTTGGGGCCGTTAGACACTTTGACACATTTTGGACAATCTCAAATACTCTCAGAAAAAAATTATAAAATAAATCTGTATACCATGAGGGTGTGCATAATTCTGGATTGTTGTGATGAAAAGAAAACAGAAAACTCTAAGCCAGATATTTCACTTTCAGCTGGAGGTGTGAGCAGTGAACAGCACTGAAAGAGAAAAAAAGTAAGAGGAAAAGGAAACGATACACACTGGAATTTCCTCTCAAGGACACTGAACTACTTCTGTTTGCGGTCTAAACTTCCACACTAGTGGATATGTCTTTCTGGATATTGTTGTGTGTGTGTGTGTGTGTGTGTGTGTGTGCGCGTGTGTAACTGTGATAGAGAGAGAGAGAGCTTATGCATTGTTATTAAGTCTGTATGTGTGTATGCGTATAAATGTGTGTGTGCATAAATATGTTTGGGAGCGTGTGTAGGTGTATCTGAATGTGTGTGTGAGCTCGTGAAGGTGTATGTAAATTCGAGTGTGTGTGTGTTTGTATGTGTGGGAGTGTGTGAGGAGAATGTATTTGTGTATATATATATATATATATATATATATATATATATATATATATATATATATATATATATATATATATATATGTGTGTGTGTGTGTGTGTGTGTGTGTGTGTGTGTGTGTGTGTGTGTGTGTGTGTGAGGTATAAAATTGTATGTAAGTTCGAGATTATATGTTTGTGTGTGTTTAAAGGATGTATGTGACTGTGTGAGGATAATGTGTGTGTGTGTGTGTGTGTGTGTTCGAGTGTATATTTGTGTGTGAGCTATAGCAAGAATGTGTGTGTCTGTTAGTGTATGAGCTTCAAAAAGTGTAGGTGTGTTTAAGTGTATGTGTGAGTGTGGGTAAGGAGAATGTGTGTTTTTGTGTGAGAGAATGAAAGACAAAAATGTTTGTGTGTGTGAGAGAGAAAGAAAGTGTGTGTGTGTAAAGGTGTGTGTGTGTGTGTGTTAGACAGATATATGAAACAGCAGAACAGAGGTATTTCTCCGGCGTGTTTCTTGAACTCCCCCTTTCACTCCTCTTTCTATGCGGCGTCTCGCTCTTTGAGGAGGTGAGACAGTTCCCTGAATGGCGGTCGCAGTGTGAGTCTGTTCATTGCCGCCAAAAAACATCTGCCAGACTCCGTCAGCTGGACACAAACAGAGCAGTGAAGCCGTGGAACACAGAGGGCCTCACAAAGGCCCCCGGGAGAACGTCTTTCTCCCCCTGCTCTTCTCCTCTAATCCCTCATGTGCTCGGAGCCCTCGGCCCCGCGCCGCCCCACACGCCGCCCCACACGCCGCCTCAACTGCACACTTGTTTGTTCAGCTTCTTCTTCTTTTCTCTTCACATTCATATCAAAGCAGCTCTTTAAAAAAGGAAGATCGGCTTCTTTGAATGCGAGCGTTTGGACTCGTTGCCTTTTTAAAATGCACCTGGAGAGCGTTACACACCTACACAATGCCGGAGAAGAAAAAAAGAAAGAGAAGAAGAAAAAGATGTAGTGAAAGTCAGACCATGGCTCTGAAATCGAATAACACTAAAGTATGTACTACATATAAGTACCTACTTTCCGATCATTCAAAAAGTATGTTCTATATAGTATGGTTACGGGTAAAATAGATAAAATCACGACGTGCTACATCCGCCATGTTGATATTGTCATGTGACATACAGTGTCACAGTAGCGTGAATTTAAAATGTGATAATGTTTAACTGGAATAATGTTAAACGAGTGAGCTACAAGGGACAATGTTTTCTCTTGAAGTATTTAATGACCCATTTGATGAGTCGTCTTTAATGAGGCAGATGGCTGCCTCAGATATCACATACTTACATACATATCAGTGGTGTGCAGTCACAATTTACAACCCAAATTCTAATATTTGTTCCATTAAATTTTATTATTTTTTCTCAACAATTCTTCTGTTCATTTCGTAGTGTTTCTCTTGCTGCGATGCTTCCAGTACGTGTATGTGGATGTTTGATTGTTTTGTCCAGTTTCTATGTGCTGCCATGTTAATCTTATCTGCCAAAGCCTTCAGAATCAGTAGTGCTGCCCATGGAACTTGAACTATATTAGTAGTGGCAGATTGCTCATTGGTTAAGGACTGTTTCTGTAACCAATCAGATTTTAAGTTTGCCTTGACAGGGCCAGCTGCCAGCATTTTTCTGTCCTCTGATTGGTTAATCAGAGTAAAACCGTTACAGCCCAGATCGTCTAGCAAAACTCGTCTGTCACATGACAATATCGACATGGCCCATGTAGTCCTTTTGTGCAAATTTCATTTCTACAAATAATCATACATAAACAGAACATACGTTTTAAACTTAAATGTAGTACCTGATAAATAGTATTCGATTTCAACCCTAGCCAAAGCGTCTGTCCATATTGTTGTGTGAGACCCCATAAGTATCTGCTAAATTGGTTTAAAAAAGGATTATAGAAATGTAAGTCGTTCTGAATAAGAGCGCCTGCCAAATGCCAGATATGTAAATAATAAGAAAAAATAGGAAAATGTTTCTTAATTTACCATCAATTTCCAAAAGGTCTCATCACCTCCACCAAAACGTGCAACATGAATAAAGATGACTTTTAGTTACATGCTCCAGTTTCCAGTTTTAGCTGTTACCTACTGTAGGAGCGATACATCATTCTAACCAAATACAAAATATATCTTAAATTCATACACATTTTTAGCCTCTTGTATAGAAGCGAAATGTTCTTTTAATAAAAAAGCCCACCCCCTCACCCATACCTGCATTTTTGATTCTTGCTTTTCATCCATGATCTAGTAAAAACCATAATGCTAATTATGCATTAGCATCACACCGTGTCTGCAGCTTCCAAAAAAAACCAAGTGTTTTTGGTGACGTCCTGGTGATGTTTCGGAAGGATTTACAATTATTTGTGAAATATTTGTGTGTCTTTCTATTCAGATATAAAAAGCTTAAACGTGAGAGCTTTAGAAACCAAAATCTCTTCACCAGCACCATAACCATCATCATCTTCACCACATTGCTTTTTTCAAATGCTCAGCTGTTTAGGACTCTCTGTTGTATGAGTCAGCAAGTGTCACACACACACACACACACACACACACACACGACATGTCTTTTTGCTGATAGCTTTGCAGGAAACCACAGCAAGCGCATCAGCACTTCTGATTAAAGACTAAGTGCAGCTTGAAATCCGAATGTCAGTAACCCCCAATCAGCGAGTGTCACGATCAGTGTGTTTTAATGGCCAACAGAGAAAAGCTAAGTATTTATTTCTAATCGATAACAAAAAAAAAAACGTTTGTTTGTAGGTCCGTTTAGCATGTGCTCTGATTGGTATGTTTTAAATTGTTTTCAGGTTCCACCATTTTGCACCCTGAACCCTCTCATTTTTTTGTTAGAGAATTAATATTTTTGGCCTCATGTGATCGGACCATTCTCACCGAGTCTCATTCCACTCAGCTGGATGTAATGCCTCTTATTGTTTTCCCTTTTTGCTACCTCTAGTGGACAATATTAGTATTACAGTCTTTATCTCTAAATACGATAGATATAATTATCTAAATTATTTAAATTTTGATTTAATTACTTATAATTCACTGATTCGTGCTACATTTATCACATTCTTTAACATTAACACTTTAAATATTTTACCTAGCAGTAATGTTACATCATCACTATTGGCTATTAACAGTCCTGCCTTACTAACAGTTTGTTGCTGCTCATCTAATTTTTTTTTCACACCAGCTGCCACTGCTTTACCTTTTATTCCACCACCGGATAACAGCAAATATGTTTTCTACTGCCATTCATGATCAAATCATAGTGCCTCCTTTTGAAAAGTGCTTTTGCATCGGCGGGAGACGTTCACACATGCAGCAACTTCTCTGGTTTCAAAGACTGGGGTAATAAAGGAGCCTCGAAACTGATGCCGAACAATAGGAGAACTTAAATCTCTCTTCATGTATCTGTGGCATTTCCTGCGACCCGGGAGGTGCTGAGATCTGCTCTGACATCTCCCAGTTCAACCGCAATTGTTTACCTGCCTCCATGCTCGCTTTTTAAATAGGTATTTTGACAAACTTTGCATTTCACTATCCTACGATGCTCACACCCCTTTCCATCACTCGTCTCTACTTTCGAAGCTTCGTGGGTTTTTTTTTGGTTTTCTGGCACTCTGCCCTGGTGTTGTTTATAATAAAGCACATCTTGTGTCTGAAACCTGTTGGGGTGTTAGCTTTAAAAGCACAATTGGCGACAAGAGTTTGTTTGTCGAGAAGCCCTGAGGCGGTCGAGGAGAGGATGCGTCGAACTGGATTTCGGTTAATTTGCAAGAAACAATGACAGTCTAAGAAAAAGGTTTAAAAGCGGATGGAGCGGTTGTGGGATCGAGAAGATCTCGCACTAAGTCAGATCATAGATCGTCTCATTTTACACATAAGTCCTATTTATATGGGATTCTTTTATATTTTACTTCCTTCTTTCTTGTAGTTTGGGTACAATAAGTTAAATAATGTCCTTCAACTACTGTAATGATAATTTTCCTCTTATTAAGTACTTGCATTCGCATGTATGTGACCTACATTTACCCCATTACTTTTCATTCCAACTGAGCAGTTTATGGTTAAGGACCTTGCTCAGGGGCCCAGCAGTGACAGCTTGCTGGTTCTGGGAATTGAACCTATAATCTTCAAAGCTTAACCACTGATTCACCACTTTCCACAATGAGAATTTTATTAGATCATATGATATAAAGTCAGAGCTCTATGGTTAAGGTTTGGGACTGGAAAGCAGAGGATTATTGGTTCAATTCCCAGGACGTATGTTTGTAACACAGTTTTAACATTTTAGCTAGCAGTAATGTTACATAATCGATATCTGTTATTTACAGTCACGCCTTACCAATTTTTATTGGCCCCAGCCACCACAATCTTCCAAGCTGCACCTTAACCACTTATCCACCACGTTCCACAAATTATAGCATGCCATATGATATACAGTGGTAGCTCTATGGTTAAGGTTTGGGACCGGTGAGCAAAAGACTATTGGTTCAATTCCCAGAACAACCAAACGTATGTTTGTAATATATTTTGTCTCACTGATCTAAAGTAAAACTGCACTGAAAAATTGGTGGTGTAAGTCAGTACCTCTGCTGCACTGAAGGGGGCGGGTGTAAGAGCACAGGGTAATTCTTGTTCTTCTGTTGTTTATACGCAGTGTTGAGCACGTTACTTAGTTTTAGTTATTAATCACTTATTTCCATCCACCGTTATTCCCAAACTAGCTAAATTGTGTACTGCGTATAAACAACAAAAGAACAAGAATAACTCTGTGTGCTCACGCTCGCCCCCTTTAGTCCGACAGAGGTACTGATTTACTCACCTCCTGTTTTTCCAGTGCAGCTTTATTACAGATCAGCAAGACAAAATAAGTGACAAACATACGTAAAGTGCATTAGCTAGACGACTAACATTATATTAGTGATATACAGAGGGACACACCGAAATATATATATATATATACAAATGTATATTTCGTACCACAGTATAAAATAAGACGTTCTTTCTTCTTGGTAACATTTACTTAATAGAAAGAGAATATAATCCCCTCTCAGTCAAACAGTTTCCACTCGCTCCAATGTCTGAAAAGGTTTTGTTCATTGTACAGTCCTGTACTTATAAATTTCCCTGATTTTCTTTCCGTTTTGAGGGTTTCCAAGCTTACACGAGACCAAATGGGACAAAAAAGCACACAGGTCTTAAAACCTAGGATTTCGCTTCTCTCCTGCGGAACACAGACTGGCCACCGTTAGGGGAATTCCACCAAATTCAGACTAAGACGTTTTTCCCACCAAAAAAACCCAACAAAATTTTAATGTATGCTCCGTTGAACTTCACAGCTTTACATTATAGCCAAAACCACAAAGGAGCCATACTGCAGCTGAGGGCTGGAGCCGATCCATGGTGTGTGTTTGCATATTATGACACCATTAAAGCATCTAAAACGTTCACTGTTTTGTGTCATTACAGAAGGTGCCGAGCGGCTGGCAGATCTTGGGCACGGTTCCACACAGGTAGGAGGTGATGGAAGGAAACCACGCCTGTTTGATTTGAGCTTTCGGACAGCTTTGTCCCAAATGTTGACTCGTTATGGTCATTCCAGGGAACCGTGTTCGTTTTATTGACTCCATGACTCTTGTAGCTAAAATGTTTTTGAGTTAAAGTACAGCATCAGGATGTTGAGATCTGTAGGCATGATGGAGGAGATCCCTCATAAGCTCAGATTTAATCGTGATATTTCCATGGCTTGCTGGAGAAAAGGATTTATAAATGATTGGACCATTAGAATAAAGCCAGATGTTTGCTTACGGCTGGTGTGTGTGTGCTGTTTAAACAGGATGGGGATTGGATCGTAAACAGAAATTGATAACTTGATATTTATTAACGTTTGATTAGAAAAATCAGTTGTTGCAGAAAGCTGAGGGAAATATTTAGAAATATTTTGTTTATCTATTTATTTAATATTTGTTAAAAGTCTTTGGCTTTGTTTTCTTCGTTTTCATTCATTCATTTTTGATTTATTCATTCATTTATTTAATTGTTAAATGTATTTGTTTTACTTCAAATTATAAATATAATTTTATTTATTATACAATGAAACATTTACTATTGTGTATATGTTTTATTTATATTTTATAATTATGTATATTCTTTTTTTCTAACATTTGTTTTTTTTTTTTCTTTTTGTTAACTCTCTATTTATTTATTTAAAAATAAATTTGGATAATAATTTTTCTTTGCTGTTTTTGACTTTCTACAGTTGTGTTGTGTGTGTTGTTTTTTTTCCATACTTGCGTCTTGTTTTTTTTGCTCCTCTTCAGTATTTAAATATTTATTCATAGATGTTTGATCAACTAGAATCTGATTTCAAACCCAAAATATCTGAATATGTCAATTCACAGCCAGCAGGAAAAACCTATAATCAAACCAACACATGTAGATTGAACACACACATGAAAACCTTCCTGCAGGAGATCATGGCTAGGATCACTAATAATCGCCTTCTTCAGGGTTCTTATCCTATAGAAATCATTTTAAATCCTTCAGGGTGGTGCCAAAAATCTTACCTAACATTTTTTCACAATACAACAATTTAACAAAACAAGAATAAAACAATGGACGTGGCTAAAATGGACTGCTAATTAGATGATCATGGTTTGAGCGTCACCACTGCTGGGCCCCTGAGCAAAGCCCCTAACCGCCAATTAATAAATGTAAGTTCGTTTCGGATATGAGCATCTGCGTAAATGTAAATAAAATAATATTTGTTCACATGGAAAGTACACATCTTTTCTAAATAAAATACATTGTTCTTACACACAGTACACAGTTTCTACATGGGGACTCAGAATTCAACTTATTATCTATTAGTATAAATCAGTTATAGTTACTCACATGTGCAAGGCTTAATTTGGCAAATGTCTTTATCCAGATCGGCCCATGAAATTCACATTATTAAAAACATTTCCATTTAATAATGAAAAAAATATATATAATATTAGGTAAAAAAAATAAATAAATATATATATATATATATATATTAGATTAAGATCAGACTCTAATGTTGAGGTGAGGGGGGCTGGGGGTCTAGTTCATCCCAAAGGTGTTCAGTTTAACAGTACAGGACATGAGAGTGCATCCACTCCAAAACATTTAGAACACAGCATGTTTTTATGAAGTCCAGGGACTCTATAAGTGCACATGGACATTGACATGCTGGAAATAGGTTTGAGTCTCTTAGTTTCAGTGAAAGAATATTTACAGTCACTGCTTTATTGTGATCAGGGTTGTAGTGGACTCCTGTACTACTGTGTGTGAATCAGGAGATTTCCTCTCTCCTGTCCAGAACACAGTATCAGTGTAGGGAAGTGGTGGCTCATGGTTAATGTTGGACTACCAACCTGAAGATTGTTGGTTCGATTTCCAGCTCCGCCAAGGCCCTTAATCCTCCATTGCTCGGTTGTATAAAAGAGATAAATGTTAGTCGCTCTGGATAATGTCGTAAATGTAATTAGGATCTAAAATATTTTACAATAAAAGAGTGAGACAGACTCCAACCCAAAAACCATGAGTGATATAATAAAGTGAAAAGGTCAGCTGTGTGTGCACTTGTACATAACCAGGTGATTGGAACTTTTTTATTTTTCCCTTAATAATTTTCTTTTTTACATGAACGGTGGAAAAATTCACACATGATTTATCTTAGTTTAGATTTTTTTACAACACAAAAACCTGCTATTTTAACAGAAATGGGTATGAAGTTTTTTTTTAGTACCTCGGCCAAACCTCTACATGGTTTTGGAGAGTGTAAGGAAACCGGAGAATCCAAAAAACACCCATGTGAACATAGAGAGAAAGAGAGAGGGAACAGTGGAAACATCACACAGATGGTAACTCAAACTTTTAGCGGTAATGTTACTCGATGTACCAAAATATATTTATTTTCCATTAAGTATTCATAATAATGGCAATTTTTACACTCTCCGATATCTGCTTCAGATGGATGGATGGATGGATGGATGGATGGATAGATAGATAGATAGATAGATAGATAGATAGATAGATAGATAGATAGATAGATAGATAGACACATGAGTGTAGCTATTTATTATTGGAGTTGGAGTTGTTTATGAAATGTAAGGTAGGTTTTAGAAGCAACAGCGGCCACAACATGGTCCGTGCTGCTTCTCTGTAGCCACCAAAAATCCCTGCATTGCATTTTCTCATAAATATTATCACTTATTAGCAGTCTTTATCACTTGTGTTGCTGTGTCTGCTTCTCCGTGACTAAACCTGCCTTCCTCAGTGTAAACTGTGGCAATTTTAAAAAAATTTTTTTAGAACCATTAAAAATGACTGTGATTTTCTGGTAATTTTCCACCACCAGCAATTTGCCACTGCCGAGCCCCCTGAGCAAAGCCCTTAACCCTCATTCAAGCAGTTGTATAATAAGAAAAATAGATAAATGTAAAGATAAGGATAAATGTAAGTCGCTCTGAATAAGGGCATCAGCCAAACACCAGAAATGTAAATGTAATTTTGCTTCTCGGCCTTTTGGCTAAGATCAAGTGTATCTGTTCTTATCAGTTTAATATCTGATACGTCCTCTATATGAGGGCTTTATATTAAACAGATTTTTAGAGCAGGAAGTTGGAAAAGGGCTTCAGCCACTCCACGCATCGACTTCAGTACCTCCAGGAGCGGTGCACCTTTTCCCGGGGGCAGGGATGGCTCAAATGGTTAAGGTGCTGAGTTGCTGATCTGAAGACCAGAAACACCTGGTTTCAAGCCCCACCACCAGCAAGTCAACCACTGTTGGATCTTTGAGCAAGACCCTTAACCCCTCCTGCTCCAGGGGCGCTGTATCATAGCTGACCCTGCGCCATGACCCCCAACTTACTAAAATGGGATATGCGAAAAATGTATTTCGTTGGCTCTGTACACGTACCATGCACAAGGAAGTTGAATGTTTTTTTTTTTATTATTATTATTATTTTTTTAATTTATTTAAATAAATAAAATTTAATCAAAATCTTATTTAAAAAGTTTAGGTACCTAAAAGGAAGTAGAGAAAGTAAAGAAAGATTTAATTATAGATTTTCCCTCATTTCAAATCAAAACATTTTTTCGAAATACGTCCACGTTCTCTGAAAAAAACTAAATTAAAACGAGACATTCACTTTGTGACTCATGTTATAAAAGTTTCACACATTTTTCGACTTTTCTCTTTTAAACAAAGATAAAACATTTCTATTCACAGCTTTGGCCTTAATTTAGATCAACTTAAAAAAAGTCACATAATTAAACAATTTAACAATAATTTAAAAAAAAAATCTTGTCAAATAGACAACATTTTGACCCAAATCTGATTGTTTTTTTGTCTTCTTGAATGAATTTAGTTTCCATGACGTTTCAATGGGTTTTCCCATCCTGACACATAAGTACTAACCAGCTCAACACATCATATTGACATCGACACTTAACTTCACATATACAAGATTACAAACATTACATACAGCAAACCTGTACCTTTAAATTACACCAACCACAGACCAGGTTCTGTTTGCTAATTACCTGGGAAATAATTATCTTATATAGAAATAATCTTATCACAGTGATGCGTTATTGTTAAACTCTGCGTGAAATTTCTTATTAAGCTACCAACATGAGTCACATATCACAACTGATCTAAAACTAGAACAAGGGTTTTTTTTCTGAGTTACTGAACTACAGCTGTATTCCTGTAAAACACTCACATATGAGGTTTCCCTACTTTCTATATTTAGCCCCGTGGCGAAACCACTATTATTTCTGCACTTCTCTATTGGACACTACACTTCTCTATCCTGACATTCATTCACCCTAGCTTCTGAATGAGGGCTGTCCATAACTCAATTCAACTCAATGCCAACAAAGTCTGTAAATATGACTTGGATATGAACACACTTTCTCTCTACTTACTTCAGAGCCTTTTTCACACCTCCATCATTTTTTGATGATAAATTTACACTATTTGGAAAACGTCTTTATCCAGATTTATATATGAAAGTTCTTTGATTAGTTTAATATTGGTTTGTTATATCACATTGTAAAATAAACCCAAAAACTGTTTAACAAGTTGCTCTTTTAGGTACTTAGGAAAAAGGAAGGTTTTTAAATGTTTACATTACGTTTTCTGGCATTTGGTAGACACTCTTATCCAGACTAAATGAAATTTCTTGCTTTTTTTTAAATCCAACTGAGCAGTGGAGGGTTACGGGCTTTGCTCATGGGCTCAACAGTAGTGCTTAGCGATGCTGGGAATTGAACCCTTGATCTTCTGATCAGCAGCCCAACCATTTAGCTACTGATCAGAAGATGACAGCCAGTGCTATTGTATGAAAGTGGTAGCACAGTGCTTGGACTGCTAATTGAAAAATCGGGGTTTGATTCCCAGCACCACCAAGTCGCCACCCTTGAGCAAGGCCCTCAACCCGATATTGCTCAGTTGTATTTAAAAAAGAGATACATGTAAGTCGCTTTGGATATAAGCGTCTGCCAAATTCTGTGAATGTAAATGTAATGCAATGCCACTAATGGGAAGTTTATTCCAGGACCTCGGTGCCAAAGGTTGAGTAGTCTTGCACAATACCTTCCACCCTAAAGGATGATTGGACCTTGCAGTATAACACTGTGGGACTCTAAAGAACATACACAATGTATATTGTTGATGGAAGTTTGCGTGATTCCTCTCTAGAGTGACTCAGCAGTTTCAGCATGACAAGGCGCATTGGTGCTCCGATTAGGTTTCTTTCTCTTGGGCTGCGCCTCTGCAGCTGTTTGCCACAGACTTTCCCTAATGTAGGGAACTGTGAACGAAACAGAGTGACACACAAATTTTTCTGAACTGCACAAGCCTAATTGCTGTTCGTGAGGATTTAAAGGTTGTGAAAGTCGCACTTCCTTTTTACATTGTTCCTGCAAGGTACAGTGAAAGTAAGCCGAGATACAAAGATGGTTACAGGTTGTTCAGGTTTTATTTCTTTTCAATTTATTGATTTATAATAGAATGATTTTGAAGAAAGTCTCTTATCCTGATGCGGTTCTACAGTAGGTGCAGCACGGTGCGTGTTTCAACTGCTGTACTATTAAATACAGTGGTGTAAGTGCTTTCCTATAACTATTTATCATATTTTATAGGTCCTACTATATCCTGTCTCCCGCTGTACATCGTAGCCCAAAGGATGAGCTCAGGTGGTAAAACTGTTGCATTTTTTTTTTTACCACTTCCTTTTAAAGCTCACTTACTAAACACTTGCAGCCATCTCGAGTCCGGTTTGCACAGGGTTTATGAGTCTGTGTTTTATGGACAGGGATATCTGCGTAAAGGAGTGCTAAGAGCAAACTCTAAGCCATACCTTATTCATTCTTAGACCCATTACAATATTTCAAACTGTACAGGGTTTTATGCTCAGCTTTGTTTAGCAGCTAAAATAAAGGAAACATCTGTGTGTTTGTTGCGCTGCTGCACCAGATCACAACAGCCAGCAACCATAGGAGGAAGAGTGCTGCAGTCACATGCCGTTATGCATTTTCACCACAGAACATACAGCTGTATGGCTGCTGGTGTACGGATGCATGCTTGTGTTTATGGGTCTTTGGATCTCGCAGAGTTTATATGAGACATTTGAGGTAATTCCACTTTCAGCAGGACACCCTGAACACACTTTCTTGGATGCATGCGCACCTGGAGAAGTTTGGCAAAGCCAATCTTTCTATCAGTGTGCTAGCTTAAATAAAAAGCATTCAGTTTTCTTTAATTCCTTAAACCATGTATGTATACTATAGATCTTTGACCAAGAGCCGTTAGGAAGACCTGATCTGACTGTACTTCTTCACTGTGGTTGTTGAATAGTCTACAATTCTCTGCAATAGCAGAATCTATTACTATCAGTTGATTTTGTTCTGATCATTTTCAAGCAGATTTGACAATGTTCAGTCGAGGTGCACAGCAGAGCTAATGAAAGTAGCATTGCCCCCTGATGTACCCATCTTTGATTATCCAGAAAGATCCTATTGCTGCATTGTATTGAGTTTGACCCATCTTTGTCTTTGTCATTTGATGTGCTGACAAAGTGCCAAAGTTAATACACTTATATTTTCAAAATAAAAATGGTAAACACCCATACCTTTGGTCTTTTTTCCAATAGCATTGCCTGTTCTTTATTCCATATCTTTCTCCCTTAGAGAGACGTAAGCTGGAATTCCCTTTCCTCCATGCCGCTAGCCTGTTATGGCTGACCTTCCTGCATTGCTGGCGACTGGCTAGCAAATGGTCAAGGGCAAATTTTGTGTTTTGTACGAGATTAGAAGATCCTGATACTGCATCTACTCTGATTTGGTACAGCTAATGTGCTGACAAAGTGCTAAACGTTATTAACCACTTATATTCTTAGCTGAAGAATAGTAAAAACACCTATCTAAAAACCTTGACACTGCTTTTTGTATCAGACTTTACAGAGAACTGTTGCTACATACGGCTACGGTTTTTTGTAGAGGGGAGGCTGTTGGAAATTTTGTGTCTTGAGGAATTCTGCATTGCAATAGATCCCACACAGGCTTTTAAATAGCAGCCCAGTGGATAAGTTCAAGTGGACATCAATAATCTTTTTTTTTTTTTTTTTTTCCAAAGGAAAAAAGAACTTTCCACAGCGAGCAGTGGCTGGAATCAATAACTTCCTTTTTTTTTGTGACTCTAGTTTAGTGAGTCTAACCCTGGGGCATTTATAATATTCATAGGGTGTCTGATAAGCTGGCTTTAAACACTTGCTTGTGACTGTAGCTGATGTTTGCCTCACAAGATTGATCATGTGGGACTTTTTTGCCACCAACATTTTTCTACTGCAGTATTCTTTGTCCTTTTGTGTTAAAAAATGAGCAACATATAAGCACATGGAAAGGTGACTTGCTGGCTTTCTGCGGCTGCCCAAGTCGAAAACAGTTGTTTTGTGATCCAAGGAACTTGGAGTGGACAAATCGAGATTTCTAATGTGGAGACTGCTTTGAATTTGGATTATGATTAACTTTGTCAATCAGAGATTCTACTAGAATCTAGAATTATATATCACAATAGGGTAAAAAACGATGTAATTATTCAGTGATGTTTTCCAACTGAAGATGACAGACCAAGAACTTTCACTGCTAACCTTCTGCTCAGATGAGAGATGCAGAAACGCACACATAATAAGAACTGAAAAGATGCCCAAGAGGATCCTGCTGCATTCCTTTTGGCCCCGTTTATATTCTAAATCTCCCAAAAATAGGATGAACTCTATTGGGAAGGGGCGGCCGTCAACCTACTGAGCAGCCAACATCCTACTGTACATACCAACATTCCAGTGTGATGAAGGTGAAGGTCCCTTAGAGAGTCGTAAGCGGGTAGCCCACCCAGTGCCACTGGCCCACCGTGGCTGACCCTCTTGTGTTCCTGCCCACTGCCCAGCAAAGGATCAAGGCAAGCTGTGTGTCAGGGGACCTGCCTAACAAGCGCTGCAGCCCCGCCATTGCTTTTATTCTTTGGCCCAGGAGTGCAATTTCTTCAAACGCTATTTCCTGCAGATAAGACCAAACCATTCCTCCTGTTTCCTTGTTATGAAGGGGGAGGTTAGTAAAGGCATCGGCAAGAATTAAGGTTTGGATTTAAACCAGTGAACATGTCTCAATACCCCTCAGCTTACAGGGTCACTCAGCCCATGTTAATAAAAAAAGTGTACATAGGATATGTTTACTGTGCTATAATTTGAGTTGATGTGACTTGCTGGCGAAGTGTCTATGCGCTCTGCTTTGGCCCTAAATGCCATAATCATGCCTGCATTACACTATTACTCTACTCACCCAAGACCTTGCAAATTGTTTCCAGCTTTAAGAAAAATCTGTTAAGATAGTTTTCAGACTGTGATAAGAGGTAGGTTTTATTATATACAGTGTCCTGCTCTGTCTTATTTTCTTTCCTTCTCTTTCTTGGGTGTTTAGACTGCAGAAAGTCCAGTATTACGACAGTATTTATGTCTTATCTTTCAATGTTTGACCTTAAAACAAGTTAGAATTATCCACATTCCCACACTCAAGTACACCAGCGATCCAAAACCTCGGATAACATTAGCCCCAGTTTCCTATAGTAGTTGACAAAACATAGAATCCAGTCAGGACTTGTGTATGAATTGTGTAATTGCTTAAGATATACAGTGTGCATGTGAGTAAACACATGCAATACCTTACCCTTGCTGAACTCAGTCACTCCGCATGAAGGGAAAAACTGGGCCAAAGGAGAAATTTGTGTTTTATCTATCCACATGTGTATGCTGTGATCACAATCATTCATAAAATCACTTGCTGGGAGATCTAGGCATCCTGTCTTTTATCAGCCTGCCCCTGGCTATTAAGCTGGAATGAGAGACTGTCGTCGCTAGCTCATCTCCCAGATTACACGGGGCCTACAGGGATAGCACCATCAAAGCCCTGACAGCTCTCCTTCCTCTTTCTGTGCCTCTGTTTACTGTGTATTTTACCTACTCCCATTTATAACTTATTCACTATTTTGGGTCTTTGTGTTCTATATAGCAAAGTCTCTTAGCAAAGTCCACATTGCTGGTCCGGCTTCTCACAATGTTAACAGTATGGAGGCTTTCTTATTACCTCAGTGGGTATTTTTAGATTAAGTGCAGAGAGAAACAGAAGCAGAAAAATCATAAACCCATCAGCAAATTTTATGTAAGAAAATTTTGTGCATGTGTGTGTATGAATAACCATGGCCTAATAATATCGGAGATTATACCAGGTATTAACCACAGCAAGATAAATAGGAGCCTATTTTGGGATCCTGATATTGGAGTATAGCATTAACAGTAATATATGTGTTTCATGCAAATCATCTGTGTGTGTTTCTGATTGGTGGCTTTTTGGTTATCATATTCGTGTTAGAAACATTTCATTTTATGTGATTATCAGCTTCACACATACTCATATTTGTAAAAATATCCCTCCGACACTTCACAGGATGAATGTCAATCAGCAATACTTTTGCATAACAATATGTTAATGTTTCATAATGCTGCAATAAGCAAGTTCTTCCAAATTGTACCCTAATAAATGCCCTAGATTTCTCTTCCAAAGCATTTCGTTTGCTTGGGGTTGAACAAGGCAAGCTGTTTATGTAAAAAGATCACATCTATCATCACTTATTACTAGTCCCTCTGTTCTACCTTTCCCCTATTTACGCACCTTTCCATCGGCATAAAGTATCCAACCTTTGCACAATGCCTCCTCTTATAAGTGCGATTCAAAGGTGGGAAGTTTCAGAAATTGGACAGCATATAACCGAGGGCCGTGAGCTTTACTGAGCGGGGTGTTTCCGACCTCATTCCCCTTCAGGAAGATTACCTTCAGCTGCATCCTCAGCCAGCTGATGACACACATCTGGACTTCTGGGCCAACAGCCAGCCTGAAAATTTCTTTCGCTGCCTCTGCTTCTGCTGTAGTGATCATCGTCATTGTTGGATGTTCTTCTTGTCAAACAGGAAACGCCTTTTCCCATCCATTTTTGCACTTTCCTCCTAGGAAATGAAGCAAGACCCATGAATAAGGCATACCCAACGGGATGCTATGATATACACAATTTCTTTGATGGAGATTTGCTTACTTTTCGCCTTCAAGGTTCAGAGGAAGCTTTCAAGTTTGTTGTGTGATCCACTGAGCCTGCTGATCTCAGTGTGAGTGTATTACTTTTCTTACAAAAGCCCAACATAGAGGAGCCAAACTGCAAGGTATTTTTGTATGCATTCAGAGATGACTCATTGTAGTTTGCACTTAGTTTGTGCCCTCATTCTGGTTACTAGCAAGTGCTCGATTTGTTCCTCACAGGCAATAAAGCTGTGTACATTACTTGTGGTTTGGTTTGTAATTATGAACTTTCACTCACCTCAGGAAAACACTTTAAGGTGGGTTAAAATGCAGTTAAATGATCTCAGTCTGATAAATCCAGGACTAGGCCTAGGCTGTAAAACAGTGGCTCACTCTGTTCCTGTCTGAATGGTGGCTCTTTTCTTTCCCGATCACACTGTGCTTTGCCAAGCATCCAGCAGCTACTCATTGGCCTGAACTGTTTTTCAGAGCTCTGATGAGCTCTAGTGATGATGATTCTTTAGTTTTTCCTGTACACCCTTTATATTGCAGCAGCTTCCTGTCACTGTACTCAGTGAGGCCATGGAGGCGGATGTGTCCCTCAGCCTCAGCCACAAAACAACTGCTGAAAACATCTCCCCTTATCCTTCCTTCCTCTTAGAATCCCCAGCATGACATCATAAGCTTATACCTAAAAAAAAAATATTTGAGGAGGGAAAAAGGAAAAAGGGAATGGGTAGAGGGAGAATACAGTGAAAAGGGATAATCAAGAAAAATAAACTTTGTAATCGCATACCTCGATCAGATGACCTGCATTGCTTTTAATAGGCCATGGAAATATTATTTTTATGTCAGAAACATATGTTTTGGCAGTCTGTCTTTCTCCTGTGTGGAAGCGCTAACGCTAATAAAGTGAATTAGGGCCAGAGCTAGGGAGATGCAGCACAAGGAGTCTTTTCAGTGTTATGCCCGGTCCTAGCCTTTTTCTTCCAATTCACAGGAAGGATTTCAGTAATTTGAACATGCTGCTCAGCTTGGCTGTGCATTACCTGTGTGCGATTTAAAGTAGTGTGATTTGCACATGGCTTTGAAGTGCTTTTCTGTGCACTTTTGTCTTAGTTGCAAGACGTCCGTTTCCTCTTTGCTGTCAAGAAGTAAAGAGAAGCCTGTTAGAGAAGTGGTCTGGTTAAGAGTGTCAGTAGCCCATAGACAGCTAACAAGTATCAATCCACATGTCATACTCAGGTATAAAAGCGGGATCGGGGCTACAGGACATATGAATGTAAGCAAGACACAGATAATGAGATAAAGTAAAAGAAACCCACTTTTAGATTTTTATTTTCTCTAAAAGCCAGCTGTAACAGCAGCACACTCCTCTAGCATAACTATCAATTTTAGCTCTTGTCATTCAGGGCCATGGACACAGCAGCTGGACACAGGAAGTTTGAGCTACATGACTTCTTAGCCAATCAGCTGCCCCCAGCTGTCCTGCTCTTAAACACAATTCATGATGGTGGTTGCTGCATGCTACTGACAGCGGTTCCTTCAGCTGGCCTTTTCAGTTCTTCCTTCTTAAATTCTTTGTACAGACACATCTGCCACATCCCCCCACCAGCAACTGACCTTTTTTCCCTCTCTTTTCTTTTAGCTTATACAAGCCCTCTCACTTTTTTCCTGACTTTTCTACTGCAAACTACTCCTATATTTTATTCAATTCCTTTCAGCTGAGCCTTGCTCGCTTTTGTTCCAGGTGTTGGTGATTGGGGTCAGAGGGTGGTAAGGGTGGGGGTACCCAGTCTCTGTATAGTGAGGCCAGTGGTGGATCAAAGCTCAGCCCTGTAAAACGATCTGAAAGAGTTTCCCATTAGCATCCATCAGAAACCCTGAAAGCTCCTTGCTCAGCTGGGGGAGTCTGGGGGCCCCCCAGAATGGGGGAAAGGAGAGAGAGAGAGAGAGAGAGAGAGAGAGAGAGAGAGAGAGAGAGAGAAAGCAAAAGATGGTGTGAAAGGGAGGAATGTTGTGGGGCAGGAGGGGCAACCTTGCTGAAGATGTACAGAAACACCAGTCCCTTTTTTTCTTCTATTTTGTTAAAAAAAAATTTTTTTATCCAAGCCATAGATTTCTAAACAGTCTTGAGGCTGTAAAAGGGGAATACATTCATTTGTGCACATCTGTCATTCAACTTCGTAACTCATGAGCCTCAGAAACTTCACACTCACCCTCTACATTGCCAAAGCTTTGAAATGAAATAAAAACAAAACTAATTTGCGTATCTCGACCAGATGTATTTGACTTTAGGTCTGGAACCCCAGAGACTCTTCTGGAAACACTGGGCCAGATTTTGGAATACAGCCTGGCTGGGATAATGGTCTATCTCAGTGCAGGATGATCACTTTATTGATAATAATTATACCTTAACTCACCTTTTTATAACTTTTCAACCATAATCTTACCCATACCACAAATTAATTTGGTACCTGAATTATATATACATCTTCCACATTTGGCAGACGCCCTATTTCAGAGCTGCTTACATTTATCCTTGGACTTAAACCCATCACCTTATGATCTGCAGGCCAACCTTAACCACCGAACTACCACTTCCCAAACTAACCTTAGTCATGATTCTTGTGTCAAGGGTACAGGCTTGAATGTTAAAGCTCATACACAATTATCTTATACTTACATTTACATTTACAGTATTTGTCAGATGCCCTAATCCAGAGCGACCTTCAAACAACTGAGCAATTGGGAGTTAAGGGCGTTCCTCATGGGCTCAATAATGGCAACTTGGTCATGCTAGAAATCGAATCCTGATTTTCCAATTGTCAGTCCAACACCTTCACCACTGTGCTACCACTTTCCCTCTTATGTGAATTATTTAGTTATTAAGTAGTTGTGTTCCATATAACCCCCTCAAAAGAAACATACCAAACTGTACTCTTCTTGTACTTGTTGACACTGTTAAAAAAATCTAGGCACATAATTGGATCTAAAATAACCACAGAACTTTACCCTAAGTGCGAATTAAAGGTAGACTAGATGCCCATACCCAGGTAAAAGATTAACAGCATGAACTAAAAATATACCCTTGATGTTACTATTGCTGTGACAAGACAAAGTAGAGTTTGGAAGCTTTTTTAAAAGACTGATCTATTTATAAATGGCAAACATTAAAGCTGGTCCATTGTTTCTTATATGGTTAGAAACCATGGAGAACTGGAAAAACCCTAACTGTCGTGTGTATGACCCAGCTGGTCTCTAAAGTGTTTCACTAAGATGCTCAGGTTAAACCTGGGAAATGCTAGTTAATTCTAAATCCTAATTAGTAATTGTATTGTCCCATTTTTTCTTCCTAGCTCTTTTACACTATATGGACAAAGTTACTGGGACTGTGAACATTCCAGTCTTCCTCCTATATGGGGATTTCTTCTTTTAGCTACAATAGTATTAGTGAGATCAGACACTAATGTTGTGGGAGAGGAGATCTGGGGTTCAGTCGGGGTTCCAGTTCATCCCAAAAGATGTTCAGTTTAAAGTGGTTGAGTCAGAATCAGGACTCTGTACAGGGCATGAGAGTTCTTCTACTCCAATCAGAACACAGCATGTCTTCATGGAGGTCAGGGGCTTTGTGCACAGGGGTATTGTCACGCTGAAACAGGGGTTGAGTCTCATGTATGATTTTTTTTTGGCTGTTTTGCTCTTTGTATGATTTGCTGGAACGTTCTAGGATTAGTTGGTGTATTGAAAAAAAAATCTTTTTAATGCATGATGTATCTCCTCCTAATATGTGTGCATACACTATGCACACGAACCCGGTTGTGTTTTAGTGTATGAGTGTGTTAATGACTCCCGCTCGGCATGGTGCTGAGTGAGCTCAGCTGTCCAGGATGATCCTCTCAGCTTCTCAGGCAAAAGGATGTGATCTCATCTGTTAAAAATCCAACCTATGTTGTCTGCTGTTCATGACTTAACCCAGGCTTTCCTTTGTATTGAGCGCCCTCCTCGCCTCTCCTCTCTTCATCCCCTCCTTCTTTTTCCTTCTCCTGTTCCCTTGGCTTACACTTCCTTGCTGCTTTCGAGAAAAGAAGAAGAAAAAAAGCGCAGACATGTTTATAGGTTTTTGGCAGCCTGAGATGAAGATTTTAATGCCTAAATGAAAAAAAGGTTTTGTTTACAAATGTGTTGCTTAGTGACGAATGAAGAATGGCATTTGATCATAAGCTTAAAAAGGCAGGAAACCACTGATAAAGTGTCTGATGTGATTTAAGGGTTGTCCTGAATCTGCACTTGCTTTTAAGTAGGCAGACAGTTGCAATGCTAATGCCTTTGGCCTAGCGTGCTGTCTTACCTCATGCCGATTTGATGTCCCTGCTTCCAAAGAGCTCCCCACCGCTGTCTCCGCTGTTCAACAATTGTCAGTCCAGCTGTTAAGGCTCGGCAGATGACGGGAACGCTACATAACTCAGGCTGTTGTGAGACATGTTAGTGATGGGCCGAGTGCAGCCCAAGCTTCCTGTCTCAGGGCAAAGTGCCTCTGTCTTTGCATAAGCACAAGATATATGGAGTCACAGATGGCCCTAAAACTGTGCTCATGGGGCTTAATGACTCTGGTTCATGGTAGTCAGCGGCTGCTACAACTTCTGTCACATATTCCCAATTGCCAAATATTATGGGTTTTTTTAACATTTACTGTACTTTCGGGCATTTGTCAGACGCCCTTATCCAGAGCGTACCGTGGGGTTTCAGTGAGGGTCTTCAGTAAGCAGCTGTAAACTACACAAACACATCTTACACATCCCTGTTACTGCTAACGTAGTTATATGCTAATAATGTATTATATAGTGCTCTGAGACTTGCTGTTTTAATAGCTGCCTTAGTGAAGCTGTTCAGACTGTCAGAGCCGGAATCATTCCATGCCCCATTAGCCACTGATAGCACTTATAGTTGCAATCTTTAAAATGACACATTAAAAACATTTTTGCCCTCTCTTAATTATTTCCCTTTGGCCAGCAAATAGGTGCCTTGAAAATGCATTTTTAATAGATCTGGTGTAGGCAACAAACTCTGTTTTTCTCTCGCAGACAAACTGTGCAATTAGCTTGATACTCATTTTCACTGACACTTTCCAGCCATGTGTTTAATTTTCTACATTCTCGTCAGTAACTTTTGCATTCGCTTTTGTTTTAGCTTTTGGAGCTAAGACCCTCCATCTTTTCAAATAGACTCTCATCACTGCAAAAAGACCCGCCTTCCTTAGACCCTGATTGGTCCTGGCCTGAACCTGATGGTATTAACTGATCAAACTAATGATGACAGCAAGTATTACCCAATCATAGAAAGAATAGCATAAGTCTTCACAGAATGTGTGGTGAGAAGGTTAGCATGAATGCTGCAAACTTGAAAATACAGACCTGTATTGAGTTAAAACGGGACACGCTACTTAATTCTTCAGGTGGCCTATAAGTAATGAATATTAAAACCTTAAGAGAAGTACAGATTCTCATAAAAATATTATTATATAACAGTATTATTACACGCTTAATTTAAACTGTTGTCAAAGACACAATGAGTCATTTGTGTTTTATGACTCGAAAACAAAATGTTTACTAATTACAGTCCTCGATGTTGCTAAAAAGGTTAATTACTCTATAACATGGGTCCCCGAACTACAGCCCAAGGACGGGAAATGGGTCGCATCCACATTTAGACACGCCCTCTAAACAATTCCGTCAGCTTATTGTAAAAATTTTAATAATAATGTTAAATAATGTCTTTACACATATTATATCTGTATTTAGGGGCAGCACAGTGGCTTAGTGGTTAGCACAGTTGCGCCACAGCAGGATTGCCCGAGTTCGCCTACCGGACAGGGGTCCTACTGTTTGCAGTTTGCATGTTTTCCCTGTGCTTGCGTGTGTTGACTCCGGGTTCTTCGGTTTCCCCCCACAGTCCAAAAACATGTTAGATTGATTGGTAATTCTACATTGCCCATAGGAGTTAGTGTGAGTGTGTGTGTGGCCCTGTAATGGACTGGCACCCTGTCCAGGCTATACCTCTCCTGCCTTTCACCCTTTCAGAGACGACTGGGAAAGACTCCAGCAGATCGCTGTGACCCTGAATTAGGGAATAAGCAGTATAGATAAATAAATGAATGAATAATTGTATTTAATAATAATAATAATTTATTAAAATCCCCCTTAGTGATGTCACAAGGTGCAATTTTAGTAAACAAAACTTTACCCTAACTTCGCGATGTTTCTCCATTACTGTTAAACGGTAATAAATACGAATTTTTAAAAAATAATGAATTATTATGTATTTTTGCAAGTCTTGCGAGACTTCTGAGATTTTGCTTCACAAGAAGCAAAGTTTGGTGCGTGTTTAGCTGGAAGATGAAGCAGAGGAAGACATGTGTGTGTGTGTGTGTTATTGGAGGCAGCTCATTACAAGTCTCCTTAGGTTTAGTCTATGGTTTTACTCCAATATGTCAAAAATAATAGTTTCATAAAGAGCTTGAATTCACAACCTACTGAACATCATCCCAACATCTTAACTACTGAGCACGTTGGTTATCTGTGTGAATATTTAGCACATGTAGTTTTCAGTTCACCAATAAGCTCTATACTTATCTGTGATATACCACTGTTTTACTAAAGGGAATCACATTTTATTAAATGTTAATTTTATTTTTGTCTCTACACACGCTGATTTGATGTTTTTTCCATGACTGGAAAATAACAGTAAGTTTGTTTTTTTTGAGGACTGAAAACACACCTGCTTTGTCGTCATGCCGTCACCTGAAACACATTCCTGCCTTATCTTGAACCATTCATCGTGTGTAGATTGACCTGTTCCCAAACAATATTAGAAACCCTGACAAGTGCTTTGGGACAAACTGACATCTTTTTAAAGATATGCATTCCGCATATTTTCCCACCATCTTCTCCCTTTTCCCTGGAATCTGCACTTTGCTTTTACTGAAAGCTGTAAAAGTAATAACATTAACTGGGGAAAGTGGTAGCTCAGTGCTTTAATTCCCAGCACAACCAACTTGCTACTGTTGGTCCCCTGAGCAAGGCTCTTAATCCCCAACTGCTCACTTAGATGATAAATGTAAATCGTTTTGGACAAAAGCGTCTGCTAAATACCAGAAAATGTAACTTAGTTGTATGCGGAACACGTATGCAACATGTTTTAATAAATGCAAAATAAATCTAAAGTACAATGGTGTTGTACCTTGGATAAAAAAGTGTAATGTGTTTAATAAAATAAGCAGTGAAAGAATTTTGCAGCAACCTGTTGGAGACATGCAAAAAGCTACCTTGTAAATTTGTAACATGAAAAAAAAAAAACCCGACGAGCCCGAGGTCACGGTACAAGGTGTTGGCACTAGCTTCAAACGCTCGGCAATACAAACCCCTGGTGACTTTATTGTGTATTCTGTATCTATGCCTCTTTGTATAAAGCACATGGCAGGAGGTGCTAACTCCCCAGGAAACTAGCTGCTGTTTTGTCTGAGAGTCATCTAATGCCCCACCTCCCTCACAGGCACACAAAATGCACACACACACACACCTTGAATCCCCTGTGCTGAAAAGCAGGCCGAGCTCTGTCACTGATAATTGTCTGCAGACGGCCAAGGTGCTCCCCAACTCTGTAACCTCTGTGTGTCGGCTCAGAAAAGTATTCCCAGCACCTTTGCACTGGAGAGAAAACGGATGTCATTAGCTTGTATCCCAGCCTCCCTCCTTTCTTTTCCTCCCTTTTTGCCTCCCTCTTTTTTTTTTACCTCGTTCCCCTCATAACGTCAGCTTGATTTATCCCCAATTGTTTGAAGCTAGCTATGTTCAGCCGAATTAGATCCATACGAGGCCGGTGCTATGGGGTCATCTATAACAATCACTTTCACAGGCTCATTATTTTCTGACCAAACAACCTTAAAAAGCCAATTTCCTTCTCAGGTTGTTCATAAAATTGATAGATGGCAGAAACCAACTTTGTTTTACCTTTTATAAACCATTAGTCCCCAATATAGCACTTGAAAGTTTTAGAAAGTCACTAATGTTTGATAGGCAGAGAGTAGATTAAAAAGTGTGGAAATGCTCGAGGGTTCTTGTAAAATGAAGGTTTTTCTTTATCTGATTTATAATGTGAGTTGTGTGTATGCATAGATGACTTTGTGCAGGGTTGGATAAATCCTAAATTCATTAGCTAGGCACTAAGTTGTAGCTGCATAAACCTCAAAAAGTTGTAATTAAGTTAATTTAATAACAACAAGATAATTAACTAGTCTAGTCTGCTAATTCAGACTATGGGAAATAAGCAAGGGAGTGGTAGCTCAGTGATTAAGGTGTTGGTCTGTTGATCATAAGGTCATGAATTTAATTCCCAGGATCACAAAGCTGCCACTGCCACTGCTGCTGCTGCACACCCTTTAGCAAAGCCCTTAACCCTCAATTGCCCAGCTGAAATATGTGCTACCCATTCACTACCAACTAACGTTTACCTAGTTCACACTCATCTGAAATGGTATCTTCCATCTTCTGACTGAATGAACACACCTGAACCAGTTAATCATCAGTGGGTAGGGTAGTTGTAGTGGTAGATAAATGTAAGTCAATCTGAATAAAAATGCTTTAAATATAAGTGTTTCAATTACCAGGTAAGAAAAGACTGTATTTGCATGGTGGCTTGGTGGTTAAGGGGTAAGGATTGTGTTTTTACATCCTGCCCCACCGTAATGTGCATGTTTTTTTAATGTTCTCCCTATGCTTTACTGGTTTTTGCTTACCCTCTGGGTTACCTCTTCAGTCCAATGTCATGTGCTTGTGGAATCATTTGGCATTTCTGTGCTTAGGAGAATGTGATTGTACCCTTCAATGGGTTGGCACCCTTTCCGAGATGTCCCCCGACTTGTTCCCCTATTCATCTGGAATAGACTATAAAGGGTTTTAAAGGAGATGAATGTGTAGCCATACTATATATCAGTGGTGTGCAGTCAGGGCCAGCAAGTCCTTCTCTGCTGCCTAAATACTATTAAAAGCTGATCTACATTTACAATTTTCTACATTTTCTCTTCATTTTGTAGTGTTTCTCTTGCTGCACTGCTTCCAGTACATGTATGTGGATGTTAGATTTTTTGTCCAGTCAGATTTCAGTTTCTATGTGCTGCCATGTAGATGTAATCTGCCAAAGCCGTCAGAATCAGTAGTGCTGCCCATGGAACTTGAACTATATTAGCAGGGGAAGATTGATCATTGGTTAATATTATTAATAGCTGTTTCTTTAACCTGTTAGATTTCAAGTCTGCCTGTGGAGGACCACTAGCTGGCATACAATGATGTCAGCATTTTTCTGTCTTCTGATTAGTTGATCAGAGTAAAACCGTGTCAGCCCAGTTTGTACATGTTTGTACAGTTGAACTAGAATTTTTTACTCCCACAATGGCTGACAGAGGAGGAGAAATTGACTCTGTCTTGGACATTCTTAAAAATTAAAATTTCAAAAAAGTTTCTCTTCTGGAAAAGTTAGATATCTTGAAGAGTGGTCGGCTAACCCTGAAGATAACTAGCGTGTCTCAGCCTGGGAAAGAGTTTATTCGCCACTTCCAGACCAGCTTTAAATGTATTATATATTTTGTAATTTAAAAAAAAATTGGGCTGTTATATTAATATTAAGATAAATATTGATTCTGAACTGCTCCAGGTATGTGGTACAGTTGTAGTGTAGTTTGGAGTCTTAACAGGGTTTCTTGCTTCAATAAAAATGGTTTTCATCCTCAATGTGTCTTTGTCTCTCTGTAATGCCACACCATGTTATATTGCGATTTTGTATAGTATTGATGATTTCTATAAATTCAATGTGATAGTGGTGATATTAAGAGGTGTATCAGTCGGGTAAGTCCGCACTGGAGACCCAGGTACCAAATGCACGCCCTGCCACTGCTATATACATATATCAATTATCCAATGTTTCAAGGTATTAACATAGGCTGTTCTTTTTAACATAGGCTTTTCATGTCCTAAGTAATCGGTTAAATCCTTTTTTTTTTTGTCAACTGGTATGACCTTGACCCATGTTTGTAGTGCAAAAGGATGTGGGATCCAGGACCAATTCAAAGCATGTTAAGTTTAAAAACATACTAAATAATAAAATGCTATAAACAGTTTATTATCTTCTCTGATGGTTACAAGGCAACTATGAATAAACAAGGCTACAATGACTACAACTACAATGACCTCGGGGATGTCCTGACTACTGATTTGTCCACTTACTCAGTGATGGTCCTTCACACAGGGTCACCTTTCTTAGGCAATAATAGTGATGAGGGTGCAGAACAGCTCAACTAGTCATTGTTGCTTCTGTGAGTCTCTCCTTTTATTCTCAGTAAATGCCTTAGTGATAAATGGAAGGCCAAGCATGGAGGAACAGCTGAGGGAGAACTTGCCCAGATTCCCCCCCAACTGTTTGAGGAGAGAGAACAGTTTCCTCATAACTTGGCTCATGCACATGAATGACCTCTTTTTTTTTCCAATAATAACCAAATTCCTCAACTCAGCATTTAAAGCCACCCTTTCTTTTCGTGTTCTTTGCAGTGCTTTCGTTTCCTTTGAAATTTCCACCCCTGTCATTCTGGCATGGCTCATGCTAGCTGAAACACAATCTCCACTGCTTGCTAGGCTCTGTACAGAGCCAAGCAGAGTCTGACTCAGTAAGCAACTGAGTGGATTATCTGATGAATGGATTATAGGCTGTGGGAGTTTAATATAATGATAGGTAAATGTAAAGCAGACCTGTCTAGACGGCCTGGTTTTTAATCCAGACCGCTGCAAGTCCACTTGTTTAGTTTTGGTCACCTGAGCCATCTTTAGAGCAGTGATTATATGAGGTATGTTTAAAAGTTGAAAACAGAAGCAAAATGGTTATACCCTGGGAATCTTCCAGAACTAGAATTATGAACCCAGTAACTCAGTGGTTAAGGTATTGGACTGCTAACCAAAAGGATTTTGGGTTTGACTCCCGGCATTAACAATTTACTGCTGCTGGACCCCTGAGTAAGGGCTTTCCCCTACATTACCAAGTTGTTTGAATGAGATAAATACAAGACGCCGTGGATAAGGGCGTCTGCCAAATGCTGTAAATGTTTTCTGGATTAGGGTAGCTTATAGTTATGTAACAAATAAGAAATTTGACTTTCAAATGCATGATCCAATATTTTATTTACGATAGAACATAGATAACATAACAACTGTTTAAACTGAGAAATTTTTACACTTTTATCCACTAAATAAGCTCATTTCAAATTTGTTGTCTGTTACAGGTCTGTTACAGGTTGCACAGAGGCAACAGAAAGCTTAAAAATGTAATACATTTTGAAAATGTTCACCTGAGACAATATTTAGCAATTAATTAAGTTAAAGGACATCAGGTCTATAACAGGATTAGCTATAAAAGGGATGTGTTAGAGAGTCTCTCAGAATTAAAGATGGGCAGAGGCTCTCCAATCTGTGAAGGAGTGCGTAAAAAGATTGTAAAATACTTTAAAAATCATCGCCATAATTCTGTGATTGACATTACTAAATGGATCCAGAAAAACGAGTCCAAATTCGACATTCACAGACCTCTTTGGGCTAGAGAGAAGGAAGACCTTCCAGCGTGTTATCAGTGTTCAGTTTAAAAGCCAGCAGCTCTGATGGTATGCTGTGTATAAGTGCATACGGTATAAGCAGCTTGCATGTTTTGGAGGACATAATGAATGCTGAAAGGTATATAAAGATTTTAGAGTAACATATGCTCTCCTCCAGACGATGTCTATTTCAGTAAGGGTCTTGTGTATTTCAGCAGGACAATGCAAAACCACATACTGCAGCTACTACAACAGCATGACTTCCTAGTAGAGGAGTCCGGGTGCTGAATTAACCTGCCTGCAGTCCAGATCTTTCAACTATCAAGAACATTTAGAGCATAAAATACGTCAAAGACCGTTGAAAAACATGAAAACTCTAAAAACTCATAACCTTAATGTCCAGACTTCCTCAAACTGTTTTGCAAAGAAGAGAAGATACTACACTATGGTAAACATGGGCCATCAGAACTTTTTGGGACTTGTAGCAGGCATTACATTTGAAATAAGCTCAATTTCTGTATAAAATTGTAAAATCACTCAGTTTATATATTTATGTTTTCTATCTTTTATGTTTTATTGTAGGTAATTTAAAAAATCATTTAGTTTTCTATTTAATACATTTTTCCAAATGTCCCAACTTTTCCAGATTTCAGATTGTAATTGTCAGGTGTTTCTGTTGCGATGTGATCTTAGTAATATTGAGCTGACAGATTGTAGCAGTTGCATGAGTGTGCACTTGCACAGTATGACTTGTTTTTATGCCTTGTTTTTGCAAGTATTGTAGCTAATTGTATGTCTTCTCGTTGGAAGCCGCACGGCCCCCTGTTAGTTATGGTCTGGCTGGTTGCATTGGAGATATAAAGATACAGAAAATTAGTCAAAATCATTGTGTTACATTAAAAAATAGGATTAACCCCCAGTGCAGAATATTCTGATTAACCCCTCAGTGCCGACTTTACCCTGTACAGAGATTTTCTCATAGACGTTAACAACCTGGCACTATTGTAATCACAGACATGCTCTAAATATGTAGTTCATCTTTTTCCCCCTTCACCATGTCTCTGAAGTGGCATGTTTTTGCTTGTTATGGATTTCCTGTGGAATGCACATTTTCCATCTTGGTCATATTTCATGTTTTAATAAGCAGTCATTATGGAGTATTTATTTTCTTATAGGGTGTGGAAAGCAAACCTGTCGGTGCACTATTTCTTCAGGTTCTCGCAGCCTTCTGTAACTCCTGCTTTGGCAAGAAGGAGATTCGAGTCACGTGTACGAAGAAATAAGGATAAACAGAAGCTGGGAAAGTGTACTCTTCCCACCCAGGTAAAGATTAGTAGGTTAGTAGATCAACGGCTTTCCAGGAGGACAATAGAGGGAACGGAAAAGGAGACAGCTCCCATGAAAATAAACATATTGGAGGAATTTGAAGTCGAAGTGTTAGAACGGATGTTTATCTGTGACTTTTGTTTGGGATTTTTAGCTGAAGAAGTGCATTTACTTCACATACAGAGGTGCTTGGAGTTCCCTATACATCCACCATGCGGCTTGTGGGCGGGGCCTCATATGAATGGTGTGAACTGTATAGTCGATGTGAGAATGCGCAGTTACTTGAGTACTGTATATGAATTTAGGAAGAGTGAGAAAGAAAGTAGAAAGAAAGAAAGAAAGAAAAAAAAAAAGTAAAAAGAAAGAAAGGAAGAAAGAAAGAAAGAAAGAAAGGAAGGAAGGAAGGAAGGCGGGATGTAAAGATAGTGTATCAGAAAGCGACTTGAACGTTTACATTTACATTCCTTATCTTTGGCAGACACCCTTATCCAGAGCGACTTTCTTTTATCTTATTTTAAATGCAACTGAGCATCTGGAGATTGAGAGCCTTTCTCAAGGACCCAGCAGAACTTGTCAGGTAACACAAGATAATGAAAAACGTAGACTCAGAGTGGCAATCGGTGCGATAGTAGCTATTAAACGAACAGGAAATGCTTGTCCTAACACCCAGAGACCTTTCAACAGCAGCCTGCTTGTGTTAATGCTGTAATTAGGCGTGATTAGGGTTTGGCAGGTCAGCTGGACCACATGCCCCCCAATGCCCCCCCCCTTCCCCGCCATCCTATCCATTGCCACTGGGCTGAATTTAAATACCCCCACACCAGATATTACAGAGATTTTTCTAACCATAGAAATGCTTATGTTCTTCGAGTAACATCACATGTTAATCCAGCGAACTCTTGATGATATGTTTTGAAGCAGTGAGTGTGTATTGTATGTCATTTCCCAAGGCGCGTTGTTTTATGTTTATTTTATGACTGCAGTTATAAATTTCCCAACCTCACATTTGTGACTTCTGTCTTAGTGCTTAAATTTGGAGAAGTAAAAGTTAGATTAAAAGTTCATTTATTTTTCAATTTTGTACAACGGCCTTTTCTTGAGACGCTCATACAAATGAAATGGTAATTATTCACACTCAGCAACATTGTCAGTGTTTCAAAAATGAAGATTGTTTAATTATCATGTGATCAATTCCTGATCTATTTATTTTAATTATTTCCTCAAATACTGTATAGGGGGAAGTGGTAGCGCAGTGGGTAAGATGTTGGACTGCTAATTGGAAGATGGGGGTCCCCAGCACCACCAAGCTGCCACTTTTGGGCACCTTATGCAAGGCCCTTAACCCCAATTGCTCAGTTGTATAAGGCTGGATTATACTGCAGCTCTTAATGGCCAATTCCGATTTGGTGACTTTATCCAATTTTTTTTTATGAACTGCTTAAAACTGCCCCTATCCGATATCTGCATTTACACTTTACACGGCAAAACAACCCAATGGTGGACATACTGACCGGAAAAGGAAGTAAAAATAGCGCAATAATTAATGAACCCAATGGACAAAAATAAAATGATTATTCAGTATGTTACCTCCGCATCATTTTTAAATGTCAGCAAATCAACGCTTTCCTCAGGCGGATAACCACTGAGAGAGAAAGAGAGCCTGGTGTGTGCATGTGTGTGTGTGCGTGTTTCTGTTCAGCCGCAGTGCGCGGTACAGAAAAAAAAACTTTAACTGTGGATTGTTGATCTGGAACTCGAACATTTGTTACAGTGAGCAAAATTAATTAATATCAAAATACACAGTTGTTGTAAGTTATATATCGCTGTTGGTGTCCACCTGAGTTGATGTCGCTTATTCAGTGGCGTTTGACTCGCATTGACAGGCAAATTCAATGTTTGCTTACACTGCACACGCTAATGCACGTTTCCGATTCATATCTAATTTATTACCGCATGCGAATGAGGCCTAAATGTGTTTTTTTTTCCTGCTTACACTGTCATGAGTCTTACCCGATCTGTGCCACATTAGAGAAGAAAATATGGAATTATTTTCCTGTGGCTTAATGTTTAAATAAAATTAAAACTTTTTAATATATCAAAAAATGTGACGTCGCTGGTTTTTTTTGTAATATAACACATATCACATGTAAACTAATTTTTTTTTTATAAAGGAATTCAAAGATTTTTGTGTTTCCTCTGAGGCTTTAGATCTGTTTTGCCACTCTAGTTTGGTCTGTCGCAGGTTTATTAGAAATTTTCAGATGTCCATTCTTTCTCTGTGTGAAAGAGTCCAAAGTTGTAAAGAAGGAGAGAACAAGAGGTAAAAGGGTGGAAGGCGGCCGTAGGGGGGGTTTGATCCATCAGTGAGGAGGTCTGGGTTCTGACCCTTGACATGCTGGGAAGCTCAAGAGAGTGGAAGTCAAGCCTCGGTGAACCTGGTGTGTGTCTGTGTGTGGGTGGGTGGGTGAGTGAGTGTGTTTGCAAGCGGGGGTTCGGTACTATCCGAAATCCCTCGAAAGCTCTTTTCCTGAATGAAAGGGATCTTAGCATTCTCTCCCCAGCCTGAAAGAGTTGAAGCACATAGCTTAGAATCACAGATTACCTTCAGAGGAACGACGGATAGAAAGAAAGAGTGATAGAAAGAGTAAGAGAAAAGAAGAGGAGGGGGGATGGAGGAAAAAAAAATAAAGAGAGAAGCTCCAATACAAAAGCCGACGGTTTAGCTTAATGCCTACGGCCACATTCTTTCAGGTTGACCCCCAGAGTCCTAACTGTGACTGAAAATCAGAGAATCCGCCTGGCTGTTCGTCATCCACACGTCTGCCTCTGGGCATGGACCACTGTTTACACTTCCCCTGCCTAATGCAGCAACTAAAAATAGCCCTACCTCTCAGACCGATTCAAAAAAGGTCTGCATCTCTTTTTATAGCTGCTGCATGACACAGCATGCCCATGTCCTGTTTTTTTTTTAGTTCTACTCTTTCTTTTTTTGGAGTTTTCCCCCCGAGCACATCCTTGACACAACTGTCCTCTCTGTATTTTCGGAAACACGTGTATTAAATTAGAACCGCTGCCAATTTGATTCTGCATGAGCTAAAGGCGAGTGATTAAAGGGGGAAACGTTGTACTCTGATGTGGCCTTTACTATCAAACAGAATTCAACTGATAGATCAGAAAATGTGTTTGTTTTAAAAAATCTGCAGACCCTTGTTTTAAACTCTGGCAGCACTACTTTCACTTTAGCTTAAATATAAAAGACCTCACATGTCGACCCTCAACAGACTCCGGACCTCCGGCATGGTCGAGGTTTCAGATGGCATCCAGCTGATATCATTGCTTTCAGAGAATAAAGTGCAGTAGATTGAAAAAAGAGGTATGCGTTAGCTCATTATGGCTTATTTCTTAACAAAAAAAGGCAGTTGGTTAATTAGGGGTTCGGTATCAAGAACCGGTTTTACATAGCTTAAATATCTGGGGATTCGTTATGTCCAGTGATAAGAACAAATAAAATGGTAGTGCAGTGATTAAGGTGTTGGACTACCAACCTAAGGATTGTGGGTTCAATTTCCAGCACCACCAAGTTGCTATTGTTGGGCCCCTGAGCAAGGCCTTTACCCTCAATTGTGTAAATGAGCTGAAAGTAAATCGCTCTAGATAAGGGTGTCTGCAGAACGCCTGAAATGTAAATAGACAGCGTTAATTTTTTTACTAGCAAACGAATTACTGTTTCCTCTGTAACCAATGCGAAGTTGCTAGCTTAGTGGTTAAGGTGTGGGACTGATACCTGGATCATCAGGGTTCAATTCCCAGCACCACCAAGTTGACACTGTTGGGCCCCCCAAGCAAGGCCTGTAACCCCCAATTGCTTAGTTGTATATATGAGTCGCTCTGTATAAGAATGTCTGCCAAATGCTGTAAATGTAAATGCAATGAAATGCGACGTTACACTTGAGCTCACTAAAGTAGGCGAGTAGGCCCTGCCCACGTACAGGGGGCTTTTTCTAAACTAGAGTTTTTTTCTTTCTCGTTTGAAAAAGAAAATTCTGTCACTATGAAAACACACCAGCATGCCAAGCCAACAGGTGGCGATATAATCCTAACCGAAAAGTCATGTTAGCCAATAATTAAAAAGTTAAAAACTCTGATTTCACCAGCTACATTAAAACACTGAGCCTGGTGTTTCTCAAAATCTTCACCAGTTTCATTGACCCCATACTGCGTTTTCTGATGGATAAGCGGCATAGAGAAAAGCAGTTTTGAAAATACCCGTGTTTGTGTGGACAAGCCTCTCAGCCATAGAACATGCAAAGTTTTTTTTTCTGGTGTATAGGGTGGGACAGGACACATAACTAATTATGATTGGTGTGTGTGTGTGTGTTGGGGTGAGAGATAACCACATAACTGATGGTGATTGGCTTAGGTAGAGGCAGAGTGCCAGTGTTCAAACACAAGCTTGCACAGTAGCGCACACCGACAGTGGCTCTGCCTGTGTGTACTACATTTAAGTAAGTACGTTCTTTCAGACCAATGAAAAAAGTATGTTCTATATAGTACAGTTACAGGTGGTATAAAAGAAAATTCGGATGTACTACAGGAGTCAGAGTTCAACAAGTTTTATTAACACTAATTTTCTCTGGTTGAGGTGAAACACAAGACCGTTTATGTAACATGTAACTTATGACCAGAAGGAAAGAGTCTCTCCATGTCGGTGGTAATTAATTCTAATCTAATAAAGCACCTCACATTGTCACATGACACCACAACATTAAAATACTGCAAATTAGTGTACAATGTTTTATAATATTAATTTGTTCTATTTAGTGTCCATTTTTTTATCTAACATCTTAAATATTGGGGCATCCAAGTTATTTGATATATTTGTAACACAATAGTTTCCTGGTAATTAGTTACTTTTATAATGATGTAACTTAGTTACTAACAGTTACTATTTTAGAAGTGACTTGTAACTATAACTAATTGCCTTTTTTTCAAAGTTACACATCACCAATCTCTTTTAGATTGCTTCATCTACATGGGATGTAGTCTACCTCTGCACTCTTACCTATTCTGGAAAGAAGTATTCGCCACAGCATTTTTTACATTCCTTTCCTAGACCACATATCTGCCCTTTACCTTTATTCTCTTCAACAACATGTCCATTAAAGTCTGCTCCAATAATTATTCTCTCACCTCTGGGACTACTTTTTATCACCTCATCTAACTCAATCCTGGGGCATAACCACATTCAACATTACCCTCTTAACCAGAAATCTGGTAAGAACCATATTCGATAAGCAGAATAAGAATTGATCAAATTAAAATGATACCCAACCCAAAAGGTAATCTATTAAGATTTTTGATTTCTGGAATTTACTTTCATTTATCTGATTCACACAGCTGAGCAGTTGAGGGTTATGGGCTTTGCTCAGGGACCCAGCAGTGGCAGCTGGGTGCACCAGGGAACACCCTTTAAAACTTTACCCACTAGGCCACCACTACCAAGTCCTCCAGATGCTTTCAGCTGGTTAATGCAGAGGGTTTGACAGGTTATTATGACAGAAGCACATGGTTTTAGAGGCAGTTTGTGCTACAGGAAATGCCACATAGGGAAGTCTCGATTTTTTTTTTCCACTGTGAGGAAAAAAATCTGATAACCTAATAATTTATTAACCGGAAAGAATGTCTGACCACAAAATAGCTGTTTAATTTAACCTTTTACATTCAGTATGTAGGGTTCAATTTGTGACATGATGTTTTTTAACATCATATGCCTAATGTAGTCTCACTATGTAGATCAGGGTAACGATGTCTTAGTTACAATTCTTAACAGTCTGTGATTTCATGTACGGATTCGAACAGGAAAAAAAAACCCAAAGAATTTGACATAATTTAATAGAACTGGGTTCTTATATCAATCAGACTAAAATAAAAACGTTTCAATTTATATAGTTTACATGTGAAGTGATCGAGTCCAGAAATGAATTTAAGTATAAGTAAGTATATTCAATTCATTGTCCAAGGTACATGTACAGAGCCAATGAAATGCATTTTTCGATATCCCATCTTAGTAAGTTGGGGTCAGAGCGCAGGGTCAGCTATGATACAGCACCCCTGGAGCAGGAGGGGTTAAGGGTCTTGCTCAAGGACCCAACAGTGGTTGACTTGCCGGACCCAACAGTGGTTGACTTGCCGGAGGTGGGGCTTGAACCCAGGTGTTTCTGGTCTTCAGATTAACAAATCAGCACCTTAACCATTTGAGCCACCCTGCCCCACACTGGTATTACCTTGCCTGACAATCCTAACAGTTTACATTATTTGGCTCTTCTTGTTTATTTTCTTTTTTTATATTTACATCCATTATTGTTGCATCTGCAATGCTGTCGCTTTAGCACAAATGTTTTGTAGATTCTGACGGGATTAGAATCTCAAACTACGTCTATGATTTACCTTTATTAGTCCCACATTGGGGAAATTCCCCCTGTAAAACTAGTCCCATCCAAATAGGACTTTAGTTCCACTAAAGGAATAACATAATGCCACAACATACAGAGACATACGAGACATCTGTGTGTTTCTGATTGTGTGGAAATATTTGGGGAAGACACACCTATCTTGGTGTACTGGTGAGGTGTCCATAAACTTCCCTGAGGACATAAACACTCATAAACACAGTGAAAAGTCTGAACGAATGAAATGTTGGAGTTGAACATGTGTATAAGTGTGTTATTAGTATAAACACAACAAGCACAACAAGTTTCCTGTTCGGTGCAGTGGCGTTTAAACGGCAGTTAACAACTTTGTAGTCCTGTAAAGCCAGTTGTTTTAACATAACTGTCTTTTTCAAGACACATAACAGCTTATATTGTCAGAAGTGAGGTTTACCTGATGTTTTTTATCTTAAAAAAATATATTTTTTGTCACCTATGCTGTTATGACTCAGTCCTGCAGCGCCGTATATTAATCAGCCTTTTAATCTGTTGACACAAAGTCATTTGTATACTACACAAAAAAAACAAAGGTTTATCACGAACGCATGTGTTTGTTTTCCCATTTGCGATGGCTGCCAAATCATTTTTTCAGAAGTTCAGTTGTCTTCCTGTCAATCTGACTGAGTGGCCTTCACTATCCATGTTGTTCTGTTCACTAGCACCTTCCTTCCATAAGAGATTCTTTTACGCTTTAACCACAGACTTACATTTACATTTCTGGCATTTGGTAGACACCCTTTTCCAGAACGATTTACATTTATCTTATTTTTTTATACATTTGAGAAGTTAATGGGTTAAGGGTCTTGCTCAAGGGCCCAGCAGTGGCAGCCTGGTGGTGCTAAAAATTGAACCCATGATTTTTCGATTAGTGGTCCAACACCTTAACCACTGAGCTTCCACTTCCTCAATTTGATCCATGTACAATGGAACCTCAGCATTGGATTATAATTGGTATTGGAGGCGAGTTCTAAACGCAGATAATTCGATTACAATTCAAGCTTTTCCCATTTTTACATAATGTAAATGCAGGTCCGTTATAGAGAGAAAAATAATGTCGCTTTGGAACGCATGCCAAAGGCGACATGGGTATTGTGAATTAGGCGTGGAAATAATTAACTAAGTGGCATTTTAAGTAGAAAGCCAAACTTTATTAACAAATACAGATATGATGAGGAAAACTGATTTAAAATAACATTTTCAAAATATGTCTCTGGCATTTTTCAGCAGGTCCAATTGGCTCCATGGTCAGTACTTGATTTTTTTTTTAACAAAACTTCCAGGGGTCCCCAAAGTGCGTTTAGAATTGTACCACCCCCTTAGCGGGACCCCTGGAAGTTTTGGAGATCTGTTTAATTAGTAGTAACAGTGCAGCATATGTGTGGTAGGGAGCCCAACCACATAGCGGCGCCTCTGCAAACATCTACCGTATTCCTGTAATAACCCGACTGTCCCAGGAGACCAAGAGGTGAAAGGTGAAGTTTTTTCTCATCTCACAATTATCTAATTATTAAAAATTCCAAATGTGCACCAGCAGTGGCAGATCGGTAGTGCTGTAAATTGATCTTTCGATAAGCATTCCAACACATTAACCTCTAAGCTACCACTTCCCACTACGTATAGACTGTTAGCATGTCCACGGGCAGCCTATAGAGAATGAATTAAGAGGAAAAAGCAGATTTGGAAAAAAAAATTCCGGAACTGAATCCCTGTGAATGACGGTATCCTTTGATGAATATCTAAGAGCTTGGCTGAAAACCAAAACCAACAAACCTTTCTAGGCCACAGTAGAATGTGATAAAGGTGCAGTTAAGTGTGTGTGTTTTGTGTATGGAGGGGTTTACACCATTTACTTGTATAGTCCCTGAATGTTAAGAGCAAAAGTTTCAGGCAAACGTTTCCGCAGCTTGTGTCAAAACCGAAACAACATTCTCATTTTCTCATGCTAAGGCATCGTAAGTATGCTGAGGTCAAGTTGTGGCAGATAACTCGTTACAAAATGGCATTGAGAGCGCAGGTGCTTTTAGTTACACAGTCTGCCTTTGAATCGGCACTGAAACACTGAACGCTTTCTCTTCTTCTCTCCTTCACTTTATGGCACAAATATATAAAAACTTTGATATGATTCTCTCCGCTAACGAAGGTTGACACGCGGATGACCCTGCGCTGACCATGCTCGGAATTCAGGTGGAATAAAGTGTACATTATGGCAACACATGACTGAATAATCTGTTGTGAATATAATGACTCAGAGCTCTGATATGTTTTCACCGAGTCGCATGGCAACCGCGGGAAACATTCTCTGCCTTTATTTAACTAGCAATCAATTTTATATCTTTCTCTAGGTTTCCGACTTGAAGCGCTATATTGCTGTAAGTGTGTGTGTAAGTGTGTGTTTGTGTAAAAAAGAGGAGACATAGACAGGATGTGTGCTTGAATTTTCAGTGTCCTTTCACCATCCTAAGTTTCCCCTGAGATCTTTAGATGACTATTTTTAGGTTCTTACTCGAAGAACGCATCACTTTCCCTTTTTTTATCATCGCTGGAGTTTTATTTGTGCAGAGGAATTAATATGACTTTATTTTTTTCTACTGGTCTGAGTCCAGATTATGGAAATGAGTTGTGTGATGAAGAAAAGTTTTGCACTATCCATGTCTCACCATGTGACATTTTCTTCCTCACTGTTGTGTCTGAAGCTTAAAACAGCATTTACACCAACTGCTAAGAGCTTTTGCCAGATTTACGTTCATAACAAACGCATTCCAGCCAAGATGGCCTCCACCTTCCTAAATAAACCCAAACAAAGTCAAAGGAATGGGAGCGACCCCAAACAAAGGAAATGCTTAATCTTTGTTGACATCATAACCTGATCGATACACTTCCGTTTAATTTTTTATTTTTATTTTTCTTCTTCAGGAATTCTTTAAAAAGCAGGTCCAAAATTTTCAAGATTTTGTTTACAAAATCTCAGTTTTTATTAAATTTTTCAATTATTTATTTTCGTCTCACCTCCAACTTGCCTCTCTGCCTCTCCTCGTCTATCTGCCCCAGCTGTTCCACAGTGGGCTGTCTGCCTGCTCCGAAGCACTGTTATGGGTTCATTGAGCTGGTATGTGCCAGGAATCTTTGGATCAAGGTAATTTCACACTGTTTGAGATTTTCCCAGGATGTTAAGCTTCCCTTTACCTTTGAGAGACAGATAGCGCGCAACACATGTTCCAGAGCCACACGGCAGACCTCGGAGGAGGCTCCAGGAGGAGGCAGAAGAAACAAACTCCAAAGATACCCATCGTAAATTACACCCCAGCACTCGAGTCGGCCCGAAAGGATCGGATTATTGTAGCCTGATCCATGCGCTGGTGCTTTGCTGTGAATTCATGCGTGCTGCTGTAATCAGGATGAAGTGGAGGAGTGGATTTCTGATACTTGGGGTTTAGTTTAATGGCCTGATCTTGGGGTCTTTCTTTACAACAAGTATTAAAAATACATTTTTAAAAATCTCATTAATGTTTTTGTGAAATGATTATAGATAAACCCCGAGATTACTGTGATTGTTTTTTATATGGTCGGACAATTATTCAATTAATCAATCCAAATTTTTACCTATTCACGGGTTCATCCATTTATCCATCCACTCCTCCAAGGCAACTTAGTGGTGCTCGGAATCAAACCCTGATTTCCAATTAGCAGTCCAACACCACTGATCTACCACTTTCACCACCAGTTCATCTACTCAGTTGATCTACTTAATCAAATCATTCATCAATCTATTTATCTATCCATCCATCAATCTATTTATCTATCCATCCATCTATCTAGAGCTATCCCTCTATCTATCTATCTATCTATCTATCTATCTATCTATCTATCTATCTATCTATCTATCTATCTATCTATCTATCTATCTATCTATCTATCTAAGATAAACATAAAAAAGGAACTGACGTGTAGGAAGTGAGTCATGTAAGAAAAATAATATAAATGAAAACTGGCATCTAACAGATTGACATTGTTAATAATCTAAGAATAAAATGACGCTGCAAGACACAGGGCTGCTCTCTCTCTCTCTCTTTCTCTCTCTCTCTCTGTCTCTCTCTCTCTCTATCTTTCTCTCTCCCTCTCTCTCTCTGTTTTTCTCTCTCTCTATCTCTCTCTCTTTTTCTCTCTGCTGATCTTTATTTTGAACAATTCATGTTTTCTGCTTTTCAGTCAAACAGCAGTAATCAAGCACCATGTTGTGCGCTAACAGTTGGATGATACCAGTGCAGGGGGCGGGATTATTTTTATGATGTTATGGCAAACTTTATATGGATTAAACACCAGTAATTACATGTCATCTGTAGTGTATTTTTATGCGGTTTGCTATTGCTAGCTCGAATTGCCAGGGGGTTACGTCCCTACCTGTCTACTATTTATTTATATTCATTTACTTTTTAATATTACTTTACATTGTGCGTTAATTTTTAATCTTAGCTCTTAGGTTAAATTTGTATTTAACCTAAGTTAATTTTTAGGTCACACTAAAGAACTTTATTTGGCAAAGCCATAAAAAGACCCAAAAGCTTTTTGTCAGTTACACCTTGCCTTTTTATCTATTTCCAGGTTTATTTTTGAAAAAAGTTCAAGTTGTATGCTGCACCTGAAGATAACCTCAGTAGCTTCTAGTAGTAGTAGTAGATCTTTTTTGGTCCCTGGGTTGGTTGAGCCCTTTTTTTTTTAGAAAAATAGGGCACGACATAGGCAGCACCTGATGCATGTGGAACGTGAGAAAGCAAAAATTGTTACAGTAATCTTATTGGCTCATCTTTGCTAAAAAAGCCCATCTGCTCCCGTCGGTTCTCCGCAGACTGTGAAGCAACAGCGCAACTGGGTAATTAGCTCAGTTGGCAATTAGCTCAGTCGCTTGTGCTAACAAGCTCAGAAAACGTTTATTTGTGTGTTTAGCAGGTGTAAATGTGGGATTTCTAATGTAAAATGAAAGAAAGAAAGAAAGAAAGAAAGAAAGAAAGAAGAAAGAAAGAAAGAGAGAAGCCGTGTGAGAAGCATTCGTTTATTTTACAGGTATCATTTTGGACATTTTGTTCCTGTAAGGAAAAGCATTGCTGCAATTTAATTCAGGATTTATCTTGATTTAGCGACCTACAATAAACACCTTACAATCCTGGTGGGCGTGTTCTTGTCCCGATTGACTCCGCCTCCCAGTCCCATAGCGCGGTCACAGAACAGTTAATTGAGGACAATGGTGACAGTAGTGGAAATGTTGTAATGTTATAAACCTGTTAAACATCTGAGAAGATTTTTACACACAGTTTCCCACCAACATCATTATAACATCAGCTTCACTAAGAATCGTCTCACATGGTTTAAGAAATTTCTAAAGGTTAGATTAGATTAGATTAGATTAGATTAGATTGGATTAAACAAATTAGATTAGATTAGATTGGATTAAATTAGATCTAAATAGATTAGATTCTATTAGATTAGATTAGATTAGATTAGATTAGATTAGATTGCAGGGTCCAAGACAATAAAATGTAGTGATTGTAACCTTTTTTATTAATAATAGTCTTGAAACCATGTATTAATTCAACACTCTGTGTTATTATGGGATGGATTAAACTATGAGTTATGGTTGAATAAACATTCAGAAAAACAACAGTAGCCGGTCAGGCTCGGATCCCCATCAATTATTTCTCACTTGTTTTTCTGTGTCTGCTTTACCAGCAGCTGCATTTTAACCAAAACTGTTTCTGTTATTATTTCTAACCAACGTTTAACACACTCTTTAAGTCTCTTTAGCATAAAGTTACATGACAAAGAGAAGAAGAAATGATCAGCGCTGGTGCTCCAAGCATGTTTGATCTCGTTTGCTCTTTTCCAGCACATCCAGGTGAATGTCTTTAGGATGGGGTTTTTTTTCTTCTTTTCCTTCTTTTCTTCTTTGCTTCCTTCTCGATTGGAGCGATGCAGATCTTTCACACTGACGGATTCCTGAGCGATGCAGCCTAGACCCCCCCCCCCACACACACACACACCACACACACACAAGTCTTTGCATTCTTCAGCAAGGATCCCTCCTAACAGTGCTTTTGTTTCTCCCCAAAGGAAAGCAAAAACAAAAACCTACATGGACACTAGGATAGTTGTCATATCAGACAGCAGCTGTTGCATGAGTGACAAAGTCAAGCGTTTGAGATATGAACATGGGAAAATAGACTGGTCGGAGCTGGGGGGTGAAGAAAAGAGGTGGACATGTATAAAGTATCTTCTTCACATGCATGAAATGTTTTACAGACTTCCATATGATGGTGAAAAGGCAACAGAAAAGCTAATCATCATGAGACCTGTTTTTTTCCAGACCATCTGACAACATGTCAACATCACACATGACTTTAGTTAAATCCATGACTTTGATTCCTGAATCATTCCCACGTTTTTAACATCCCTACCTGACACAATACTTTTTCTCGATTCTCTGTTTCTGAACATCTTCAGCATGTTTGCTATCATCATGAACCAATTGATGATCTCAACTGGGTTAAAACTGGTCTCAAATAATAAATTGCTGAAGGATTTTTGTGTAATAAGGATTTGTTTTTAGATCACACTACAAGTAAAGCTGTTATTAGTTATCACTAGTAGTAACATAAGAGTAAGGTTTTTTTTATTTTTTTTTCCTTGAATTTAAGTATGGGATTTTTTTTAGATGCAGAAATCGTTCAATTTAAGACTTAAATATTAACAATAAAAATTCAAATCACTTCATTTCATAGTGTTTTATTTCATTCATTTTCATTGTATTGTCAAACAAGTTTTAGCCAAACAGCAGCCAAAACATCATCAATTCAAAATGTCTAGAATATAAAGATAAAATTAATTTAAGGTAAACTTTGCCTGTGTTGTGAGGAGCTTGTGAAGTAGCTTACTGCTCATTGTGAGAAAAAGTTCTCAGAAGAACCCCATAGCTGAGATCTTAACATGTGCACCACCTGAGATTCAGTGCAAAACAAGGCAAGGGACAGAACCGCTGATGTGAACTGATGAAGCGTATCACACACTGTAGTTTTTTTGCTTTTGTTCTGTAGAAACATCTGCAGTTATTCAATAACAAACCACAAAAAAATTTATTTTTATGAAAAAAGAATCTAACCGAAAAAATTGGTAAAAGATTCTGTTTTGAAGAGAAAACAACATCATTAAACATTTAAACTGATCAATTTTAGGGTTGTTGGTCTATTTATTGATGTAGTTATATATATATATATATATATATATATATATATAGATAGATATATATATATATATATATCTATATATATTAATATAATATATATATATATATATATATATAAGTTTTTTTTTTATTTTTTTTGGCGACAAAACCAACAAAGATTTCAACTTTTTCTTTGTTTTGCTAACAAAGAAACTTAAAGATTTTGTGTTTTAGTTGTTTGAGTTGCTCCAAAATGTACATTCATAATAATCACTAAAATTCTGGCCACTTATTTATCTTCAATTCCTTTGTTTACAGTACCATACAGTATTTTGCATATTATAGCTATAATTAATTTATAAAATATCTGGCAAACAAATAATTTTAATTAATAACACATTGACTGAGTAATGATAAAAAGAAACAACAATTTTAAAAGTAAATTTTACATCATTTTTTTTTTTTTTTTACATATGACCATTTTTAAACTTTTTTTGTTTATCACTAATTTTGTTACATTAAAACAATGTGGTTTTGTGTGTGTGTGTGTGTGTGTGTGGTGTGTGTGTGTGTGTTTATCTCACTTCTTTGCTTTTGTGTTTTAGCAGCTGCAGGTGTTTTTGTATTTATTTTATCTGTATTTATAACTGAAAGTAACTTTTTATTGGTACTTCAGTGAAAAAGCCACTTGTGATCAAGCTGCCAAAACATGTGCTCTAAAAACATTAAAATAATGTTCTAAAAATTAGTTTTTAATTTGAAAAATGTCTATAGACAGACTGATGCTAGTTTTTAAACATGGTTACAAAAACCAAACTTGTAAAACTGATAAATAATTGATAGTAAATAATAATAATAAGAGAAATCATTGGATTCCAAGTGCCCCTAAGCTGCATTATCTGACTAGTGAGCAGATTCTGAGTGTCTCCATGCTGAGCCTCTAAAGCATCGGTGACGTCACCGATGTGTGAAAGGGGGAGTAAGAAAAAGAAGAAAAATCCCCGACCGTGTTGCCTTCGCACCATCAGCACGCGCTGCTTTTCCGTTTTGTCCCGTTCTTCTTTCAAGGTTACCATAGTTACTTAATTCTTCTTCCGAAACTATTTAGTAGGATTAAAAAAAAAAAGTTTTAAGGAGACTCATGGTGTTATTTTATAAATTTAAAACATATATATAACCAAAACGGTTTGATTCCGTTTTGATTGGTCATATCGGAGGGTTCGGGTTTGATTTTATTTCTCCACTTCTCATGTCGCAATTTTATAAGAATATTTTAATATTTTCCTGGATATTAATTTTTTAACTGAAATAAATGACAACGACTTTAATGCGCATCTTACAGTCATGCGCAAAAGAACAATCATTATTTCTTGCTCCTAAAATCGCGTTTTTGCCCTCTTTACCCAATTTATCTGTCGTTATAATCCCGTAAAGACAATTTGACGTCCTAATCGAACCGCAAACTGGCACAAGTCTACTATTAAATGTAAACATGACTATCTTGTGCATGTAAATGACAACATGAACGCCCTGATTCACAAGATGCTTCAGTGGAGAAAAAAAAACCCGACTTACAGCGAAGGCGGTTTATTGCGCAATATACGGGATACAAGAAGCTTATGACTAATAATTATTAACTATAGATCTTTTTATTCTTTTCCTTTAAACCAGGTCAAACTTTGGTCTCTGGTAATTGAAACCTACATAACTTTATATCTCTTTCTCTCTCTTTCTGAGTGTGTGTGAGAGTGTGTGTGTGTGTGTGTGTGTGTGTGTGTGTGCTAGAGCATCTCCTCTGTATTTTCCCCACATTGCTCATATAACAAATATGAAGCACAGACATGATGTCATTAGAGTTTAATTATAATTATTATTATTATTATTATTATTATTATTATTAATGTTACTATTATTACTATTTTACCATGTTGGATCATGAATTGGTCAGTCATATTATTACATGGCTGAATAATTTTGGAGGAATAAGTAAATAAGGGAAAAAAAGAAAAGCATTGTTTGTTATATATATACAAATCTGGTGTTTTATGAAACATACGAGAAGCTTTTTATCTAAGTATTTTTTTAGCTGGTTGGGCGAGTCAGTAAATTCTTGTTGCTTCCTCTGACACATAAATGCCTCATCATCATAGTCATCAGCATCAGCAGCATCAGCAGCATCATTTCTTCTTCTTCTTCTTCTTCTTGTTAATCTTCCTATTTTTTCTATGCTTTCCTCTTCTTCTGATTCTTCCTCTTTCTCCTCCGCCTCGTCGTCCTCAGGTGAAGTCGAATGTAAGATGATTTGGTTGCTGTTTAACAACACTGTGCTTAAAAATCTGCCCAGTAACACACCTCAAAGCTCGGATCCTATTGGCTGCTTAAATTGCGGCAAATAAAAGGAAGAAAGTTGGCCAAGAAAAAAAATGAGTTAGAGAGAAGTTTCTGTTGCAATGTGCAATAATGGTGACATTCTTCCTGAACAAAAAAAACCCCTTATTCGATGTGGTAGAAATAGACATGAATTCATTGTTGTTTTATGTTAATAAGCACGTTTATAACGGTTTTATTAAGACTTAACACATTTTCTCTCTCAGTCTCTCTCTCTCTTATATATATATATATATTTATAATTTTTATCAAGTGATGTAAAAGAACCGGTTTCACTAGTCGGGTAACGCCTTAAGCCTTAAAGTCGTATAAAATTTTCTATAAATATTCATGTTTGTCGCCACTTAGTCAGTGCAAACACCCTAAACGACACTTTTATCTGAAGTAACACCCCTTGTACACCCATTTCCTCGAAAGCTATCTCACCACCACAAGCACCAGTAGCAGTCGTATTCACTTTTAAAAAGAAAGACGGTTTAAATGTAATTCTAACACAAAAATCACACCCGTGTTTATGCCTTTCAATCTAAAAGTTTTCCTAACTCTCATCTTGATCATGTGGGCTAGAACTAAACTTTATTCTTTTATGAGTTTTGCTTTTATTTATGAAACAACTCAATATTTTACCACATTGCATGCTGGGTATCTTGTGCATGATCAGTAAAAAAAAAAAAAAAAGGATCTAAACCTAAACTGGTATTTTTAAGAAATAGGAAAAAAATGTCATCATCATTTCTCATGTCTAATGTGGAAGAAAAAGTTTGATCTGAGTAACGATGTTCTGTTGCCCCTGCATTCTATCTTGAAGATTGTGAAATTATGGGTTCTATGCTTAAATTGCAGATTTTAATTTAGTGTTTTAATGGTTCGACTGTTCTTTGGCAAAGCTGCACTCAGGGTTGGGTCGAACTAAAATGTGGGAGGGTTTAAACTGGGTATGGAATCACTCATACAATCTGGCAACCCTGGCAGTGGGAGCAGAGCAGTGCAGAGCAGAGCAGTGCAGAGCAGAGCAGCCGTCAGCGAAGAAAAAGCCAGAAAGATCTCCAAAGAAGCTGGACATAAGCACAGGATATCGTCCACACACTCGCTTTTTACATGCCCGTCGACCAAGTTTCCTTCTGCGGCTCCAGTTTTCTGGTGTTTTAGGGTTCCGTATTTTAGCGATCGGAAAGCACTGTGAACACAGAGAGAAATGGAGCTGTATTGTCTGGAATCGGACGGCGTGGTGCGAGCACGTCCCGACCCGAACCTCCTAGGCGATGACAGGGTGCTACAGAGTCTTCTGACCATCGAGGAGAGGTTCCTGCCTCAGGGCTCCTATTTTAAATGCGTACAGAAAGATATCCAGCCTTTCATGCGCAGGATGGTGGCCACCTGGATGCTGGAGGTTTGTGTGTGAACTTCAGAGTATTTCGTCAGTACTAAAAAACAGCCCTGTATCACCCCCGATTCATTGCCAACCTGTAGGTCCTGCACCGTGAACGGAAAGCAGACAAGTGGTTTTAATGTTTCCGACAGGACAAGGCCGGTTTTAAGGGCGTTTATTTTAAGAGTCTGTTTTGGATCGGGTTCACGGTTGTGTCGTAGATTTTTGGAGAGCACGACATGATTACAAAGAAGGACAAAAAACGAGTTTTTCTAACATAAAAAAAATCCACCTAACACACCGTTTGTGCAGAACAGAGTGTCCTGCTTCATAATGTTATTTATTTATTTATTTGCGATAAATATTTCCATGCACACGTATGCAGTTCACTGCTTTCCCGTGGTAGCGAAAATCTCTAAACGCCATGTTGTTTTTTTTCCAGATTCGGTCCGCTTGCCTTTTTTTATAATAAATGTTTTAAAACGTCAGGAAACTTTATGAAATGTCACCGGACAGACAGAAGAATGTCTAAAGTGCATGTTTACGGGTTTAAATCTTGCAAATTGCATTGCGATTATTTTGTATAATTTTTTCTAAGTATGTGTTCGCGGAAGGGCGAGGGCCCAATGCTGCTTCCTAAACTCAGTACTAACCCAAATCGGTGTAGCTTAGGTATTAAGTTCATTTATCCCCGAAATCTCTGATCACTCTCATCGAATTTTGTCGGGAACGTTAGATGAGGAGTTGAGCTTTATTTTCATGTATTAAATGTTAACATGAAGCTAACTGGCTAATTTATATAATTTTTTAAACGTTATATTTCGGAGCGATGGCGACTCCGTCGTCAAGCGCTGTCTGACACTTCCCTTACAAAATTGAGTTTTTAGCATAGAAAACACGGACCAAAGTATTTGGCAATTGTCGGAAATGATATAAAATAGATTGCTGATCATAAATATGTATAAATTGTCGTCGTAGACAATTTATTTATATTTTTAATTATTTTATGAAAATATGACGAATTAAAAAAAGCAAAGCTACTTCGTAGCCCACTGTGCTGCATGGCTGGGTTTTTTTGCTCGACTGATTGTGACTTGAATTCATTTCTTACTAATTTAATCAAATAAATTCAGTTTTGTTTACAAAAATGATTAAAAAATGTTTAGAAATATGCATTTATTATCTTTATTAGTACACAGCAGGAATAAATGTTGCAGACGATCGCTTATGTTACTCAAGCCTTCATTTTTAATGAATTCTTTCGAATTAAAAGCAACATATATTTCTTTTTCCCAGTCCAGATCACATCCTTGTTTAATTTGTGATCAGAGTCTATTTCGTAAGTTTTTTTCAATTGAGCAAGACGAACCACGTGTTTGTTCCTCAGCTGAATTCATCTCCGTCGCTCTCCTGCCTTTTGCAGGTCTGTGAGGAAGAAAAGTGCGAGGAGGAAGTTTTCCCACTGGCTATGAACTATTTGGACAGATTTTTAGCGGTTGTGCCCACCAGAAAGTGTCATCTGCAGTTGCTTGGTGCGGTGTGCATGTTTCTGGCGTCCAAACTGAAAGAGACGCGTCCTCTAACTGCAGAAAAGCTTTCTATCTACACTGATAACTCCATCCGACCGCAAGAACTCCTGGTAAGCACCTAAATACGCAATGGAGATATCATTTATCTATTGTTATATATATATATAGTGGATATATAGTGGATATATTTATTTTATATAGATTTTTTATTTTTTTATATATATATATATATATATATATATATATATATATATATATATATATATATATATATATGCATTCATGGCTTTTTATTATACAAAGGAAGATATGCAAAAGTTTCCAGATAAACTGCTCAGACAAAATGCCTTACATTATGCCAAAACACACACTCGCTGCAAAAAAAAAAAACGTAAGGTCTGCTGGTGAATGCTAGATGCTCTGAAGTGTGATGTGTGAGTGTGGTGATGAAGGGGAAGAGCTACTGCAGTTGCATTAAGTTCCACACAGGTCTCCATCCCCATCTAGTGGCAAATATGTGAGTGAGTCCACTTTAGGACTGTGTTAGGACAAGAAGTAATCTGTTCCTTTTGAAACACACACTGAGAAAGAGAAAGACAGAGAAAGAGAGATGACCTCCAGCATTCGTTAAAATAGATGAAAATTATTAGATGTTTATAGATTTTGCAGTTAGCATTATCTTTATTTTCAATCCAACAGTCTTTCCGAATGGGTATTTTTGCGGTATGCTTTGCAAGCATCTGAAAGCAACTATAGCAACTCGAGCAACACAAGCTGGCTAAATCCAAATTTCATAATTCCAGAAACATTCCACAGCGATGTGCCACTCTCCCACAGTGTGGTCAAAGAGAGCAGACTCTAAACAAGACGGAGTCTCTCTGCTCTGCTGGAGGTCTATACAGTGCGTTGGCTCTGTCAATGGTTTGTGAAGTCGGTGCACCCCAGATGTGTGCGTGCAAATTCGCATTACAGACTCATCAGTTTTATTTAACTGCGTTGGAAATGGACACAACATTTTTCTTTTATTATGGTCTAGGACAAGATGATGCCTATAATTCATTGCTTCAGTCAGCCATTTTTTTCTTCTTTTTAAAAAAAAAAAAAAAATTGGTAAACCTTTTGACACTGGACTGCAAAGACGCAGGAAATGGTAGCTGTCTTTCACGTTTTGTCTTTGCTGACTTGTACAAACTTCTTGTTAATTCAACCTCACTGGTGGCAGCAGCTTAAAAAAAGAGGAAGCGGGTATGTGAAGTGTGTTGCAAGCATAAGCAGCTTGGCTTTCAGTTTTGTCCCAGTACAGTGGCATAAAAAAATGAAAGTTATGAACGGGGCTGTGTACAAGCAAGGACCTCACTATACGATCAATCATGATACATGGGTCACGATACAAAATATCACATTATAGTGCACTAAAATACTATAATGTACAGTCACAAACTGAAGGTTTTGCTTAAATATAAACGTTAATCAGTTTAAAACATAATTTAAATATCTATCAGTACTAAAGATCTATCAATACACTATTGTGAAAACCATACTGTATAGTGATAGTTTATATGGTTTATATAGTTTATAAGGATACTAATATGTAATAACAGTAAATAGTTTGATAACAGAAAAGAAAGAAAGAAAAAAAGAAAATCATAGTTATATTAAAGTTATCTGTTTGTTCGTTGTGTTGATATTGCACGTTGTCAATTTTTTTTGTGTTCATTTTAACTTTAGGCGCTCATCAAAAGCACATGAAATACTAACTTCATAGACAAATGACACAGAAAACTAAATGAATGCTTGGATAAATGGCAGAGGTGTTTTTGGAATGAATTCAAGATGATATTTCTTTTTCTTCCTGCCAAAAAAAAAAATTGGCTGTAGGAAAACCAAACTACATTGGCAGCTTGTCCATCCTGTTATGATGTGTAGTGTAGCTGTAGTCAACCCCTAAAGCTCTGAGCTGTTTTTACTGGGGGGTGGGGGGTGGGGGGGATTACAGTAGGTAAGATATATGTGTCATTCTAAAAGTTGGCTGTGTTCCTAATGTCCTCGTTCAGTCAGAGGTGTAGTTTGTAGGGCAACACGGAAACTTGTATGTTACCGGTATGTCACAAAAATCGGATTGAAAGGCTAACACAGTGAGCCGTCTGATGACTAAGTGCATGTGGTTCACCGATGGAGGACAGACTGTTCATGAAACTTTTTAATTTTTTTTTTTTTTTTTTTTTTTTTCATTTCACTTAGTCATTTCCTTTCTTCCTTACTTCCTTTCTTGATCCCACTTTAAACTACTGTAGGATCTTACATCGCATTTTAGTGTGATAGAGTGAAGATTCAAGGGTTACAAATATTAGTTCAAGTGTCAATTTTAATTCATGAAAATGTAGTAGTGTCTGTTTGGCATTTGCCTAAGTCTGTTGATGCAAAATCGATCTATCGTGGCAGTTATTGCCTTCCAGCTTTGGCTTGATTCGTTCACTTTGTTGCTGTGGTTTCCATGTGTATCGTCTAATAAAAGCTGTGTGAAAAAGACAAATGATTCGTATGGCAATAAATTTTAGTTTAGTATTAGAAACATTTACTTTGGATATTAATCAGACATTCTAAGGATTTGAGTTTTTTTGGGGGGGTTTTTTGCATGAACTCACATTGTGAAGGAAAATTAATTGCTGTGCGTGTGTGTGTGAAAGAGAGCGAGATAGAGAAAGAGAGAGAGCGCAGGCTTACATTCTCAGGAGGAAAGTACCTGATGCTGAACAGACACCATGAGGTCACTGCTGTTACCATTTTCTTATAGGGCTGAGTGCTGAGTAGCTTTAGTAGATTTATGATTAGCCAGCGACAGTAATGTAGCCTGAGCCTGGTGCTACTCTGCTTATGTCTCTCTGAAGCGTGAATACTAGTTTATAGTCCAGGGATTTAGACAAGGCAGCAAGGCTTAATACCTTCCACTGACATCCAGGTTTTTCAGCCATGATTAGGCAATACACTCTATAGACAAGTATTTGGACACCTGACCATCAAGTCCATTTGTGGGGGGTTTTAAACATATAGCAGATGTAGTCTCCCACTTCCTCTTTTCAAAACTTTTTACTAGATTTGTTTATTCAGCCACAATAATACTAATAAGATCAGACACTAATTTTGAGGTAAGGAGGTCTGGGATGCAGTCGGTGTTCCAATTTATTCCAGACATGTTCAGTGGGGTCGAGTCAGAGTCAGGACCCTAAAGTTCTTCCACTCTTATCAGAACACAGCATGTCTTCATGGAGCTCAGGGGCTTTGTGCACAGGGGCACTGTAATGCTGGAACACTGTCTGAGTCTCTTAGTTCTTTTAGTGACTGAATAATTAACATACAAAGACATTCCAGACAACCGTTGTGGCCACACTTTGAGGAATACACTCCTATGGCTGTGATGGTATGGTGTCCAAAAACTTTTGCCCATAATCTGTGGACTCTGAATACAGCCATATGACACAGTTACATTATACAGAAGAAATGTTTTCTGTTTCTGTTCCTGTAAATAACACTTTTCTTCCTGCGTGGTGTTCGTCTCCTTGTAGGAATGGGAACTGGTGGTGCTCGGTAAATTGAAGTGGAACCTGGCTGCTGTCACGCCTAATGACTTTATTGAACACATCGTGAAGAGACTGCCTCTGCCTAAGGATAAGCTGGACCTGATCCGCAAGCATGTGCAGACTTTCATCGCTTTGTGCGCAACAGGTAACGTCTTTTAAACCCGCTGCAGGAATATCACTAGTACCGGCTCAGAAGTTCATCAGTTCACGCCATTCCTCAGTTATTAAAGTGGATTTCCTTCGGTCAGCATTTTTACTCCCTGTCTTAACATGTTCTAGCGCTTTTCTAAATTTGTGACCATAAATCACGGTCGATGAAAGCACTTCCCTGTTTCATCCCTCGGGTATTTTCACTCTTTAATTACGAGAGTCTAGATGTGACTAGTCTTAAAAATCAGACTCTGTATTGAAAACCAGTAAACCAGATAGTAAACGATATGGCACTTGGCACGTGCTTCGTATTTATATTGGTATTTGATTTGTTGTGTAAGTGAGAATGGGAGAAGATTAACTATCTGCCGATATCCTGCATCAACATGTCGGCGAGTGCTGAAAAATATACTCGTGTGCTAATTCTTAAAACCTGAACTGTGGCACAGTAGCTATAACAATTCGTAAGCAATGCTGTCATTTTGGAAGGCATGGCATATGGAAATATGTGTCGATATTCCAACTTCTAGTATCGGTACTTACTTTTAAACCTATTTTACCTTTTCATAAATATTTAATTAAAACCCTCAGTGCGTGCCAAACAACTTCCTGTAGTTGTCGCTGACACATACGGCCATTGTCTCAAAAGCAAGTATGGGCGAAAAAAATAAAAGTGTCTCCGGCTTTGTATTTATTGTATCGTTAGATTTTTTCAGGTATTGCAATATGTATTGTATTATAATATATCGTGATCTATTGTATTGTGATATGTATCATATTGTAATGCCCTTGCTAATACACAGCGCTAACCATTCTATATTAATATGGTAATATTCCATGTATACCTTTTACACTTCGTAGTGTCTGATGTATTAGAATGGTGTGATCCAGTGTAAAGAATGTATAAAAGAAATGTCTGGTTGCATGTCAATTCTGTATGCTGGCTACTGTGTGTAAAGACGTTTGAAAGTCTTGGCAAGATCAAACATGGAGAAGAGACTGAGGGTGAGAAAAGAGTTGGCTGGAGAGCATTGTCCCAGCGGATCCAAACAGCAAAGCATGTCATGTTTTCATATCTCATCCCCACTTCTCACGCCTCCTAGCTGCTCCAGGGCATGACAGTTTTCCCATGTTCAGGAGTCTTTGTGAGGCTGGTTCTTCCAGCTGACTTTACACTCCCGCTGAAACAGGATGTGCTCATATTTCCCCTGGGATTTTATATTCCTCCCTAAGGTCGCTCGTCTTGCTAGGAGAATCCCCCCACACCTATTGACCACGAACGAGGTATAGGAAGAACGATGCGAGGTACGGAACGAGATGACGGTCTTTAAACATGACAGGTTTAATGTGGCCTGTCCTTTTAAGATGGGCAATAGATATCGGAGGTATGTTGTGCAACTACTCTGACAGGAGGTAGCGATGATATCCATGGGAACTGGCTCGAGTATCATTAACCACCGCTTGCTTTCAGATCACCGTCTCACCTTCTCATCCTGAGCCACCAAAGATACAGAGACGTCAGTTTTCAATCCTTTCCTGGTGTATTATTTTTTAAGGGTGCAATATCTTAGTAGTAATCCTTTAATATGTTTTACTTTAAAGTCACGGATATCAAAATGATTACGACTCGTATAAAACTATTCAAAGTAAATGTGTTATTACACATGAAAGAGATTGCATTTGATTTAAAATCCACAACATTGTGTAAATGTCTATCCGTGAAATACATTATTTATTCTATAGTGTTACACCAATATCCTACGCTCATGGAAAGCAATCCAATAGCAAATAACATAAAGGTTTGTGCAGTAGTTTATCTACTATTTAACCTACAAGACCCCTTTTATATTGTTACATTACAGATCCTTCGACTATAAAAGTTCATGTTGTTAATCTTTTTAAAATGAATGTACTAAGAGGTGGTTACGGTGTTTGGGCTTCTAAATGGAAGATTGGGTTTCGTTCCCAGCACCACCAAGTTACCACTTCTGGGCTCCCGAGCAAGGCCCTTAACCTCTATTGCTCAGTTGTATAATAAAATCGGCCCCCCGCAAGTCGCTCTGGATAAAAGGGTGTTTGCCAAATGCTGTAAATGTAAAATGTAGTTGTCAACTTTTTCACACAGTATCCTGAAAGTGTAGAAACAATTTTTTTCCCCATCGTTTGCATTTCCAAACACCAGGAATGATCCTGGTTACAAGACTAACACATTCAGGCATGTGCTAGATATATTTTATATAATTATATTTCTTGCATGGGGCAGATGCCTACAGCCATAGCGACTTATATTTTTTTCCTAATTTGTTTATCCAACTGAACAGTTAGGAAAAAGTGGTGTTTTGACACAATGGCATGATTTATATCCTTTGTATCTAAAAAAAGGACTGTTTTGGGACCGTTGATAGGATTGGGTTAATATTGTCTCATGTTGGGAGGGATTATACATAATGAAATCTTAAAATGCTTACATTTTCTAAAGCTAGAGGACATGATTTTACTCTCTACTCTGCCTTTTGTTAGTTAAACGTGGTCTGACCTACAGTACAAATGGTCAGTCTGTTCGGAAAACCGAGCGAAAGTACGATGGTGTTTGTTGACCGATTAGTCACGGCTTCCTGTGACTCCTCTTCCTTTGTATGCTTTGGATAATTCCCTGCATCCATAAAGCAGGAAGAACCAAAATCACAGTATTCGTCTAAGAATTTCCTTTTTCTCTGTGTCATACAGCAATAGTTGTCACATTTTTAGGAATTTTCTGATGCTGACCAAAACCACAGTATCCTGCCTGAGTAGCCACGTTATTTCTGACTGTTATGCTGTTCTAAGTTTAACGGCTCCTATTCGTGCTTGAGCTGTATAGGTGCTGAATTTCTTATCTGGAATTAAACCATGGGGTATTGAGCATGCTTTCTTTTTCACCTAAGCTGTATTTCCAGGAAAAATAAATAGTGTCTGATGTAGTAAATAGCGCAGGCCTGATGTTTGTGTGTGTGTGTGTGTGTGTGTGTGTAGAAAGAGCAAGAGAGAGGTCATCATGGTTAAAACATGATTCTGCCAATTCTGTCATTCCTGATTATAGAGGCCCTCCCTCGCTGGGCTGTGTACTGTTGCTCAAGCATCTTAGCAATGGTGCAAGACTGAAGCAAGTTATTACAGGATTTCAACAGTTGAGGGCGAATCCTGTTTTCATTTTGTTTGAGTTACAGTGTCTTGGCTGCCGATAAAAGCATAGATGTTTCCTGAGATGCAACAAAACGAGGACAGATTTGAGATTAAACTAATTTGGTTTTGTCTTGTCAACTCAGTTAATGATTTCAGGGTAGTAGTAGCTTAGGGTCTTGGATTGCTGATCGGAATATCATGGCTTCAAGCTCTACCAAGCAGACATGGATCCCCCTTCCTGAGCCATGACTAAATAGCGTCTTCTAAATGCTGGAAATTTAGCAGTTTTCTTAAACAGGACAAAGTGGTTTTTAGGGCTCGCTTGAGAATTGACATTTTGAGGATTTCAATCCTGCAAACTTGGCAATTTAACATTTAACAGACGGCTGTAGTGTTATTGAAACATTTGAGTGCCTCCAGTGAATCTTAACAGAGACAGACATACAGTAGCAGCTTTAGCACCTACCACATTATACAAACTCACAAGAGCCCAAGAATTTACTGTCTGTAAGCTCCCTCACCTACACACACAAGTGGTTTATTCCATTTGACTGTGGGCGGCGGTGGGTAAGGAACTATGATGCCAAATCCAAAAAAGTTGTTTACGTTTGTCCTTTATCAATCATGGGAGCCTGGCTGCTTTCTGTAAATGGAAGGGCTAATAAGGTATGCAGTTAAATGTAATCCTGGCAGATGATTTATTGCCCTTAAAAAAAATAAATCAGCGCTCTTTGGCTGTTTTTCAACTTTCCGGGTGTTTAATTAATTTTAGGGTAAATGCATATGCAGAGCAATGCACCCACCCAAGAGGCTGTGCTGGTATGATACTGGATACAGTGTGTGGGCAGGGCATGAAAATGGCTTATTGAAGGAGGTAAGAGGCTGGGAGAGCCAAGCCAACCACCTCTTACAAAGAGCCTTCCATAGAAAGCGTCACTGGTACGTAAACTGTTTTTCTCCAAAAACACATATCAACTAAGGTGTGTATAAGACAGTCATTCTTTGTCCAAATGCCTCACAGAAAAGCAGCAGATGATCCAGTTCTGGCATTGCCAATGAGTTCATGTTTGTTCCATTTTGTTGCAAGTGCTAAAACGTTGGTTGCTGATTCAAATGTGCATGTAAACTGCAAAAACACATACACTGTATTCCTAAAAGTGTACAACTGTGTATGTCTTAGCATTACTTCCGTTACTGAAACTAAGAGACTTAAACCTTGTTCCACTACGACAAGGTCCCTGATCCTGATAAGCACATGCTGTGTTCTGATTAGAGTGGAAGACCTCTCAGAACCCCGACTCTCACTCAACCCCACTAAACATATTTAAGATGAACTGGAACATTAAATGCACCCCAGACCTCCTCACCTCAACAGTATTGTCTGATCTCATTAACACTATTTTGACTGAATGATCAAATTCGATCTGCACAGAAGTGTCCAGGTTATTATAGAAGGAAGAATGAAACCGCATCTGGACTAGGATTTAAAAAAAAAACAACATATATATGGACATGATGATCAGGAGTCCCAGTATTTTTCTTTCTATATAGTGCATAGTAGTAACTTTCCTCACCGCTTTTGCAAAAGGACAGAAAACATTTTTTAGGGAACCATATTTCCTTCACTGCGTTTTCTGGCTAGAGCTAAAAATCCCTCACTGCTCCATTTATTTGTGAATACACAAGATCCACAAGATCAGTGTCGGGTTCTGAATGTTAAAAAGGCAATAAAGGAATAGTTCATCAGCCATAGCCCCCACCTCATTGAATTTTTGTCAAAAAGTATAAAGAAGAAAATCACGTTCAGGGCCACATTGAGGTTTGCACGGTAACATGGTAATGCGATGGCTGCTGGAGTCCAGTTTGCGAGCCCAGAGGTGGCCCAGCATCAGAGGAACGGCAACAGGAGAGAGGGGGTAGGGTCTTTCTTCTGCCAAACCTCATGAGGGTCTGGAAACAGACTAAAGAATGACGTTCAGTGGAATGTACCAATCCACCCCCACCTAAATATTCCAGTCAATTCTGGTGGCTCAATTCTGTCACTTCTTCCCCTCCCACTCAACCTCTTCTCCTCACCAATTGATGTCCATAAAAGGGGGCTGGATTTTTGCGTCTATTCTTTGGACAAGATGAGGTGATAACTTTATGTGGCAAATCTGCACTTACTTGACTTGAACTTTGTTTGTTCATTAAACTTGAACATAGAAAATCAACAAAATCAACAAACAAACAAGGCCGACATCAACATTTCATTTCATATAATATCTTCAGTACCTTATTTGCATTATGAATAACAGCAAGAGGCTAACCCTGGTTTTTGCTGCATGCGCCACATGTGGAAGAAGGACCTACAGCTGAGAACATTTCCAGAGCAACATTGGCTCTTTATTCCTTTCTAAGGGCTAAAGGGCTTTTTTAAAAGAGCACACCATTTACCAAGGAGCTGTAAAAAGCTGAATTAGGTTCGGGAGGTAGGGTTGGTGAAGAGAAGGGTGCTTTTCAACATAAATTAACTTTGTTAAAGTTACTGTATGGCAGTGCCCAGCAGTAGACATTTTGTTGTCCTGGAATTTAAACTCATGACCTTCTGATCAGTAGTCCATCTCTTCAACCACTAAGCTAACACTTTAAAACTGTTGATGCACAGAGCAGACAAGTTGATTTGACAAAACATTCTAAACTGAGAGGTAGTCCTGTCTTCTGCCATTAACAAACTGAAATCGTCTTTATTTGTTAGCATTACGGATTTATCCAATTGTCTCTCATGCCTTTAAGTGTAGTGTTTTTGCACTGCAGTCATTAGTTTAATAACATCCTAATGCTTATGGTTTTTTTTAATACTTTTACAGATTTCAACTTTGCCATGTATCCTCCATCCATGATAGCCACGGGCAGCGTGGGAGCAGCAATCTGCGGACTGCAGCTTAACAGCACTAACCATGCACTGTGGGGGGACAACCTTACAGAACTGCTGGCTAAGATCACGAACACAGAAGTTGTGAGTAGAGCAAATTTAATCTCCATTGTATAATCTATAATGTATTACATACAGGAAAATCTACAAGACTTTGTTTGAGTCACCTGACTTCTAATAGAATATGAAGTGGATTTCTAGCATACAGTTAAAGTAAGTTTAAGGTATAGTGCTGATAACATTTTTAATATTAGGTAGTTTAATATTATTTCCAAATGTTTCCATTTATTTCCGTGTATTGCTATGGCAGTGCTTTAATCTAAAAATGTCAGTTACAAGCACAAATATTCTAATGTTATCACCATAAGCTACATATTTGTGTCATGTGAAAATTAAGCCATTGGCAAAGCATCAAGCATTTTCTCTTCACTTTCTTACAACTGTCCCCTAATCCCTTTTCTGCCTCCGGCACATTCTTATTCGCTCAAAGGGGTCACGTGTGAAGCTTTGTAAATATGGCTGAAGGTACACTTGAATAACACTACTGGTTGTGCATCGGAAAGGCATCAGGTTTTGAAACTCAATGCAGGCAGAATATTGCATGCTGCAGTAAGAGAAAATCTGCAACTGCAGATAGACAGCTACGTGGCCTCATGGCAGGGTGTACAGTCCAAACACAGCCAAGGCTTCAGCTGCAGCAGCAGGGAGGGGGTGCAGGAGAGGACTGTCTTTTGTCAGGGTGGTAGCCGTCCTCAAACCAGACAGGGAGGCTTTTAAAGGGGGCACATTTGAAAAGGGTGATTGCGGTGCCCGTAACAGTAGGATTATTTAAAACCAAGAGCCCTGAGATGAGAAGGTCTCTTTTTGTTTGCTAGCACTATCCTTGAAAGAAAAAACATCAGTGCAGGACTGCGAGTGTAAGTGTGTGTGGCGGTGAGATTTTGATGGTGGCTCGGAGAAAGGAGCTTGCACTTGCCTCCTTAATGGGCTTGCCTCCAACTTCAATTCAATCTGACATTCAGACACTGAATTACTGGAAGTGAAATGGGATTGACCCCAACTGAGACACTCCGCGGAAAGACTTCAGAGAGCTGGGGTGCAATGGTGGGGCCTGTGTGGCTTTATGCAAATTACTAATAAAGCTTACATTGCCTTAATGGGAGAGCTTAACAATATAATTTATCTGGAACAGATCTAGCATGGAGTGAAAATAAAGGGATAAAAGCAGTAAGATAAAAGAAAATGGAATGAGTTAATATGGAATATTGGATCACCATTCAGATTTTTTTAAGTGTGATGCGAGGAGGTCAACTTTCCTCCACAGAGTTCACCGCCAGTGGGCAAATGCCTGCCGCGTCGGTGTGTCAGGACACACACCAAAGCAGAGGAAAAACAAACAGCCCTTCTGAGCAGTAAAAGTTCTCAGTGTATGAGAGGTGTGAGGTCTCTGCCAGCAGAAATGCTCTGCCCAGTCCATGAGCAACTCTTCACATTCCCACATGCCAGAAAGCCATACCTTTGAAATACATGCAGGCCCTGGAAATCAGTCTGAGGCCAGGAATTTTCCCTGACAGATAAAATGTGTATTTGTTGCTGTTGTTTTTTTAGCAGTGAGAAGACCCTATCATCATCATCTTTCAATGTTATACGGCCAAAATAGAGACCCCCCCTGTTTTACCCTGAGTGAGCCAGAGCAATGGTAGTTTAAATGGTTAACACTCTGGGTTGCTGATTGGACGATTGGGGTACAAGCCCTATTGGGCCAGGATACCACTGTTAGGTCCTTAAGTAAGTCTCGCAAGCATTTCTGCTCCAAAATTGCTGTATTATGTGACGGCTGCCTTGTGTTTACCTGTGGAAAAGGAAAGACTGGGCAGTGCTCAGAGAAATCTCTTGAAGAATTCAGGCTGTGAATGATAACCATATATATGACTATATGTCAGCCATGTAAAAATGGCATTCTGCTGATACTCCAGTCCAGTGCCTCATCGAGCCTCATCGAGTCGCTGTTGTAAAGTTTTTGTGAGTGCAGGCTAAAGTACGTCTGGTACGGAAACCAAGGCCAAACCAGGGTGAACGAAAAAATTGGCTTTAGCAACTCATGCAAACTGTATGGCCTCTCAGAACGTAGTTGAAGTTTTGAATATTCCAGCTGGCATTTAGTGTTTACAGTAAATGTTGTTATTGTAACTAATGTATACTGTAAATGATGCGTTTTGGCTTCTTGTGTATCTCCAGGGACTTAGCTGGAGTTTTCATCTGACCAGTAATGTTGATTCCACTGGAATTGAATTAGAGTTTGCATTCAGATATGAATTAGTGGTGTTTCCTGTATGGCTTGGGTAAAGGGCATGGCCCCCCACACTGAACTCCTTTGCCTTGGCTTCATTACAAGATTTATGCACTGAATTTGTCTGAATGGAAAAGAAGGGGACATTGGTGAACTTTAGTAGGGGTTCATTCATTTGTATTCCTCTCTCACACAGAAAGAGACATTTTGCAGTCATTTAAAATACATATCCGTAAAAAAAAAAAAAAAAGTAGGTGAAATGTCATAAAAGTTGAAGTTTGGCGAGTTCAAGAATGCAGATCGGCTTGAAGTCATAACAGCAATAGACACTTATGTGAGTAAATGTTTTTTGAGGGAGGGAATAACTGCTCATTTGTAGGATATTTTTGGTATGTACAATCATGTGTTAGGACCCTTGGCCTGTTGCACCAAATGTCTGGGACAACATATTAATCCCTTTCATTTCTCAATCCTTTGCTGGCCCAGTTTTGAACCCAGCAATCTTTTCATTTTTTTCCCCATAATGAACAGGCGTTTTTTTACTGCTCTGATCCTACCTCAGTTCTTTTCTGATATCCGAGGTGGTTTTTTGTGGGGTTTTTTCTACTATCCTTCGTCGTGACCACATGGTACATAATGAGTGACATCAACATCTTTGTTTTTTAGTCTGTCTTTTCCCTTATTTTTGACAAGAGCACTTCAATAAAGGAGCCCCTCCAAGCCATATGTGTCCACTTCATTCCCTTAAGCAGCAATCCAGACAGACTCTATCAACCAGACAAGTGAACAGGTGGTCAACGATGTAGTCTTAATTTTTAGTTATCTAACTTTGCCTTCATTTTCAACTCTAAACATTCAATAGATTTGCTGGCTAGTGAAAAGAATTATTCTATGTTGTAGCTTTGCATTTCTTAGCTAGCATCTGTGCGCTGTTTCTGTGGGTGATTTTATGTATGTAAAAATAACAAACAATTAAAGAGCTTTTAAAATATAGTCGCCTGAGCACATTAGCTGTACTATGTACGTTTTTAACTACTACCCAACAGGCTATGGTTCGAAAAATCTATATTTGCCTTACTTCCAGAGTTCCCAGGATTTGAACCAGACCCATCATTATCCACTGAGGATTTGTGAATGAACGAACGAATGAATACTATTTGAATAGTATTTGCATTTATCTTAAGGTAACTAGGTCAACGCAGTAAGCTTTTGACTGCTTTGTCTGAGTTGTTAAAAAAAATGTGTCAAATGTCAGTAGGAAAGAAAAGAATTCCAGAGAGAGAGAGATAGAAAGAGACAGAGAGATTATTCTGTTTAAAACATGAACTCAGAAATAAAATTTAGTAGATAAATAAAACAAACTCTACAACCCACAACAATGCACGTGCTTTAAAACTGCCCACACAGGGGTCCACCTCAACACATACAAAGAAGCCTGGTGCTTTCTAGAGATCGCTATGTCTTCTTCCAGCGAGTCCCAATCAGAGCAGTAGTCACACACTGAAGTCATTAAAGTTGCTTGAATTTAGCCTGTGGGGCTTGGCTCCGGCTTGCCTACGCCTCTATAAAGAGCAGCGGCACAGAGGAGAATTTCTTTTAAGAAGGGCCTGGCATTTTTGTGGTAAGATACAGGCAGTTCCTTTGCATGTTTTATGCTTTAGTTATTTTTTTGGGTGGAATTTATTTCTCATGACTAATCGCGGTACGCTGCAGTGGAAAGCCAGAGACACCTCTTAAGCAGGATGGTGGTTGGTTTTTTTCTAGAGTGATGCAGAATTCCACGCACCAACTAGCAGATAAATATCACCATATGGTGGTTTCTTCATCAAATTACAGTGATTCTTGGTTTTGTTACATCGGAGATATCAACTTTAATGCTTAAATCAGTTTTACATATGTCTGTCTATAAATTTATACAGTGTTCGTGCACTTACCTTGTCATGGATCTGGAACTTCACTCCATCAGTTTTTGATTAACAATCAGTCAAAAGAATGCAGTTTGTTCACAATTAACACATTCTCCACAGACTCTGCCTCTGGGGCTTCTCACACAAGAACTCCCACGGACGCCTGGTGTGCCTCAGACCCACAGAGGAGCAAAACAGAGAGCTGAGTTTTGCTCTGAATCTGTGCAGGTTTTGTTTTCTCCGTTAGAGGGTGCTGTTTTTCACCTTCAGCCAGAAAAAAAGTATTAGACGCTCTTGCAATCATTTAGTTTCATCGTCTTATATGATGTATTTTTAATTGTTAGTAAAGGGTAAATTTACTGTTTTGTGAATATGGTTTTGGAAGAATAAGGAGCTGAGCTTTTTATTGTATTACGTGTGAACATACCTCACACATCATGCTTTTATTATCCCTGATGATTGTCAGCTATATTCAGGTCTTATGAATGTGGAGTTGTGCTGTTGCTCTTTAAAGCTTCAAGGTGGGCTTGGTAAAACCTCCTGAGGCTGCTTACCCTCTTGTTAAAGAAAGAAAAGAAGAAAAGATGCTGTGTCTTTCCACGGGACATGGATGCAATTAACATAGCTTTTGTAAAGCTTTTGTTTTCACTGTTGTTGGGGCAACCAGTGCTGGGGGTATGTGTGTGCCTGTGTGTGCCTGTGTGTGTGTGTGTGTGCGTGTGTGGATAGGTGGGTGAACATGTAAGGTTCTCCACCTGGATGCAATGACATGGTTGGGGTTAAACCTGTACTGCTTACTTACTGTAAATATTATAAATAATTGATCTTATATTTGGTTCCCCTTAAGGTTTCTTCCTAATATATCAGTTTTTCTTTGCCACCGTCGCTTTAGAATTGCACATGGTGGATAAATATCAATTTAATTTTAAAATTTGTCATTTTTAAGCAAACTTTTGTATTTCCATAAACCTGCTTTCGAATAAAATTTAATTGAATTACATTTTATTAATAAATAAATATAAATATTAATAATACTTTTGACGTTTTTGTCATGCTTATGTAGACAGATGAAATAAATGTATCTCTAAATCTGTTAATAATCTGTTAATATTTTTCAAATAAAATGACCGTGAAAAATATAGTATTGTATAGTAACTTTACTGTAGAACATGTAGTAATATGTCCTTTGGTAAATACTATAGAGTTTACTGTACTGTACTGTACTATAGACTGTACTGTAGTAAATATATCATTTAGTCCATTGCAGTGATTTTGATCATTTTACTACACTTGTTATAGTAACTCTACTGTTACTCTAATTACTATGGTAAATTATCAACAAATATTTTATACTGTTTATACTATATTTAAAAATATTGTTTATCAGTTCACTGTAGTTCTTTTCTATAGTTTGGCGTAAACACTAACCAAGTGTAAATACTGTAACACACTCAATGCTTTAGTTAAATACTATAATCTGATACAATTTACCACAGTCTTTTAGTTAACAGTAACTATTACTATGCTAGTAACTCCTTAAACACTGAAATACGCTACAGTATTTAGTACAGTTTATTAGATTAGTAGAGTTAGTACTTTAGTATGGTGTAGTAAGGTGTAGTAAATACTGCAATATATTTCAGTATGCTACATTTGACATTTACAGCATTTTGGCAGACGTCCTTATCCAGAGCGACTTACATTTATCTCTTTTATACAATTAAGCAATTGGGGGTCAAGGGCCTTGCTCAGGGTTACAACAGTGGTAACTTGGTTGCGCTGGGAATCAAACCCTGATCTTCCAATCAGCAGTATAAAACATTAACCACTGAGCTACCCCCCCCCCAATTTAATGGTATTTTTGATCAGTTTTTAGAGTAAAATCTAAGTAGCTCTGTTTTTAAAGGACACTGTTTAAAACTGTACTCAGTCTGTCTGTTGCTGTGGTTGCAGGACCTGTTGAAGGCATGTCAGGAGCAGATCGAGCGTGTGCTGATGAACAGCTTGAGGGAGGGACGCCGGCAGCAGCACAAGCAGCAGCAGCAGGATCAGAACAACCCACGCAACAAAGCCTTGGATGACCAGGACCAGTCCAGCACCCCAACTGATGTACGAGACGTCAACTTTTGAGGGAGAGAAGAAACGGCGTCTGGATGGAAAGGAAAAAAAAACAACAAAAAACAAAAATGACAAAAAAAAACAGCCCATCAAAAAGTGCTTGCTAGTCTTTGTAGGTTTTTATTCTATTTTTCAAAGGAAGAAAAAGTACTCGAAAGAAATCAAAGATATTTTAGATAAAAAATAGGTATTTTTTAAATGAATTAATACTGATGCAAAAGATTCTATGGTGCCTCAGATTACTAGAAGGGAAGCCTATAGTATTTTGCAAACTATTTTTTCATGGTATACACAAAAAATATATATATATTCATTTGAATATTCAGTCATATTCTGTTTTTTTCTCCGTAGAAAAAAGCTTGAGTTTTAAGAGGCTTTTAAGAAATAGTCAACTTTATAAGACTGGCTCGTAAAGGTACATGAATTGGGCTTTGTTTTTTCCTGTTTTGTTGTGTTTCAGTTCTTGTTCGAAAAGCCTGAGCATGGATGTGTACAAAAGTGTTGTGATACTGGCTAGTGGCGTCCCCGTTTGGCTGTTTGGTAAAGATATTAAAGGCCCAAGAATGTTAGGTAAAAGGTTTGGTAAAGAAAAAAAAATCCTTACTACAAGAATGTGATTGATTTCTGTTTTGACAAAAGGTCCTCTGGGAAACATTTGTTTAAAAACATTGAAATCAATTTGCCAATAATGTTAAAATAATTGAAAAAAATTGCTCACATCAACCAAACCTGTCAAATTTTACAATGCAAATTTCTTCATAGTTTCTTCCCAGTTGAGGGTCTTGAGAACAGAACAGTCTATTATTATTATTATTATTATTATTATTATTATTATTATTATTAATTTGTCAATCAGCAACTTATTGTCTCTCAATTCTCAAAGCATAGAGACGTCAATAAGCTTTTGTCAGGCTGCTTGTGTGTGTATGCACGTGTGTCTCTGTATGTGTGTACGTGTATGTATGTGCGCGTGTGTTTTTAAAAGAAAGACAACAAGATGCGTGTGTGTGCGTTGTTGTTGCCGAACTGTCAGCAAGAGTGTGGACCAGGCAGGGGACAGAATAAGTCTTCAGTTCTTTTGTTTGCTTTGAAGGGTCACGTGCTGCCTGTATCACTGCCTTTTATTCATGCGCTTTTATTTTCTGGCCTGGGACAAGATTTCGAACCCGGTCCAGTGCACGGGATTGCGAGGAGTTAAGACAAGGAGAATAGAGGGCGGAGACAGAAGACTACCTTCATTAAGATGATCATGTCGGTAAAGATGTATTTTCTACACAGAAGGAGCTGAAGGAGATGTTGGGGTTTCGATACAACCTCCTTTTGAGTTTATTTCTGGGTGATTTTGTAAGATGCATTTATTCGGCTTCATTTGTTGCCGTTATTTGTTGAAGGTTGATCAAGGAGGTTCTAGAACAGAATTTTACTAAGGAGAGCATGGAGTCAACATGCAGTCCATGAAAGTACAGGGTGGCGTGAGATTTGTATGCAGATGAGAACTATGGTGGTCATTAAGCTGTGTAAGTTTAAGGAGAGATGTATGCTGCTGCTGAGATGGACATACATTGGCATACAGGCGAGGAGGCCAAAGGAGAGGATTAGATGTGGTTCCGGAGATCACATGATAATTTAAGTTCTTTTATATATTTGCTTGTTTGACTGTTTGTGTATTTCCTTTTGGGTTTTTTTTTTGGTTTTTTTTGGTTGTTATTTTTTTTGGATTACAGACCAGTATCTAAAACCAGTTTGATTGACACTGCCAGCTAAATGGTGGGGAAGCTTATTTAATTAGGGGAAAATTTGTTGATCTGTGCATTGGTAGTTTCTCGGTATCAACAAAGAAGCACTTTGAGTCACATACTCCCCCTAGGTCACAGAGAAATCAGTGATTTTTTTTATTTTAAGTCATTCAAAAGTATGTCGTGTATTTCTCCTAAAAAAGCGGGAGTTGATAAGATACACGTCGTTACACCAATGCCAACATTCCAACAAAAACCACGATATTAACATTTCCAAATGAATGAAAAATTCTTGTCCCCTTATCCCCCGAGGACTTTCTCTTCTTTACTTGAACATCAGTAAGTTGCCCGCTCTTGGGGCATTCGTTTAATTTATACAAAATAAACTGGTGAAGCTGCTCTATCAGAAAAAAATGCCTTGTTTCATATGGTGCCTTAATTCCTTAATTTAGGGAGTGTCGTTCTGTGCCGCTGTGCCTTGATCAGACTGCTGAAGTAGCCTTCAGTGTCCACTATTTTGTCATCTCTTACAAATAGTGCTGCTTCCAAAGGTTGGACAGGCATGAGATTTAGCAGAGTCACAATTTTATGACTATGATTAAGGCCGTGTGCATACAACAGCACAACACGAACACTCGTGCACAACTTGCTTAGCCTGCGGTAAGGAGACGGGGTGGTTAGGGGCAGTTTACCTTTGTTTTGATGAGCTTAGTCTATGTTTTTTGTGGGTGAAGGAGAAAGTCTATTTCATTGTACGTTTTTTTTTGTTTGTTTGTTTGTTTGTTTTTTTTTTTAATTTTTATGGATAGCATATTTTGTAGAGGCAGTTGGGTTCCATCATTCAGGCTCCTCCCACTCTTTCACTAAAACAGCTATTATCGAATCATAACTTTGTTACCCTGTTTTATATCACTCACCCCAGTGCTCTAAAATTAGTCTTAGTGCGGTTTTTAGAACTTATGGGTGGGTTCGGGCTTGGATATGGCCGAATTTGCTTCTTATGGTTTGATACTGTATTCCAAAGTGAAGAGGGGTAGAAGTGGATGTGAAGACATCAATCAAGTGTTTTGAGTTATTGTTTTGTTTTTTTTTTCTCCGCTGCTAAAAAGCTATGATTTTTGTTTCATCTTATACACAAAAATAACATAGTTGTGATGTCACTTGAGTGTGCTGCTATTTTTAAACAATTGTATTATAATTATTTTACTGCTTACAGAAAACTTTGAGAATGCAGAAGTAGATGGTAAATAGAAGATCCAGAAATGTAACGAGTATTCGACTGGAAATGCTCTTTGTACAGTATGCTCCGAAAGCATGATTCCTTCCTTTTTTATTATCTTTGTTTTTCTGCTCTGTTACCGTTTCCTCTCAGTCTGTAAGTACGGTATGTCTGTACCTCAGGTTTACTGGACAAAAAGAAAACAAGTCTCTCAGTACCTCACAACTCATCACAGTTTCCGGGGAGCCAAGGAAAGATCGCATACAGTGGAGAATCTGATAGGGAAAATTTGGAAATAGTCTTCATTCGATGGAGCATGAACAGCTTATGGCTCCCACCTGGACTTTAACCAGTCATTGTGGATGGAGAGGGAAACAAAAGTCACCAGTGCTTGAATTATAGGTCTAAAAGCTGAAATAAACAAATAACATCTTTGTACAAAAATCTGTGAAAATCTGAAATCCTATTTTGGTCTCTAAACACACAGGAAGGTCCCACAAAGAGTGGCAAAATGTTGATGGACTTTCACATGTTAGAGTTGCACTTCTGCCTCAACCTTAATAAAGCATTTTTTTTTCTGGTGTGCAAAAGGTGTTTTCATCAACTGGTGTGGTATAAACTGTGACACCCAATAAGACAACACTTGCCACCATATAACTGTCTGTGTGTTACAATTTAACAAATGTCAACATCTACATGGATTCTGTCGCCTCCCTCCACTATGACCATGTCATGTACCTCAATAATGTCTGTTGCACAACCTCTCTTCAATAAATATCTGCTTCAAAGTGTGTGGTGCTATATCTGTCCACTACTGTCCTTTTTCAGCATTTTAACCATGTTTTGATTAAAACTCTGTTATTTTAAATATAGGCATGTTTAGAGGTCATAAAGTAATAGACGATAGCTATTCATTTCGCATCGACGGGCGACATTATCAGTATAATAACCATAACCCATAACCAGTGCCCTTTTTAACTAGACTAATCAAAGGAAAACATACTTGCTTTTTTTCCTAAGTTTTTTGGGCCTGGTCTGTCTACCACAAAACAAATCCTGATTTTACAAATAAAACTAGTAGTTAAACTTAATCGAACAAAACAATTTTATATCATTTTCATTTTACTCTCAAAAATAAGTGCCTAATCTAAAAATAGTAAGAGGTAAAACAACGTTGTATGGAACAAAATGCTGAATGCTCTAACTATTAAAAGCAGCTACACCATTTGATACCTCCACCTTAAAAGAAAAGTGTAAGAAAATGATTCGCTTCAGTGACTCAGAACACTTAAAAAAAACCATAATATAAATAAAGTGTGTTCCTTTTTTAAAAATTTGGGGTTTTTTTTACACTATTTTACTCTCAAGACAATCAGCCTGCTTCCAAACTATTTAGCATTAGTTAGCTAATAGCTAATTTAAATAGTTTGACCCAGTTTTTAAAAATGCTCATATTATGATAATAAATCTGTCCCGGTTTTGATAAAAACAAAAGAACCAAAAATTAAACTACATATTTATGCCATTTCGTCAATGGCGCCAAAAAAAAACTCCCGCGGAAAGACCGTTACGCGCCAATCAAACTCTAGAACGCAAGCTTCGTCACGTCTGACCTGCACGTGCGGATTAACCGCGTCCAATCAGAAAATCATTAGCGAAAGCCGTCATCCGAGGCTCACCGGTAGACGCGTGCAATTTTTTATCCAATCAAAACTCAAAACTGAATCGGTTGCTGAGGGAAGAGCTGGCACGCGCACACATGGCAGCCAATCAAATTACAGAGCAAAACGTGGCGTCACGGCTAAACAGTAACGCCAAAGCCATCGAGAAGGACGGATCCGGTGCGATCTATTGGATTAATTAAATCGTGTTTTTTTTAAAAGCGATCTCTTAATTTAATGGGCTAATGCTTTCATTTGGTTTAACAATAATCCGACAGTAAGTTAAAATATATATTTATTTTATTTATCGTTGATGTTTCAGTGTAAGGAATTATCCTGTGTGCAGTTTTCAAACATTTTGTCTGTTTCTAGCGCGTTTTTATATCCGAATTACAGAATGGAGACCTGAACAACCGACGTTTTAAAGGCTTAAATGTATTTTTAATGTGCGCCCAGACATGTAGTTCCCAACACAGTGTCCACTTTCCATTATAGTCTCTTAGGATTGATTTAAAGGTCAGAAGTTCACTGACATTTAAAACTTAAAGGTTGGAGGTCCCTAAAATAAAAACTAAATCATTTTTCTCTTTCTATTACTTTTGGATTACAGAAGCATAATTAGTGCACAATCTTAAGAAACAATCTTATTTTATGCCTAACAAAACATTTTTATCATTTAATAATATTTTTAAATAATCTCACTGGGTCTGCAGAATATGTTTTTCACCATTGGTTGTATTTTATAAACATACCTTTTTGGAATCTTTTTTTAATTGTCTGAAATAAAAAAAAAAATTAAATTAACACCCGATGACGATTCAGTCATATTTACACTTTTTCCGCAGGAAAGAAAGGTAAAAAAAAAATAACAATTAAAAATGTGTGTTTTCATTTTAAAAAGGCAGTGAATAACTTATAAAACCTTTTAGATACAGAAAAGCATATTTGTGACAATAAATTAATAAAATCTTAAGGGTTAAAAATACTCAGACTAATAATATAATAATAAACTACCTCCTACCACCAACCGCTGTATTTAATTATTATTTTTTTGCTTTAACCATTTTTGCTTAAAAAAGCTAAACAGTTTATTTCATCTGAAATACTAAACAGATCATTGAACATTAGTTAACAGTTAATAGATTGGAAAAAAATGATCCAAAATTTTTTTTTCACTATCATAATTTTGGTACTTAAATTTAGTTAACAAAACAAATATTGTAGAAATATCTTTAAATAAATGTCCCATCTAACAAACTTAATTTTGTTTTTACACAAAAAAGTCATTAAAACATTAAAACACTTTAATTTCTACCTTTTCCTTGTTTAATTCAGTGGTGAGACACAGTACAACAAGGATGGACTGCTTCAAGGTAACTCAAGGTGGCGTCTTTCCCAGTTCACTCTGGTCCTTTAAAAATCTTTTGACTTATTATTTAGTGTGTTTTTCATCATATTGATCTTTAATGAAAAAAAACTTATTTAAATATCTTGCACTATGACAGAATTTTTCACTATAGACTTTATATATATGTATATTATTACCCTGGCAACAAAAAAAACATTAATCATCAGCTAGTTTTCTTATTAATTTTATTTCTTCAGGTCAGAGTATCGACCCTCCTCTATCTGAAATCGGTGTGCAGCAAGCCGAAGCTGCTGGCCAGTACCTGCAAGATGTCCACTTTCATAATGTCTTTTCCAGTAATATGAAACGAGCGCGGCAGGTGAGCTGTGGCTGCGAGGCAGGTCTATAACTGACAGGGGGCGCCTTTTAGCTAACGACATCAGAAGACTAGATTATACAACCTGCAGTGTAAAACACATGTTAATACAATGCATTGTTAATATGGTAAATCAGTTCCATTGATGATTAGGGTACAGGATAGCTGAGAAATTGGGTGCATTTTTATAAACCCACACCATTCTACCCACCAGTACATACCAGTATGTGCGCTTAACCAAAATGTTTCTGGTTTGCAATGGAGGTTGCTGTGTCAATGCGGCCCCAAACCTTATCTGCTGTCATAATGCCCTTGATCACAGAACATCTCAACTTTCTCCAAGGGTGCTGCAACAAATAACCCTTATCGGCGTTCTTTAATTTACCCTCGGACCTCCCACGTTAAAAGTCTCCTTTCCAAATTAAAACAGTCACTATTACTATGGCAATGTTTTGGGGAACTGAATAAATAGCCTTTTTTTATATCTTTTGCATTCCAGACTGCTGAAATTATTTTGAGGAAAAATAAGATATGCAACAACCTAGCTATTGTGACGGATCCAGATCTTAAAGAGAGGGTAAGTCTAAAAGTCTACTGCGTTTTGAGAACTAAAAAAGAACTATAACTGTAGCAAAGAGGTTTTTGCAGTGGCAAAGCATGCGGCAAGAAAAAGCAAGCACTCCAAGGTCCAAAGAAGTCGTTTTTCATTTTTCTGGCCATGTGTAATCCAACATGGGTTTTACTTGGACCATAAACAAATATTGTATGTCCAATTGCAGACAACCTATATAAGTATAAAGCAATAAAAGTAACACTTATTACTCAGGAAATTCGGATAGGTGGTAGCTCAGTCGTTAAGGTGTTGGACTGCTAATTGGAAGATCGGGGTCGAACCCCAATTGCTCAGAGATAAATGTAAGTCCCTCTGGATAAGGCGTCTGCCAAATGCTGTAAATGTAATACATAATGAAAGAGAAAAAAATCTTTGGTCCGACAAGACTCGTGCTTCACCGATGACACTTTATCAATAACTAACTGGTTTAACACAGGTATTTGAACTATTTCTACATCTTTTTACAAACAGAAATAGAAATGTATATATTCCCTTTAAAAATGATCCTTCAGACGAGTGGTTCGCAAAGTTTTTCTGCCAGGCTTCACTTTTGCAGAATAAAAATATTAACCCCCTTCCCTTTCAGGAGGATTTATTTCAAACATTTTAATTCATTAATGGTAATTAACACAAATTCAGCGTGTGAAAAAACTAAGGAACAAAACACTTTAAATGTAGAAGCATTCAGAGTAAATCTTGCAGCTTTATTCATTAGTTTTAACTGATTTTCCAACAGCAGTATTACAAACCAAAAAGTAAGAAGTATTCTAAAAACTTCCTCTGGTCGCACGTATCCAAGAGGACTTTACTTATCTGTTGAACATGAATTTAAATCATTTTATAAGCTTTAGGTTAATTTTTTATGTCATTGTCAGTTTTGCTTTTTGAATTATATTACACCTAAAAGAAGTAGATCCGCAATCTACTCTATGATAATAATAACAACATCAGTAACAACAGTAATGAAACAATATCATTAGATAACAGGAACAACATTACCAGCAACCACAATAACAATCGGAACAAAAACAGTGGTGAAAACTCTGATCCGTAGTGTTTTTCAGAGTTTCGGTATTGCTGAAGGAGGCCAAGTGAAGGACATGAGGAACATGGCTAAAGCAGCAGGTCAATCAATCCCAGAGTACACACCTCCAGATGGAGAGACAATGGATCAGGTGTGTATATATGGTGTGTGTATATAAGACCTTATTTTTAACTTGATTGTGTTACATCAAATGTTTTTATTAGTTTTTCTATATGTCGAATGTTAGATCTGTATCTCATCATTAGTTTAATTGAAGGCTTTACTGTTCTGATTGGTCCCTTTAATCTCAGTTAATCAGTTTATTTAAAATGTAAATAAATAATAAAATACCAGTCTGTTTTTGACATCACATTTTGCATACTATTGCTGAAATGTTACCATGTTTTTTAGGGCTGTGCAAAAATATATTGATACAGCTAACTATCATGATATTTTTTTCACAATATTCTATCCTCCACTATCGATATATATTTAAATTTTGTTTTAAAATGATTTACATTCAGGTTAATATTTAATTAAAACCCTCAAAGTGTATGTTAAACGACCTCCTTCTCCGTTCCTGTAGTCGTCGCTGACACATACAGTCGTTATCTCAGAAGCAAACATGGCGAAAAAAATAAGACAGCCTCCAGCTTTGTATTTGTTGGATTTTTGCCTATTTGTTTTACATTTTTTGAAGTATTGCAATATATAGTGATATATTATATCATGATATGTATCGTTTTGTGAAGCCCTTTCCAATACACAACCCATGAATTACTATGTGTCATAAATTAAAACAAAACAATATATATTATGTGGCCATAAATAAAAGGAAAGTATGCTGGACTGCTGCCAGGTCCGTTATTTACACCGATTTTCCTAGTTGTAGCACAGGGGTTTTCGAATTTATAAAGCTGATTGGCTAGAGGGTCATTTTTTGTAAAGGATAATAGTAACAGCTGTAAATAGCTGGTTTATATGTTGATAGATAAATTTGTGCCTGTTGGTGATTTATGAGACATTATACAGAGAGTGGTAATGGAAACTTGTGATTGTTTTTGTAAAATCATACAATACTTCTATTACATATATGATACTTATATATATGACTATTTTAGAACTTATCGGCGGATATAATCATACAGTATTTGACTACATTTTGGTAAAGCAGTGCTGTTTGTCTATTCGTTTTTTTGTTTTTCTTTTCCTACAATGTAAAGCGTAAAGAAAGGATGGCTTTATAGTTTCCCTGCACATGACATGACTTTTTCAATTAGCTTCAAGCTACTTATAATAATCACATAAATCTGTCTCTGTCTTTTCATAATGTTTAATAAATAAAAAAAAATATGTTTTTTTTTTTTAATTAAACATGTTTACAACATCAAGAGATGAAAAATATCATGACATATTACAAAAAAAAAAAAATCTGTGTGCAAAACAGTATTGGACACAGTTTCCCTTCCTGCTAACTATTACTCTGCTCCATGATGGCAACAGATTGAGAGTTGAAAAACCGTAGTAGGACCATTCACTCTTTTCATGTCCTTCTTTCAGGTGAAGAACCGGATCAGCACCTTCCTTAGTTCTTTGTTCCAGCAGATGGTGGATGAGCATCATGACAAAATATGTCAAGGTAACGAATTTCAGCCAGACGGGCCACTTGCAGGTCGCCCGGATGACGGAGTCCAGAATGTGTTTGCTCACACTCTTGTGGTGAGCCACGGTGCATACATGCGGGTGGCAATGCGCTATTTCATCGAGGACTTGGCATGTACTGCGCCTCCTGGGGCAAACATGGCTCAAGTATTCTCTGCCTGCCCGAATACAGGAATGTGCAGATTCATTGTGACTTTGAAATGTTCTGATGCAAACATTCAGCTGTCCACAATGAAGTGTGTATTTGTCAACCGACAAGACCACATCATGGCTGAGAACCACTGAAGCAAATTAATGTGGTTCAAAAAAGGACACTATTAGTAACATTATTTGTTTTCACTGCATTCAGTTTTAGTGTTTAAACTTAAAAAAAAGGTGTTTATTCATGATGGAATAATGTAAAGAGAATGGAACTCAGACGATGAACAGAAAACCGGGGTCCCCAAACTATGGCCTAGAACCCTGTCCCCGACTTTGGCCCAGCTGTCAAAACAATAGCAACGTATTTCAAAAATGTAACTTTAAATCTATGTTTTCATCATATAATGCCTGTTTTTAATAATAAAGATTGCCCTTTAAACTAAAATCCCTCTAGTTATTAAGTTTAATTAATTCTTGATTCATTATTTGTAATTATTTGTTAAATTTCCCACCAGCAAAACGACACATTCAACATTACGTTTCATGGTTACGAGCAGGTGCTACTGCACGCTAACCAGCAAGAAACTCAGACAACAGAATGACCAAATGGTTGGCAAAGAAAAAAAACAATTCAGAATACAGGAAATTTAATCAAAAGTGAACGAGTAATAATTGTTGCTCAATGCAAAAAAACGACTGTTTCATTTTAATATTCTATAAATGTATTGTAATGTAATGCTCATTTGTCTGTACACTTATAACAAAATATTAAACTAATCTAACGCTACGCTACATTAACGCTGGGAGTCACTCCGGAAAGAAAGAGACAATTATGTGGACCTCACAGGAAAAAGTTTGGGGACCATGCGGGCTGAACATTTCCATCAATTTGTGCAATATGTTTAAATGTATATTTTCATGCCGATTTGTGTCGCATCCCCTGACAGTGAGTGCATGGAGGAAGTCGTAAAGCTAATGAAGCACAGCTTTTGTTGTTACTGGTTAATGGGGTAAATAAAGCTCATTTTCCCTCCTTTTTTCCTGAGATGGGTCTGTGCCAGCGTAAAACTAAACCTACTCTGAATGAACAACTTGTACGCTGAGTTATACCTGTACGAGTTCCCACGCCAACACCTCTCTAGATTTATGACGTTCTCAGACCCTGGGCCTGTTGGAACTAGATCATTTTTTTTACTCAAAGCTACTGTGCAGTTGTGTGACTCACACTCGCACATTTTTACCAAATGAGACAATCACCAAACATTTTTGTGTCTAGTTATAATTTCCCAAGACAAATTATTAAGTTATTACAATTGTCTGTCCAGTGTAAGTAAAATTAAATTACTGTTCATTAATATTTTACAAACTTTTATTTACAGACTTTCTCAATGAGGTGTTGATCCATCACAAAGCCAACAGAACAGCTTCAATGGACCTCAATGTTAACATTTTTTTTTTTAATTTCTGGTATTTTCGATACCAAATAATCTTTGGTAGAAATATTCCCAAAGAAGATTTCTACCATTCAATGAGCCCTTATGCCCTGTGGATGGGGTGGAGTTAAACTGACAGGATAGAAACAGGAAGAGAAATGGATGAAACAGGATGGAAATGTTTCATCATATAGTAATAATTATCATGGGTGCGGAGTCAAACATGACACTCCCTTCTGAATAAATAGGGTTTAACTGCAGAATGCACGTTATAGGGTGGAGTCACCAAGGAATAGACCACTCGTGTCAGTATAAAACGGTTACCCTGGAAAATGATTTTAGGGGCGGAGTCATACTTGAAGAGACTGGTAGCATTCTCTGTAGAATAAACATGTTTGAGTGGAGGCATCCTTAAGCAGAAAACTCCCTTTCATACATATTAAAGGTTTTATCATACAATTACATGCTGAGGATAAAGTCATCTTCATCGAGGCCACTCCCATCAGAATCGAATTGTGAGAAAGTTTCATCTTTTAACTAGTCACAACTTGGTACACTTACGCCATTTAGCAAACGTCCTTATCCAGAGAGACTCGCATTTAGCTCTTTTATACAACTGGGCAATTGGAGGGTTGAAGAGTTTTTTCTCAAGGGCCCAGCAGTGGGAGAATGCTGAGAATTGAACCCCGATCTTCCAATTAGCAGTCCAGCACTCTAACCACTGCGCTACCACATCCTCTAGGGTGTGTGGCAGCTTTTAGTGTTTAAGGGAGTGTCTAAACAACATGTACAGTCAGAGACGAACCAAGATAAAGTGGAGACCCCAGGCAAAATTAATAAATAAGGTTCCTTCTAAAAGATAGGATCTTTGGTACCTACATATAGAAACAAATGATTAGCATTTTAATTTAATCCTATTAGTTTAAACTAATTTAATCTTACTAGTTAGCGGGCAACTAATTAGGTAAAATTTATTGTAGAAGAGCTAAATAAATGTAGCAACTAAGAAATTGTAATGATATTTATTTATATTGATTTGTGGATTTATAGTATTTGGATTCTCAATTCATCCTGCAGATAATTAAATGAAAATAAGCTGGAATTAGCAAACAGAAGCATTTGTTTCTCATATTATTTTCTTTGTCAATTTTATCTCCATCAATTCGCACTGTAATGTTTCCTCTTTTTCTCTTGTTTTTGATTGTTTTTCTGTGTCTGGCTGCCAGATCGATAAGTCCTTTTTATGTCTAAATTAGCAAAGGCACAAGGAAGCGCTGACGCATCACGAGAAAAAAAGCACATCCAGCGTAACGCAAGCGGATAAATTGCTCCATGTTATCTGAATAATAAAATTTCTGAATGTTTAAAAGGTCAGCTGTCGGGCGCCCTATCAGAATGCCTGCTTCGTCTGCCCTATTGCTACGCCTCTGTGTACAGCAACCAATCATAGTTACATTTGTTTACCATCCCATAGAATCCAAACAAAATCCTAAAAGTGTTTCCAACGATCAGACATTTAGCTAACAGTTTGTGTGTGACCTCTGAGGCTTAGACTATCAGACCACGTACAACAGGATACAAATGCGTCATCATGAAATAAACACCAGGGGGAGGAGTTATTGGAGCATGGAGACCACATGCATCAGGATAGAAATGTTTCAGTGGAGGATAAATATTAGGATTAGGATTTATTAGGATTGAAATATTTTGTTATAGAACTAACATGACTGTGAAAGAGTCATGCTCGATCAGAGAATAGAAAGATTTATTGTCCCAGTAGAAAAACAAATATTATGATTATATCAATATGATTGATGATTAGATATCAAAGCTAATTATTTAGATGGACAAGGTTCCACCAGGTAAGTACCTTTAGCTGTAAAAATGTTCAAATTATATAACCTAGTCTCTTATGAAATGTGCGCGATTTACTACATTTGCTATTCATCTGTCAAAAATCGGACTAAATACACAAACCGAGCTCAAGCCTCATGTTCATGTAGTTGACATTGAAAAATACACGGCGTTGTTTGTTTAGGTGGAATGCCAGTTGTATGATCAGAAAGGCCATGTATTATCAGCATTATCCGTTCTCTATCACGTTTAGATAACAGTCAGTATGTCGGTATGGTTTTTCTCAGCTATATCAACATAAGTGCTATTTAAGGTCATGTGACCCGAGTTATTATCTTTAAAATTTAATTTAATGCTCACAGGAATGTGAGCGTAAATATCACTTTACGTTGTGTACAGTATCAATACTTTGCACAATAAATAAAATAAAGTATGAAAAGTAATTCACTAGGTAATAAATACAGTTTTATTAGGTTTGTATAAATATAAGCATCATTTATGTCATAGAGCTCAATTTTTTTTTATTGCCAAGTACATGAAATAAAGACATGGAAATAAAATATGATATATAAAATATTAAATATAAACACAAAATAAATAAATACATAGAAGTGTCCAGCACCATTTGACTAATTTCTAATAATATGTCATTCAGCAGAAAAAAACAGTAAAAAAAACCAACAGCTATACAAATCTCATAAAAGTAAGAAGTGAATAAAATTTTAAGTAAAAATCTATAAAAACTTAAGTACAAACAACATCTCCAATTCTCAGAAAAATCAATTTTTGCTTTTTTCTGATGTAACTCATGACCATTGCTCCTAAATTGTCATAAATAAACTGTAATAACACAACCCACTAAGGCTGTTTAACAGTTAACTTTAAAATCAGCAGAAAGGGCAGACGCTGATCTACTCAGGAAAACGTACAGCAGATGACTGAGAAATAAAAGACTATTCTGGGAAAATGATCAGTGCCAAGCTGGTGTGACGCAGCCTATGACATCATGTGGTAGTGTTTCACCATGTTGTACTGCATATCCTATCCAGATATAGTTCTATAAATTGTTGTTAAATGTCTATAAAATATTTATTGCTCATGTTATAGAACCTATAATGCGGTTCTACAGCAACAGTCGCTCTTTTGCAAATATGCTAGCAATTTTGTGCCCTATGAAAGAATATGAAGTTGGGCCCCCTGCCACACTGTTTTATACTATTATATTTATACTATATTACTGATAGTACTGTTAGTACTAAAAAACAGATCTCTTGGGGGCCTCAAAGTGCATGGATCCTTAGAATCATCCTAATCCCCCCCTCCCCTTAGCGGCGCCCCTGTGTGAGGGGGAAAAAACAAACAGTCAAATAGCGAGTGCTGACACTGAAGACTCCTCCTAATGTGTGCAGCCTTGGACCAATCAGAATCAAGATCATAGAGATCTAAAATGAATGACACACTGTACACTTTAGTACAACCCACAACAGTGTCATTAAATAGTAAACTGCGCTAGCAAGAAATGATAATCATGCACTCAGAATCACATTTTTTTTGTTCACTCTGTGTTTTTCCAGAGTGGGAGTTTGTGCACTATGTGACAGCAACACCTGTAAAGGATCATCTACCAAAGTAATGGTCTCCTTAGATACGTGACCGCCGTAGCCCGGATCACTTCTCCAGTTTCTCACTGTGCTTAAATACTCAGATCCTAAAGGGTCGGACGGATCGGTATGCCAACTGCGTCTCTTTCTATGGTTTGTTGTCTCTTTGTGTGGCTTTAGAAAGGTAAAGTCAGCAAGCTTTGGTAATTTATGAGTGTATATATTGGCACGGCGGCGGTTCACCAACAGCACGTCACCTCTGCAGGACTGAAACACGTAGAAGCGTTTATGTCGCTTGACACGGCGAAATCGGCAGTCTTCGTTGCTGCCAGACACCTGAGAATAAACATGCACACACACTTTACTTAACTATGTAAATGATTAAATCTTTGTTAGCTATAAGCTGTTAGAACATCTAATTAATCAGCAGCAGAAAACATTTGAGGACACCTTGTAACAAAGTTGTATGTTGTAACATTAACTTATTTCTTCAGTGGAACTAAGAGAGCCAGACACTGTTCCAGCCCAATGTTCCTATGCACAAAAGCCCTGACTTTAAGATATGAAGACATTTACAATTACAGCATTTATACAACTGAGCAATTGAGGGTTAAGGGCCTTGCCCAGCAGTAATAGCTTGGTAAAACTGGGAACCCGAACCCACGATCTTCGGGTTGGTAGTCCAACACCTTAACCATAAGCCAGCGCTTTCCCAAGGCATGCTTTGTTCTGATTGGATAAGAAAGAACTTAATAATAATATTGTGACTAAATCCACAAATCCACACAGTCACATAACACAATCTAAACCTGCACAGATGTCTGGTGGTTATTATAGGCAGGAGAGTGAGGCTACATTTGGGATAAGATGTTTAAAAAAACGCATAGATGTGTGGATTGTCAGGTGTCTCAGTATTTTTGGTCCATAAAGTGTATATAGGATTTAAAATTTGCATTAAAAAATCGCATAGTGATTAACATAAAAGATTAACAATTAGACAAATAGATAAAATGAATATAATATATAGGAAGAAAATAAATTGATAGATTAAGGCCATTTTTAATAGAAATAAAAAGAAAAAAATATATAAATTATAAATAAGAAATGAATTTAAAAAAACGTTAATTAAAAATAATTCAGTTTATTATGATAAAGACAAAAGTTTTGCTCACTCATAATCTGAATAAACACTCATATTTAACAGAATGTTAGATGTTGATACATTTTTATATCGATATCATTAAGATTTTTGATGAAACATTTACTCCGTTTTACTCAAAGTGACTTAATAAAGTCTTCGCAAACACACATTGCTTTAAAGCCATTTGACCATAGCATTAAAAAGGAGTTTTATTTAAAAGAATTAAGCAGTGATGTGTGCTACTTTACTTACTGAGGTGTATAATATTCTGTTGTGGTCCATGCATAAGAAAGCAGGACTTTTCATGTTGAAGACTGAGAAACAGCTTGTATAGTCGTCCCTCAGAAGGTTTGAGTCGTCTATGTGATTCCAGAGAAACATGAGCAATCAGTGCATGTCAAAGTACAGCAATTCGAATAAAATCTCACAGAACTTCTAACGTACCTTCGGAACCTCGACGAACAGGTTTCAGAGCTCGCTTGCTGAATTTCTTCCTGATCAAATGAGTTTTTGCTTCGAGCCATTGGTGCAATTCAGGGTCCAAGGCACCGGCAGCAGAGGGTGAGGAGGATGTCTGCTGTAGATGAAAACATGTGGCTGTAGAATGGAGTGTCAGCACAGCCCAGCAAAAAAAAGAAACTGAGAACATGGTCAAGCCGGGTGAGAGAAATCGCACATGGATTCCCTGTGTGGGTCTGTATTTATTTGGGGAAAAAAAAAATTTTTAAAGTTCTGATTTGCATACTGAAGTGGCCTGTAATTGGCCATCTCCTGTTTGGAGGCTGCAACTAGAGCTGATGTAACTCTGCTCAACCTGATGCAATGTCATCATATTATGTCATGTGAAAACGTGGGGGATTCACTGGTGAGGCGATACGCCTAACTGCTGCAACGGACTGCAGCGCTCCGGAGCACAGGAACTAGTTCTACTGACACTACTGACATTTCAATGCGCTCTTATTTTTATATTTAAACTTTGGTACATCTGTCCACATGTGTCACATATCAAATTACTGGTGAAATTAAAATGTTTCTCCTCAAATGTCTTAAAAAGGGTTTTTAAGAGTTATAAATGTTTTAAAAAAAACCAGAAATACTTCATTGTAGGAATCTAGGAAAATTACATAGACAACGAATTAATCAATCCATGCTTTTACATTTATTTCCCTAGAAAATAAACAGCTGTAAAAGTAGATGTAGTATGGAGTAATAATTTTAACAGGCTTCCCACACGTCCTGGAAAACCTGGAAACACATGGAAAATGAAAAAAAACATCAATTGTCCTGCAAAATTATTTTAGAAAGAATAGTTGTAAATAAAAGTTTACAAATGGTCTGAGAATTAAGGTTAGTAACAGACATGGCTCTGGTGAGGAGCGCTGAGTTTTGACACGTGAGTAATGTCGCAGTGTCGCCGGTGGAATGTTTTCAGCAACGTTGTTTTGTATAGTTTAAACACTCATGTCTTGGAAACATCCTGGAAAATGAAATATAAAAAAGGAGTGGAAACCGTGAATAATGTTACTAATACCCAGTTCTAGATTTAAGATACATTTCTTTAATTATTACTTCGTTCATCATCATTAGCTATTAAATATCTCAATATTTCCTTATCCTTGAATCCCCACAGAAAGACGTTTAAAGCATTTTTTACTGCATGTTGTTTTCTGTGCATGATTTTTGTTTGTGACAAGTAGAATTAAAATTTGATCGCAGTGTATGTGGATACATCCTGTTTGGGACTCTCATCATTCACACCGTGTGAAGTAATTCAGATCAGCGGTTTTAACCTTCATACAAGTGTTTGGGAATTTTGAGGAGGTTGTAGGAAACTGGAGAAGCCAGACGAACGAACAGACACGGAAACGAATTGTGTTAAAGTCCACGTTTACACAATAATCCTACAAGATTTCATGTTACAACTAGTATCAATCCTCTGATTATGCAATTCTACTCTTCAGTTACAGTTATATTATATAAGGAAATCCCTTTTATATTTACACTATCCGGTGTATAGGTTCCTACATGAGTATGGCTACATTTTTTGGTTTCTTCCTCATACCGTATCTAGGTGTTTTCCATCAACACAGTCGCCTCTGGTTCTTTCTTATTAAAATTAGAAATTTATAATTGATTCAATTTAATTTGATTACATTTTTTTTGTATAGACCTTTTAAAAATAGAGACCGTCTCATAGAAGCTTCAGAATCAGAATCATGACTCGAAGTGGAACCTACACACCAGCGAGTGTGATTATAGATAATGTCCTGTCTACAAAAGTCCTAAATCTGAAATGAATTGTGTCTGGAAGCTTTGGAGAAACATGTTCATTAGAGGTTTATACATTTTTTCTTGCCAAAACCATTAAACATCCAATAATGGAAACCCAAACTAAAATGATCTCCTGAATCTAATCTCTCTAACCTCCAGTTTTAACCAAGCTCAACTTCTTACCTGCGGTGGGACTATACCACCAAATAAATTGGTCTAAAACCAAGTATGTATATATATATATATATATATATAACATATACATTTACAGCATTCGTGGTGCTGGACATTAAACCCTGATCTTCCAATTAAAAGCCCAACACCCCTAAACCAGTGCGCTACCACTTCCCTGAATTACAATCCTGACAGCTCACTCATTTAGAGTACATTTTTATTTTGCACTCTGTGTTCCTGGGACAGATTCCAAATTCAACATAACACTCATCAGGACAAAGTGTATGTTTTAATTACACCCACAGTAAATTGGACTTTTTTTTGGCATTTGGTAGACGACATGAGCGTCTTAAGGGCCATGCTCAGGGTCAAAGCAGTGAAAGATGGGTGGTAATGGGGATTGAACCCATAATATTTTGATCAGTAGTTCAATATTTAAACCACTTTTTTAGATAAGGATGGGGTCCCTTTTAAATGGTTTTTAGTGGTTTTTCCTCAAAGCTTTTTATAGAGGAGCCTTTTTTGCCTCAGACTCATCGGAAATTAAAGGAAAATAAATCAAAATTTTTAATTCAATCAAGACTTATTTTTCAAAAAGAATTATTACTATATGTTACTCTTTAACAAAAATGAATTTGTTAGTATTTTTTTGAAAGCACTTCACCCACCTGGAAGTAATCATTTCCCTCAAAGCGTCAGTGGTCCTTATACTGTAAATACTCACACATTGACCAGCAGATGGTGATCAAACTTCACTACAGTGAGGTACTATTTAAGGAAGTAATGAAAAACCACACAACACCTTTAAAAAAACAAACTTTTATTGTCATCTCAGTAATACATTTGACTGCTGTGCACAGCACATACGTACAAAAATAAAAGTAAAACATATTTCTTATATTAGAACTCCTTATATTCTCTCTCTTTCTAGCTCTCTCTCTCTCTCTCTCTCTCTCTCTCTCTCTCTCTCTCTCTCTCTCTTTCTTTTTCTCTATCCAGAAACTAAATGATTGGCGAAAAAAGTCTTGTCTTCTTAAGACCGGTTCAACAAATCAGAACTAAGGCAGGAGGTGAGGTATATGTTACAAAAAGAGGAGGGGGAGTTTAGAGGAAGCACAGTCCCCTCAGTGCAGGAATACAAAAGCAGGAGAAAATGCTACGAAAGGTTTCACACACACACACACACACACACACACATACATGCACTACCCATCAATCGCAATCTCTCACACTGCTCAGGAAAGAACAAGAAAATCCAGTAAAACTTGCAAGAATTCCAATAGTGCTTGTTTTTTGTTTTTTGGTCAGTGTAACACTTGTTTTTTCTTTACAGACTCCATGCTAGATGCTTTTTATGCCCTTTAAAGGTGCAGTGTGTAAATGTGTACATGTGTTTATAAAGCTGTTATAATTAGAGTTCTTTGTGCCACAAAGTTACCATGCATTTGTTTATATTTTACAGGTAAACCCTGCCCCCTGCTGGACATCCCGAGTTCTGCATAGTTGTAACAACGTTGTGGTGTCAGATCAAAATGATTTTTTTTTATACTACATTTGCACTTTCACCTGAGTGTCAGCAGAGGGCTGTAAACATTACACACTGCTCCTTTAATTCAATGTCCTTGCTGTTAGCCTTGAACCAGGTTTACACTGCGATTGTCGCTTGTCAGACTGCACAAAAAAAAATCGGCATGTCACACTGTATCATCTCAGTTATCATAATGTCAGACTGTACGACAGTCAAGACGCATCAACGTAAGACTCGAACAGAGTTTTCTGTTATCAATCCACGTTCTGTAAATAGCGTTCTCTCGCTAAGCGGTAGCTAGCCGCAAACAAACAGCAGCAACGATGTTCTTTTCTCTAAGTAACTTAATAATTTTCTATTCTTGCTGTTGACTTGACTCGTTTCAACAACTTCTTACCATTGCAAAGGTGTATGAAGTCGTCCCTATAATTGCGTCATCAGGTTTGGTGGGTTATAAGAATCTTTTAGGATTTTAAAATTTGGATCAGACGAACAAATTGTGGCTAAAATCGCAGTGTAAACTTGGCTATAGACAACAATTCCTCCAATTTAGTCAACCGCAGGGATAAAAAATGCAGTAATTCTGATTATCATTATTATTATTTAAAATAAATAATTATTATATTGCATGCCTACATTTGGGTACAAGGATATAAAAAAAGAACACTTTTCTTTTCAACTTAGATTTTTTTTATGACCAGCACTGTATAAAAAAGGCAAGTAAGTGACTATAGCTGATATTTTATATTCTGTTGTAATTATATATTGAACGGCCAATAAAATGAAACCTTGGTATAAGCAACTGGTTTGTGACTTCATATTCGAAATAAAATAATATCAGATAGCACTTATATAACAATGACAAATTTAACACAGTCGACACACATATTGTTATTTGAATTTTTTTTTTGCTACATCGTACCACTCCCCCACCCCCACAAAGCTGTGCCATTCCTGCATCCTAGTGCCAGAGAGGGCAAAATGAGACAAAGCCATCTGGTTCCTTCTGCCATGTAAGACGATCTGTTCTCAGCAGAGACGCAGTGGAGGGACCCAGCAATCGCAAACACACTGCAGATGCCACACAGATCGCAAGCCTCATTCTGACTCGTACAGACATCTTTTACACGTTAAAGAATTTGCAGCAAATCTCTTAAACCAGTACGAATCGGACTCTTTATACTAGCTGTTTGTCCTCTTCTGTCCAACTTTAGCCTTGAGTTTTATTTATGCAGTGTTTGCCAGAGGAGATGGCAGCCTACTATTTTGAGTCAGATTGCTTAATGTGTGTGTTAGTGTGTGTGTGTGTGTGTGTGAGAGAGACCTCTTTGGGGGGGGGGGCTGTCTAAAAATATGATCTAAGTTTAACTACTCAAATACCCTGACTTCAACTTGTAAGCCAGTAAAACGACTAGATTCAGTGATCAGGAATTCTGCTGAGCAAAGTCGTACGGTGTGTGTATACATGTTTCAAGTGTTGAAACGGATAAACAGATATTATAACAATGTTTTCTTAAATGGACATTCTGACTGGTTTTTACAGTTTGTGAACAGATTTGGGTTCAAGCTTGGCATTTTTTTGGCAACCCAACGTGAAAGAAATAGTTTGGGATGGAAAACCCAGTCGAGGGGTGGACAAATCACGAGCAGATTAAACAGCCGCATTAATTTACATCTGAAAGAGACTTAATTCAAAAGAAATAAAAGGAAAAAATCACCTTATATAAAGCCCATCTTTATAAATCATTATAATTGTTTTTATGGTAAAAAAAAAATTCAACCCCTAACAATGTTTCATAAAACTTGAATTATTCCACATTATTAAAAAGATTTAAGATGCAAGTTATTTCTAAATGTTATAAACTGTTAATAACTATGACTCACATTATAACACTGTTATAATCATGTATAAATATGTGCCTTATAGAGAGTGTTTTAAATCTGTTTTTTTCATCTGTGTTAATGTTAATAAAAAAATCTAATGAAACAACTAAGGAATAACTGTCTAAACGTGATGGTGTTATATCAAGATCGTGCTTGATCAAATAGCTTCCCTAGAAAAAAACTTTGCCTGGGCTACAACACCAATCTTAGGTTAAGTTTTGGAATTGTTTTAAATAACCAAAGCCGTCATAGCAATCTAAACAACATGACAAAGCTAGCTTAATAATTGTTATTGTAGTCCTCCAGCTAGTTGACTTATATTTGCATTAACATTTATTTTATTTTATACACACTGAGCAATTGGTGGTATTGACCCTGCTTAAGAGCCTTATCTTACTTTTCATTACGGTTGTTATCCTTAATTGTTTTTGTTGTTAGATGAATAACTACTTTTTACAGTTCTGCTTTTTTTCTCGTTTGCTTTTTCTTTTCTTTTTTTTTTTTAGCTTTTATGGTTTTTGCATTACTAAACTGGATGTATTGCTGAAGAATGTCAGCTTTCAGGGGACTCGCTAAACACAAGGAAGTAACATTGTAACCCTGCTTTAGCTTCACTTTTGCATGAAAACAACAATGTTTTTTTACTAGGCAAAAAAAAGATTGATAAACTAGGAGGTTAAAAATGATCAAGGCAGAAACTGTAAAAAAAAAAAAAAAAAACAAGTGCAGTACAGCAGATCACAGTGTAAATGTAAACTTTTAGACGTAGATGTTAAAATGGCAAACAATATGATTTAACACCAGAGACACAGATTTAAATAGAATTATTAAAATTCTTAGATCATTCTCCTAAATTGTTATTAAACAAATTATTATCTTTATCTTTTAATAAAGCTTTAAGTCGTCTGTTGGCTAGCTAATAAACGTAAGGTTTGTCCACCCCTGAACTCTATCCTCCAGTCTAACAGTGATGCGAACACAAAAAAAAAATAAGATGGAGTGATACTGAATAAATCGATGGCAAAAAACGTTTTAAGAGTCTGTTCACATACTAGTTAAATTAGCAAAGTGTCCTTAAATAACTGCTCCTAAAATAAAATAAAAAATCATCACATCCCAAGATCAACTCAATTTCCGAGTTCAGTTCTGAGATTGTTGGCCATGCTACAGTTTAAATTCAAATAAACAAGCCATCCAGTGTCCTTCCCTCAATGGAATAAAGGATCTTTCTCAGCTCAAGTCTCCAACACAAACGCATGCATGCTGCTCTTATTTCTGGCAAGTCCCAGATTTTCTGATATGTAGCTGATCCACATAAGGAAACAGCATGAGAAGTAGCTACTCACAGCCCTCTAGGAATTAAGCTAATGCCACCAGAGTGTGTTATCTCTGTTACAGCAGGATGCAATCATGCAAATAAAAAAAAACACAGTTTAGAAAGCTGAAACCACCACCTGGCAAGAAAGGCGGTGATCCTGTATTACCGTCTTCTCTCTTGCAATATAGTAGAACCGAATGACAGTAAATAGTTCAACGATTCTTTCACACCTTGTCCAAGCCGGACGTAACTCTTTGAGGTATTAAAACGTATCTGTTTCACTTCAGAAAGCTGCAAATGTCAGTCATACCAACGACAGGCTAAGGTTTACACACCAGTTATGGCAAGCACCCATAAAAAGTGAGAGGGGGCAAAAAAAAGCTCCTCGTCCCTCGTATAATCTTAATAGAGATCCAAAGCAGCGAAGAATGGCACGAACACAATTTCGACACACAGCTACCCATATATACATATATTTCATTAACAAGAATAAATACTATAATTATGTGGGTTCTATCTTTTGATTGCAGTTTATTTTTCGTGCCTTATATGTATAAGTTACCTGCGAGAATGTCCAACATGTGCAAAAGAGTGAGTTATTGCCATAGTCTCGCTCATAATCGAGGGAGGAAGTGCGTGACAGTCATAGCTGGCGTGGCCTTGTAGCCTCTCTTCAAGCGGCCATGTTTGCTCAGGGCGATGTAGAAGCCCTTATAAATGGAAGACTCATAAGCGTTGTAGTTGTTGGGAAGCAATGTCTCTTTGAACTTGCACTCGTCCCGGAAGACTCTCTGAAAGAAAGTTAGGAAGGAGATCAGTGGACCACAGCCCAATTCATCCCAATGTATAGTTTAAAAAACGAAAAAAAAAGTTTCCTAAGTTTCCCAGCACAAACATTATGGGGAGGAAGTGTTCCTGGACTTCGCATAACACACACACTTATAGTTTTTAAGTGATTTGACTGGTCACACAAAAATATAAAAGAAACCATAAAGACCTTTAAACACTGAGACCAAATAATAATATAAACTAATAACACCCCCCCCCCCAAAACTGTTAGTCCAGATTTTATATCTAATCAAACAGTTTAATATGTAAGATTTAGTGAATTACTATAAAAATGTAAGCAAAGTCGACTACTTTTGTTGAATGACTGAACAACTTTAAGATAAAGTCATCAAATTAAAAAAAGTTTTCAACCCCCTTCGCCCTCCTGATTTACTGATATCTGACACCATTTCAACGTGGTTGCAGCTGCATGAGATTTCGTAGAGTTGTTTGTGTTAAGTTAAGATGTAAGCTTGTTGTCAAGTTCAAACACTAAAACGTTAAAACACTGTTTTAAGTCCTGCTAGAACACCTGACAGGAAACCTCAACAGACAGTCATGACTTTGGGCTGTTGGTTTGTTTTTATCCTTTCTATCAATGGGATGTTTGTGAGTAATGAAAAATGACCGTTTTTTACTGAGGGTCTTAAAAAACATGCTTAATCAGGTTGTGGTGCTATGTGTGTTTTTTTCAAATGTTTTCTGCGTCTTCAAACTTCTGTTGCATTTATTGTTATTTTTTAAATTAAATAAATAGATTTTTCAAAACCCAACGTAACTTATTCAGGCTTAGAGTTTAGCAAAAAATGAAAGAAGCTTAAGAATATTTACATAATTTAAAGCAAGAAACACAAATGTGGTAGCGCAGTTGTTAAGGTGTTGGAAAGTTGATCAGATGATTGTGGGTTCAATTCTATCACTACTAGACCCCCTACCCTCAATTACTTGGCTGAATAAAAAAATAGATAAATGTAAGTTGCTTCTGGATAAGTGTCCATATCAAAAATATACAACTTGATTATATTAGACTAGCCAGAGCTGAGTCAAGTCATGAGTGTCTGCTTAAAGCCTGTGGCCACCAGGAGGACCCCAGGAGTACAGGCCTGCATAGTCTGCATATTTTCTAAACTAGACTACTGCCACTGCTTCTGGCAGGTCTTCCTCTGTGTGCAATTTGTCCTCTGCAGGTGATTCAGAATGCAGCTGCGCGAGTTGTTTTCAACCTCCCAAAACTTTTACACACCACCCCACTGCTGCACTCCCTCCACTGAATCCCAGTGGATGCACCCATCAGAGGGACCCCCAAATAGAATTCTGCTTAACACAATCACAGATTTGGTCAGGGAAATTAGCCTACCCGACACTATTCGCTAACAGAGTAGTTTATTTCAGTTCTGAATCAGATTGTATTTTTCTTTTATCTAAATGTTTTAATGATTCATGTTGAATTTTTATTCTTGATATCACAATTATCTGTAAGGGCAAACTAAGTTTAATCGCTGTACATTTATGTTAGATATTTCAAATGTCCTTTCGCATTTTGTAAGATGATATTGTAACCTATTAATATGAACTCCTGGATTGAGCATGTTAATTCAGTGGTTTGATTGATATTTAATATTCCAAACCATTTGATTGTGTTTGTATCATAGGGTAACCTGTGTTAACTCTTCGTTATTCATCCTGTAAATACTAACAACTATTAGCCCAAATAGTGAAATAACAGAATCAAAATGTATTACTTAGAATTCTGCATGTTTTAAACTTGAGACATCCCACATGAAAGGCTGGTCTGCAGATTCATAATTATGCCGCTATTTTGCTCATCCCTTTCATTTACTTTCTATAGTAATAGAAATCTATATTGTTGTTTGAATGTTCCGCCTGTACACAAGTTTAATGCATGATGGTGAGCTGACAGTGAGACTGGAGTGTTTCCCAGATATCTGGAAACCTGATCTTACCATCTGGACTTTTGCTTACAGTTCACCCCCTGTATAAACATTAGGGCTGCCACGGTTATCAAATTTAGGTGACGATTAATTCTTAAAGAAATAATTGCGATTATGATGATTTATTTCCTGTTTTAGGGCTTTAACGATTGTTTTAAGGCTTTGAAAATTGTTTGTGAAAAACTATTAAGCATTAAAAAAGTAACTCAAGGCATTTTATAATCTCTCCAATTTGTGCATTATTAATGCTTTACTGTAAATATTTTATTATAGATAAATAGTATTTAAGGAAATCCATATTCTGTGTCCTGTCAGTGCCGTTTATCTGTTTAGCAACATATAAAATTAATTCCTCTTCTATGCAGTTGCATTATAGGTCGTTAACAGGAGTTGCGCTGGTGATGGAACGTTATTGAAGCGCGCTTGGAGCTCAAGAAAACCCAGATGCTCCAACTTTCAAATCAGGCTGCTCCACTCTGGTTGAAAGTAGGGTACTGCAAGTACTACAACTCCGCCTTGTTGCTGAAAAAAGTGACCGAAGTGACCGCAGTGAATAAACGAAATTTAAGTAGATTCCTATAAAAAGCTGCTGACTTTATACTAGAATTCTTGCGCCCCCTTATCAGGTCCCAAGTAGGAAGATAAAAGTAAATAAATGCACAGATTTTTTTTAGACTCTGTTCTTTTTGTGGAAAAAAAACAAATGTGGGGAAGTTTAATAATTTATTTTTCGACAATTTAAGTAAAAATACAACGATTTCATTATACTCAAATTTTGAAGAGAAAAAGTAGAAAAAAATCTAACAAAAGTATCTGTAATTAGCTACTTTTCACCACTGCATCTCTTAAATGACAGCTTTTGGTGAGAAAAATCACCTGATGACTTTTTTTCCACATATCCTCTCATATGTAAGGAAAACTAGACTAAAGCTTTAAAGGTTTATCTTATGTTTAAGGTGTAATTAGTTTTGCCTGAAAAATAGCTCATTAAAGTAATCACATACTGCTGCAATCACATTAGTAGGTAATTTAGCAGCACCAATCCAGTACAGTGTACAGATTTATTTCCCTAAAAGTGAATTTTTAATATAGAATTAATACAGAAAACAATACAGAGAAAAATCAATCTTAGCTGATCTACCATAATGACGTCATAAACATAAAAGGTGACAGACCTCATAATATTGTTTAAATGCGCATTAATGTGCATCAGTTAATAATAATTAAAGCCTGACCACAATCCCATGCAGGCACACTGTAGTGATGAAACTGCAAGATATTGGAAACCATTTGTTCATGAGCAAGCATGGCATTATGGGTAAGGAATAATATGCATACCTACCGTTGCGTACAACCTTCCCCGGCGGTTCATTGCGACAAACAGCTCACTTTTCAGCCCATACAGACTCACCACTCCTCTCTCCACCGCTGAGATCTCTATCAGACCTGATTAAGCACAACATAAACACTCACGCATGATGACAGGGACAGAGCCTGTCAGGCCAAAATGATGGGTTCAGCCTATAGGGCATGTTTCCTACTACATGCTGTGCAAAATTCTATCGTTCTGCATTCTCCATGCCGGTTTATTATCCTCATTGTGTTATACGGAAAGAAGGGGGGAAAGAGAAAGGAGGGGAAAAATAGCTTTCAGTACTGCAGATGTGGATGTCCACGACGGGTTGAGCCGCAAATGGACGCAGTGTAAAATTAGTTAGAGTCTAATTTGGTCCGAGCATCCGTGTCACGTTAGAAGCTTTGGAAACATTTAGCGATGATTGACATTATGGTTTTATTTTTGTTAAAAATAGATTATTTATTGCCCTTGAGCATATCGATGGTTGTGTGCACGCAGTCGGGATCATGCAAAAATGCACAGTTGGGATGTAGATGCAGCTTGACGATTGTTCGCATTCATCTGTGGAGGCAAATCATGCTCAAATATCTGGCATGCACATGCATTATATTCATATTTTTTTTGTTTTTGTTCATTTTGGGTTGCAATACGTTTTTAAACGCATAATCTTTCTAGAAAATGGGACGCAGATGCATTTTTTTTTACATTTTTATATTTCTTTTATTTATTTATTTATTTGGTTTATTGCGCCCCGCTCGGGTTTGCCTTAGGCGGCATATCGGGATGCAACTCACTGTACTGGGTCTCGTCATGTACACCGCTTATCCTTCCGTCTGGCAGCACCTGCAGGTGAAACCCGATGCCCACGTTGCAGTACAGCCTCCGCACTCTCTTGACGCCCATCAAATAGTCGTTGTCCCCCGAGATTCCTAGCACGGAGCGCGCGAACAGCGTTTCCCACCTCTCCTCGAGTGTCGTGGCGTGGGTCCTGCGCAAGGACGCGACCCCGAGCAGAAAGCCCAGTAGAACGATCGCTGTCCGCGCCGTGGCCGTGCTCGTGTGGCGCGCGCTGCTCTCGCGCCGGGGCATGCCGTCGAGGCGCTGCTTCTGCGCAACGGCAACGGCCGTCCGGTTTACCGTCGGCGCACGTGGTCAACGCGAACGGCCCTAAAAATACCGTTTCGCTTCCGTCGCGCGCATGGCGGCAGGGGCTTATTTTTGGAAGGTGGGTCGGGGTCGGGGGCTTCAGGCGCGGCGGAGATCAAGCTGCTCGTGCTGCTGTTGTTGCTGCTGCTGCTACCGGTGATGATGATGATGATGACCATGTTTTGCTTCTCCGTCGTGCCTCAGTCGACGGAAAACGCCGGTGTGGGGGGAGAGCCAAACAACGCTCAGCGTCCTAAACGGCACATAGCTGCGTGACACTCTGGGGTTTAAGAGAGATAAACTAAATTCAGGGTCTACAGGTGGGCTGTATTTACATGAAAACACACCCTAACTCAGTTTATAGGCTCAGTAGTTAAGGTGTTCGACTGCTGATGGGAAGATCGTAGGTTCAGTACCCAGCACCACGAAGCTGCCACCCCAAGATTAAATTATATATATATATATATATATATAGGAGCGTCTGCCAAATGTCAGAAATGTAAGAGTAAATGCGCACTAAACCGGACCATTAATTGTCTATAAATTGCTTAACCCCAGAAGTACCTTTCAGAGCCAAGGGTGTATCTGTAGATCCAAAAAAGTTACACATTTTGAACTTTAAAGCGTTACATATAAGAAAACTCAGGGCCGACCCAAGCCTCCAGGGGGTCCTAAGCAGAATTTCATTTGGGGGCCCCTTAGTGCTGCCAATATGACTTATTGTCTTCCTTTATTACTGGCACACTATAAAACTTACACACCCGTTATCTAAAAGGCTTTGTCAGATGAGATTTTATCAGCTATCACAATTACAGTATAATTTATCATTTTAAAACTCTATAAAATGCCATCAGCAAGTGAAAAAGTGACAAGCAAATATTTTCCATTTTGTATGATATCCCATGGCATGTAGGACCTGACATCAGTTTCCGTTGTGGTGAAGTGGTGGCTCATGGTTAAGGTGCTGGACTACCAACCCGAAGATTGTAGGTTTGATTACCAGCGCCACCAAGGCACCACTGCTGGGTTGCTGAGCAAGGCCCCTAACCCCCAATTGCTCAGTTGTATAAATGAGAAATATGTAAGTCGCTCTGGATAAGATCATTTAATCATGAGGGTTATCTCATGGGTTTATTTTATTCCTCGACTTTTTAAAAGTATAAATATAGTATAATTGAAGTATACTATATTTATACTATATATAGTATAATTGAAGTATAAATTAACTTAGTTTGAATTAGATTTTTTTAATGCACTGGTAATTACTGGGCTACCAGTCCTACCAGAAAACTACCGTCCACTGGTAGTCTGTGAATGTGACGGAGGAGGCGAAAATGGCGTGTTTAGTTATTCATTTAGCTACTCATTTAACCATTAGCCATGTTAATAAGGTTAACAGGCTAAATATTTGCTATCCTGCGTTAGTGCCCAACAGAAACGGTGTTTTAACTGGTTTGCCTAATTGACCAATCCTGCATTGAGAGAGGGTAGGACATGCCTACCTCATTAACATATGGACACAGAAATAAATAAAAGTAGAAAAGTAAAAACAAATAATGTAGAAAGCAATATAAATGCTACAAAACAGCAAAACTCAAATTAACAATTATTTATTCATTCATTTATGCACATCTGCATGTATTAATTTATTTATTAAGTCATTTTCTTCTCCTCCAAATGCCAAAATCAAACCCCCAAATTATTTTAAATGACAGACCAAAGTTTCAAAGGCAGTCTGTAAACTCAGACTCTGTCTGTAAACTCAGACTTGAGGTCATATTAACTTAACCTGCTATCATTTCAAAGCAAAAGGACTGCAATGTCTTTTTTCAGTAAGAGACAAATGAGATTGTGTTGTGGTTAAGATCCTGTAGTAAGAATACAAGCAATCTAGTAAAGTTTTAATAGCTTGGAAAGCTAAAATAACCACAATCAAGCAGCAGGTGGCGCTATTTCATGTCACTAGAATCAGTAGAACTCAGTTTAGGACACAACCAGTTAAGGCACCGTGCTGTTGATTAGGTTTTAAGCTACAAGCCTCTTTAAGATGCCACTGTTGTTGGGCCCTTGAGCAACGCCTTTAACTCGCTTACTTTATCTCGGCTGACCTGAAACTCTGATCCCAGATTTGCAAGCTGGAATATGGGAAACCTTCACAGACATGCATGCATGCATACATACATTTTGTTAAACAGTCAGAAAAAAAAAAAAAAAGACATTCGAGTCCAGAATTTGTACAATATAATCAATTTAATGCATCTGAACTATCAAAATATGCAATATCCAAAAATCCAAAGTCTTCTGTTGGACAACATTTAGTGGTTATAAAATTCTCACCTGACTGGACACCTTTCAGTAACCGGGACAAGGTTATTATAGCTGCATGTTCGACTGTGAAACTCTGAAGAACAAAACTGGGAGCTTTTTTTGACCAGTAAAAGCCACTTTATCCTGTGAGGTACGTCGGTACACAGCTATCTATTTTTAGTACTATATAAAGATAAAGATATCGCCGCTGACTCACACAGCCAAGACGCAAAACCAACAACAGGCAAGTTTTAATACACAACTTTAGGCACTTAATAATCGAATCTTTTCAGCCAAGAGGATGATAAAATGATATTTAAAGGTTCCTAAAAAAAAGCAAAGAAAGGAGTTATTATCATCAATTAAAAGGATCGATGTTCTTAAAGGGATCTGTCTATTGTAGTAAAAGTCAGTACGCAAAAAGAGTGTATAAATGTACACATGTACAGGACACACAACCAGTCAAATGCTTGAGCTTCCCGGGTGACGCCGCTCAAATCTGTTTATAAAGCTGATTTTACATTTTTTTTAAAAAGTGATAATTACAAACATTTTTGGTCCGCAAGTAATCAATTAATGCGATGTTTTAACCCTAATCTGTTCATTGTTACTGTATAAAAGCAAAAACTAGCAGCTGGTATGAAGGGGTGTACAAACTTTTGACAGGCAGTGTGTAATATGATCCAAAAAAAAAAAAACAACACAATAACAAATGATACCAACAGGTTTTACAATAAATCATAGCTTAAATCGATGACAATATTAATATACATTTATTTCCTTAATGTGACGTATATTTGCTAACAGCAGACGTATTAAATAATGTAACTTATTACATTAACTTTAAATAATTTATGGGTGTTTAAATGATAATAAACTCTGAAGTTTGAACTAAGTACAACATCAGCAGACAGAAAGATATTTATGCTTTAAAAAAATTACTTAAGTCTGTCCTGAGAGTCACACACACACACACACCCGCCCGCTTTCTCTTGCGCGCTAACACACACACACACACACTACAGAGCCCTGCTGAATCATCATTTTAGGATGTTGACGCTAATGAATATGGGGATTTTGTGGCCAAAAAAAATTCTAAAGTATCATGCAGGTAGTAAAAAAAGGTTTCTGTTCGTATCTGTGTTAGAGTGGGATTCTAACCAGCAGATAAAAACCTACTCAATGAACTACAGGACGTTTGTGTGACTTTAGCAACAGAACATAAATACAGATGATCAGACAGGCTGCATCCAAAAATCCCCCGGGGGTATAAATACATTAGTGTATGTATATATTATTAAATGTACAAAAATATATACAGAAAAATAGCTAATTTTCTAAATCTTTACATGACAAAATAAAAGACTTCTTACATCACATCTCTGATGCAATTATTGGTCCGAATTATTTTTGGTTTTTTTTGGTAAACGAAACAGCCTGAGCAGGATGAAGTCATCCTTACAGCAATATAAAGCCATACAGAGCTTCACTAGGGATGAATTACAGTAATGTTTATGGGAGCAGTGACTAGTAAGACATTCCGCAAGTGCAAAGAAAATAAATTTAAACAGACCCAAACATTAAATAAACTTTTAAATAAATTTGGGTTTCCTGGTCTGGGCCAATAAGGGGTGAGAATGACTGACAGGAAGAATGTTGAGACAGGCAGGATGTTATTACTGAGATGAAGGAGAAAGAAGAACAGCAGGTCATCAAGCAGAACTAGTACAGATTAATTACAGTCCAGGTTTTTTGGTGGTTTAGTAGCTTAGTAGTCTAAATCTGTTTCACTGTTCACTTCCTGAATCGAAGATTAGACTTACTAATGTATGGTTTCCTCCTAGTGTTCAAGATCCTTCTGTTCGAATATGACACGTGTCGCGAAGTATACGCTGATCGCGCCGAAAATGGCGGAAGAAGCGATGTAGGCAGTGACAGATTGAGTGAACTGGACGATCATGCCCATGAACAGAGAAGGGAAGACCTGAGAGAGCAAGAAAGTGCTATCGAGGATAGCGAAGTCCAAGCCCACACCACGTTTGTCATAATTGTTCGCACTGTCGTCGATGTGAGTACTGTTCTGAAGGGAGTAATATTCCCCATCCTCCTGGTCGTAGTGGGCGTGGCCGTTATGGTTTAGATCGCTCGTGTCTTTGTTGAACGGGAAACGTACGGTTTCGGAGGAGACCCCATGAGTGTGTGTCTTCTTGGTTTTGTTGGTCGGCATATAAACCTGTAAGAAATCAGAGTTACTGGTAAGATCTTATCAGAATTTTTATTCCGATATGCATTATAGTGTTGAACTAAAATCAGTGAACACGCACTTTTAAAGACGTAACCTGTCAGTAAAGTTAATGTAAAGTTACAAAATACAAACTGAGAAACCAAACCAAAGAATTCAAACTACAAACTGAACAAGGAACTAGAATATTATCTATTTTAATGATTAACAAGCAAAGTTAAAGGAACAATTTTCCCCCCTAAGGTACCTAAAGCTACTTTGTCGCTACCAGCAGTCATTTTTGAATACGACTTTCTCCCCTTGAGCTTATGGGATAATTAATGTTGCACAGATGGGATATGACCTATGACCTATAAGTGTTAGTAGGAAAAAAAAAGCACAATATTTTCAGACCAGATTCAGTTCTTATTCATATGTGGACATAAATCTGATACGAATCAAACACATGCATAAGCGTCTGTCATTTAAACAGACACATCAGATTTTTACCTGTTAATGTGAATAGTATGTCACTGAATAAGCGATTTATATAACTTGCCGCAACTGTGTATTTTGATATTTCTTATTTTTGATCGCTTAAAGCCTGTTTTTTTTTTTATTAAATAAACAAAAACATATAACGTTGGGATCACAGAAACTTACAACAACGTGGACAGTTTTAAAGTAAGCAAAGTGGTTTGTTTTACTTGTTCTATTCAGAAAAAGGCATAATAAATAACAGCGTTAACTCCTACCTCCTTCTCTTGGTGGTAGCGGCAGGTGAGGGTATATGGCAGAGTTTGTAATGTGGCAAAGGCAAAGCCGGTAAGGGCAGACACCCCCGTGACCAATAGCACGCTCTTGGACATGCAGATGACTAGAGCTGAGAGGGTAAAAGACACCATGCTAAACAGGAACACTTTCCTAGGGCCGAATGTACACACCAGCCGGTTCATGACCAGTGAGAAAAAGGTTGAGGTAGCACACTGCAGGAACAGCCCAAGACTGCCCATACGGATGCCTGGAAAAACAGACATTAAAGTCACCACACAAAGCTTTTTATAAACGTTATTACCATACAAGAAGGAAATGACCAAAGGTCGCTTTTGTGTCTGAATTAGAGAAAATGATACTTTTATTAATTTCAAGTTGACGCCTTGCAATTGGTTGGTTGGTTCCCTATTGGGTTTGATTTCTTACTGCAAAAAATGTAATGAATGAGGCAAGAAAAAAAGAAACCATCGGAAACAAACAGCTGAAAACTTTCTCAATGTTCTCACTCACTGGTCGAGTAGAAAATGAAGTTGTTGCCAAAGAAAACTATTTATCAAATCAAATAATTTCTCAGCTTAACTATGCAGATTGACCAGCATGTGAAAAATGCACCATAAAACCAAGCTTGTCTCCAGACTCCAATTGTACAGCTGCATTTTTAAAGATGGTAACAGATCAGATAGCTTTGCCAAAACTTTACAGATAAAGCTATGCCTAAATTTTTAATGGAACATGTTTAAAAATGAACTGGATTGTAAATGACTGCGCAAGTCTTCCCACACCACAAATTAAGAGCTTAAACACAGTCCAGCAGGCCAAACATGTCTGATTCTGCATTGTTTTGTGATTGTCTACTTATCAACCAGTCTAGGAGCAGTCCTTAGAAATAAACAAGTGAACAATAGTTTACAATTACAGCATTTGGCAGACGCCCTTATCCAGACTTCCATTTATACAACTAAGCAATTGGGGTTAAGAGCCTTGCTCAGGGGCCCAGCAGTGGCAACCCACAATTTTCTGGTGAGCAGTCTAACACCTTAATCAATAAGCCAACACATTGCTCAGTTTGTTGTTGCTATTGATAGGCTAACCCATGAGACCCCATTTAATTGTACTTGGGTTGTGTATTAAGTCTGACGCTGGGCTCTACTGTAGAAAGAGCATTAAGGATGCAGGGAAGCTTGTGTTCAAGGTATGCGAGTTGCTGGTTAGTTGAAGCAGGGCAGTGAATCATGACCGTGAGTCCATCTGTATGTTTGAATGATTCACAGCAACAGTGGCTGTCTTTGGGTGAAGGTTAACTCAAGTTCACTGCGAAGAGCCAGACATGCTGGCCACAACGCAGGAAGCAACACAGCACCAGCTTCAGCAAAACAAACTCATTACCACAGGAAAAATAAGGGGTGACAAACACAGAGCAGACCACTTCTGACACAGGGCTGCAAATTCTCACCAGAGGAGCCTGAACATTTCTGATTAGCCCTGGCACACAAACAAATTATCTTTATAACCTTTTCAACCCCATCCATCTTTTATGTTTATCAAAGAGCTGTCTTTCTTTACTCATCATACCAAAAAATGTATATTTCTAATAAGATACATACAAAATTATTTAAAAAAAAAAAGGAGAACTGTCTTACCTTCATCGTATTGCTGCCGGGGCACTGTGCCAGGTGCGGCACTGGGCACTCCTTGGTAAAGTCCCTCGCCGACAAAGTCTGTGTAGAAAAGCATGAAGCTCATGATGGCCATCCAGCTGCTTAGCTGAGCAGCACAGAGGCGCCTCATGACATATGGCACATGGCAGTAGCTTCTGAAGATCGCCGGTGTGACTGACCAGCAGCTCCTGAGCACACATATTAAAGAACCTGCTCTTGGGACACAGAACTTTAATCGTTTTCGAGGAATACAGCACATGGAGAGGCAGCCACTCCAGGTATCGAAGTCCTCTTTCTCCTCTGATGCCTTCATGGTGACCAGCACACAAAAAACGAAGATAAGAATAAGGAAAGTAAAGAGTGCCTTGGCTTCGTCACCCAAGTATTGGACAAGCGGTCCGGTGCTCCAATCGAGCAATGACAGGAGGTATCCTATGCATGAACCCAGACTCGCCATAAAGGAGAAGGTAGCAAAGGCACGGGCGCACTCCTCACGTCCACCGTACAGGTCAGAGAGAAGCGCCTCCAGGGGGGTAAAACACACCTGGCCACAAAAGTCCAACAGGACCACACCCAAGATGAGCATACCCACCTGGAGAAGCTGGTTAGAATGGGAGCTACCACCCCAGCTGAGGTAAGCAGCCAGGACGTCTGCATGAGAGATGATAAGCATGGCCATGAGCACACCCAGAGAAAGCAGCCAAATGAATGGTCGTCGATGTCCATAGCTACTGCTACAGCGGTCACTGGCTGAACCAATCAGAGGGATAAAGACGAGGCCCAGAACTGGACCGATACCTGTAGAAAAATAAACCATGACTCATTATATTTATTTCATAGCAATACACAGTGATTAGAACCTCATTCTACACAGTGTATGTTATGAAATCTGTACAAAATAGGATAAATAAAAAGGTTCCAGCAAAGATAAAGGACAGGCCTGAGCTGCAGGATAAGCAGTATCTAAAATGGGAAGCACAAACATGTACACACCGAGTTCCATAATGACGACCTAATTACCAACTCAGCACCTCTGTGTAATGTCTAATGATCGAATATCACCTCTTCTAGCCCAAACTTTTTCTCTCTACTTCCTTTCTAATTAAGGACAAATGACTAAGCCAGAATTCATGGCCAAATTCTCAGGGGCTATTTCTAGCTGCAGCAATTGCAGTGGATGATGAGTTGAGGAGATGTTCAGGAAGATATTAAATTCACTGTGGAAATGATCCAGTACAATTCAGAAGTGTTCCTGATGAGGCAAGGGTACTTATAGCAATAAATTATTACCTTTTAGTGCTTTATTTTTGGGGTTGCTCAGGTAAATTAAAATTAAATATTAAATATATTATATATATATATATATATATATATATATATATATATATATATATATATATATATATATTACACACTGTAACAGCAGCTGTAAGTTTGTTATGTTCAAGGACATAAAAGGTTTGGAATAACAGACGGAAAGCAAATCCACGATACTTGTCAGATTTAAGGGTGTTAAAGCGGGACCTGACAATGCGCTGGAAACCGATAGCCGAGGGAACATATTAACCTTAAGGAAATTTATCAAAGGATATTCGTCAGTAAGCGCTGTAAGACTGCGTGTATCTGGCTTCTGTTTCAACACAGTTCTCACAGTTTAAAAGCCTAGAAGATCTTGTGTCTCCTTTATTACCAAATGCTTTGCCATCTTCCCAGAGATAAACACTTCCTACATCATGGTGCTCTTAAACAGAGATCAACCGATTAATCAGTTTTAAGGATATTTCTAATATTTAGTTTATTTATGTCCACATGTTTAGTATCTTCGAATTCACTGATATATGATGCCAATCAATGAAAATAGACACTTTCTTTTATTTTTTTCTGCCTTTTACTTTTAGGTCCTATTTCTGTTGCTTTAAATATAAGAGGGCAGTACTGTTTTCATCACTGGGTCAAAAACAGTCAAACACTAAAGAGATATTGGTTATGCATATCAGTGTTCACCCCTATAGGCATTAAAATCTTAATTAAATTCAAAACTGTTTGACAAAAATAATAAATAATCGGTTAATCGCCGCTCTTGAACGATCAATACTTGGTCAGAAGGTTTTGACCGCCATGCCCCCAAGAGTGGCTTTAACAGTAGTTTAGTTTAATTTTAGATTAAAGAGACATTTTATTAAACATTTATAAAAAGTCTTTGGTGTCAGTGCCTTGGGTTTCCGGTTTTAAGGATGTTGTAGGACAAAGTAGTTTTTGGTTTCTGTTTTACTGCCAGAAAAAGGATGGTGATGTAAATGCAATATGTTTGTATACACACACATTCTCAGATGGTTATGATCTCTAAAAAGCAGTATAAAAAGACGAAGGCCGATTGTGATGTGTTTGCAAAATGTTGTTTCAGCTGCATAGTTTCAGATCAAGTAATGACCACAAAATTAATAATGGATTTAATGCTTAGTTACTCAAAAAGATTCACTTCCTTCTTTTCTAATCACTTTGCTGTGAAAGTCATTACCTAAGCAGAAAAGTGTTTCCAGAAAAGAAAATGAAAAGAAAAATAATTGTGTTCCTACAGTTTGGCAGGCGTTAGCCAGTACTGCTAATAATGCTTACTGCAGCTTTAAGTGTCTGCCAAAGTCAGCATAAAAGTCACAGGACATGGTTAAGTTTATGCACATGTAGGGTACTCACATATTTGGTTTTGTTTTGAACTTATTCATGAAACACTCACACACACACACACACACACACGCACGCACACAGAATATAAAAATACAGCTATAAACACAAATGCTCAGCATCAGTGATTTGCTTACACAAAACCCCAGACGAGGGCAGGAGCTATTATTTTTGGGCAAAAAGACACCGGCTGTGAGACACTGATTTTTTTATTTTTTTTTTATTTTTATACACTAATTTGTCAAAGAGGAAAATTAAAAAGCACCAATAAAACTGTCGAGCAGTTCCAAAAATGGTGGGTATTAATGACGAGGAATCATTTTGTTGTTGTTTCTATCTGGTGTTTATTCCGTTCCACTGTAAATGCTGCGCTGATTCAAAAGAGGTTTGCATTCTTTTGCCTTTGTGAGTTTAGTAAATACACTGCTTGCCAGGATGGATGAGATTTACACAAAGACTCTTTCTCTTATGCTTTGCAGCTGTTAATGACGGAAAGCGGTGCACAGTGTGCATTTTCTCACCATATATAGCGCCTTTCCACTCCCCTCCTAGTGACCCATGTGGGTTCAAGGTCATGTGCACAACGATAATCGACTGCCTGAAGTACCAAAGTATAAAGTTCCTATGTGAGTCGCACATCATTAGCCGGGTTTTTTATCCTAAATTGAAGCGAATTGTTTCGTTTGCAAAAATAATAATTAAAAGATAAAAAAAACATAGTAAACTTATTTACTCATCTTTCCAAATACACCTGTTGCTGAAGAAACAGAAATGACAACGGAAACGGGAAATGGGTTTGATATTCGCTACGTCACGTTTTGCTAAAATTCGGGTTACGAGACAGCTTCACTTCACGCTTTAGCGAAAACCACAGTGAACCTGCTGACATCTGCCCAGAATCCCGTGTTTCACTTGATAGCTAGTCAGACTTGTGTGTAGCAAGTGGAGTCGTCTGAACTTCAAGGTAAATACTGTACATTCTACTTATTAAAACCGGTTTATTGCAGTACATTGCTTTTGTATTGTTTTTTTTTTTTTTTTTACAATATTTGTAATTTATACATTTATTCTTCTTATTTAAAAACAAGTAACAAATTGCGGTGTTTTCTTGGGGACCTGGAACGGATTAATGGCATTTCAATTCATTTTAATAGGAAAACCGATTTGACATACGAGTAATTTGATTTACGAGCTCCATCGTAGAACGAAATTAAACTCAAGTAAGTCAAGGCACCGCTGTACTTTTATTCAAATTAACCCTTTTTCTCACAACTCAAAAAACAAATATATTTGGAGTATTAAGGAAATAAGAACCACTAAAATTATGAACCAGTAAAAAATAAGAAGGTGGCGGGACTGTGGACAGTTTACATTCATTGTACATTTCTGGCATTTGGCAGACACCCTTATCCATATTTATTTCATTTTTTAAAAGCCATCTGAGCAGTTGCAAGTAAAGGGCCATGCCCAGGGGCCCAGCAGTGTCGACTCGATGGTGCCGGAAATTAAACTGTTGATCTTTTGCTCATCAGTCTATTAGCTTAACCAATGAGCACTTAAGGTTTCAGCTTATATATTACAAACTGCTGAATAATCTTTTGCTTAGCAACAAAAACAAATGTTTTTTTCAGTAAAATAAATGTAAAAGTCTCTCACCTAACACCATGGTCATGTACTTCTCCTCTATGCCAGCCTTCAGCAGCAGTGGTGGCACATAGGTGATGCCAGCTGCCACACAGATCTCCAAGCCGCAGGACAGCAGGTTGATCAGCACCAGATGACCCTGGGCCCTCCATCCAAGCATACTTCCCGGAGGCAGGGGGCGCTAGGAGGAAATATGATCTACTAGAATTTGCAGGTAGGTGGCGTAGGTTGACTGAGAGCTTGGGTAATTGCTCTCACCAGGCTCAGATCTTCCAGGGCATCCATCTGTTCAACAGCATTCTGAATCTGATAGAAAACAACGAGGTTTGTAGATATGAGATGATTCAAAATCTGTCGGTCAACCTTCTAAGGGTAAACAATTTAGGGAGAGCTTATTTAACAAAACACCATTAAGTTAAGGTCCGGGATAGTTGTTTAAATCTGATTCATAAAGGTTTTGCTAAAAAAAAAGCTCATACCAGAATCTTTGACATGTTGGACATATTTCCTTCAAAGATTGAAGCACGTATGTGGCACATTGAGAGTGTGTACAGAACATATTTCGACCCGTTGAGTCTCGCTCTGGTTTTTGTGAGAATATTGTCATGGGATCAGCATCAGCAGTCAGCGCTCTGATGTCAGCAGTGTATTTGAAATTTAACATCACTGCTATGACATCATGCTCCTGTACACACAGGTGTTATTTACTAAGATTGAGTCACTGATTACTGAACTTTTTGAACTTTTTAAATCTGCCTGAAAAAAATTAGCCTTTGTTTGCACACTATAGTATTTACTAACGGGAGCAAGAGAGAGAGAGTGATAGCACATTCCACATTCTCCCCTATTCCCCGCCTGCAGGCCACAGCCAGATCATCCACTCCACTGACCCTACCACCCCATCCCTCTTTGCTCCATCATGAGCGCATTCCCTCGGGCTTGATTAGAGAAAGCTGTCTCACTCCTGCCTCTCATTAGCATCCATTGTGCTGAGCATTTCCTACAGGCTCACCAAGTCTTGAGTGGCCGTTGTGCACAAATCAATAATCTCGTGTACAGATGTGTTTTTGGGACACTTTTTAACGAGGGAATGATACGAATCCTGCTTTGTTTTACAAAGAGTTTATAAAGACTAATACCAAACATACCAAATCTGTGTTCGTTGACGTACATTAAACAGGAGAAACCTTTAGTTGATTTAAACTACACAAGATTTACGCAATATCTATACATTTCCATTTGTGTTTCATCACAAAGCTGCTTGTGTGGCACCAGAGAATTCTAAACGCAATCATGTGAAGAATTTAGGACACCCTATAAAAGCCTTATGATTACGGTGCTACCCTATTAAAAGCTCATTATCGAGAAATAATTCTAGAATGTTTACTTTCCAAGAGAAAGAGGACAGGCAACGGCCATTTTAGAATAGCGTGACTTGGTCTTAGTGACTTAGAAGTCCTCTTCACTACTTCTAGGGTTTTAGATTTCGGAGCTAATTTCAATCCTAAATTTAGGACTGACACACCCATTAATTTAGGAAAAGTTACTTTCAACCCTTAAGATGTTTTGTGGTTCACTGGTAGCCGTTTGGAGCAAGTAGCACAATATTTCTCCTGCTCCTGAATGAATTTTGCCCTGATACGCCCTGAGACAACATGAGATTACATGGGAACAGGCTGTGAAGTAAAAGACTGGAAATGTATATTTTTCAGATCTTAAGTATCTTCTAAAGGAATAACGGAAATCTTAATTTCATACTATTCAACTATACTATAGCAGGATGTCCTCACATACAACCGGCTTGACTCTAAAGAACTGCTAAAAGAAGCACAGCACAGTCAAACTGCAGGTTTCTAAAACACAATTCTCAACGAATTCAGATTCATATGTGTAACTGACCAGATCCTCTCCAGCTTCAATCTGTTATTAAAAGAGAATTAAAAGCTTTTTAATCTGCAATGCCGAACCCGCTGGCAGAGTTCACCGAGGGCAATGCGGCCTGCCAGAGTCTACACCATCTGCACCATCTGAGCCTGAGGGATGTGAGAGGACACTCACTGTGCCTTCCAGGAGGAAAGAAAAAACAGCCAGGTGCTATATTCCTATTCAGTGTGAAATTTCTGCAGTAAATAACCCCCCCCCCCCCCCCCCCCCCCCCCCCCCCCCCCCCCCCCCCCCCCCCCCCAATCCCCCCCCCCATGCTCTTATACGAACATAAGCCAAAGATGTAAAGTTTTTTTTTTAAAAGACTTTTCTTGACATTGCCCTGGAAAAGAGGAACACCATTGGTGTGTCTGGTATGTCAGAAATCAACTGAAAACAACATTGAGAAAATAAAAGAACTGCAAGTTCTCTTCGGCCAGACCAAAATAAAAATTCAATGTTCTCAAAAGCTCTGCGGAGTTCCCAAAACAAGAACTTGTGGAGAGCTTGCCTCAATGAAATTACAAGAAGAAATTTACAACTTAGACAAGATCTCAGCATGGTCTCATCACTGCTGCCCCAATGCCCAGACTCCTAAACCCCCACTCATAATAGCTTTCCTGTAATGGCTCTCTTTCTCACCACATGCTATGCTCCAAGGTCATACTCCTCTGACCTGGGTTTGGACAATACTCTTACAAAAGATCATTCAATAAATAGTTTTATGTTACCTCCTCTTCCTACAGAATGCATAGGATCTGTTGTGCATTCGCATCACTTTATGCCGTCCATAATAAACAAACACCTCCAGCGTCAGAGGAACAATTCCTTTCATTAGACATACCAGCCAAAAGATCGGTCTCTCAAGTGTTCAAAAATGTCTGAGCTTCACAGTACAACAATAACTGCGACGTTGGCTACCTTGTTGGGACCACATGCTGTCTTTAAATCAAAATGCCCGCCAAAGATTTTTGCAACTTTCTTATTACCAATTACCCTTTAATGTGGACAGCTTGTGTTCCACAATCTCTGAACACATTCCTTTTTTGCAATCTTGAATTTTCGAGGCATCCGAGCCTGAAGAAAGGGAAGGGGGTAGGGTTTTCCTACTCCTATTGACATGATTGCTCTTCTCTCCAGCGCCATGTTTTTAAACCCTATTCAACACCCAATCTTACCCCACCCCATTACTATTGCCCCATGGCTCTGGAGAGCATTATCACCAAACAAAACAGGCTTTGTGTACATTGAGTCTGTGTTAGTAACCTGATCTTCTAAAAGATTCAAGTCTATTCAGTTAGAGTATTATTAACACCAAGGGCATGTGGAAACAACATTAAAAATGGCTGGGGAATCACTATAAAAGTAGTAAGAGACTAGATAACTCTGCTATGACATCAGAACCACAAACAGTAGTTAAAAAAACCTCAAAATTCTCTGTGTGGTGGTGAAGCTCGAAAGGAATGGATGGGACAACCAAACTCCTTCTTATGCTAACATTTAGACTGTGCTAGTTCAGAGTTTGGCTGGTCCTGAAGGCCACAAAAATGTCTGGCTTTTGTCATTTCAGGGTGGAAAAACTATATAAACATTAAATACTTTTTATTCAAGTAAAATGTCTAAAATAAAAATAATTTATCTGCATTTTAAACGCCTGCATCAAAAGAACAGAGGAATGAAAAAAAGAAGGTGGTTTTAAAAATTAAAGTCTTTGAAAGTTAAGGAGAACTTGAATAAACACAGGTAAACTCAGAACAGTGAATTCACCTGGAAACTTGGAATTGTGGGGAGACTGGTAGTCTGTTTAAGGATTGGATCAGGCTAGGACACTACGGAGATACACGATTGAGTCCTTTATCCTAGAGTGAGACCAGACAGCGAGTAGGTAAAGGTGAGTGCTTTATATAGGGTGTGTGTGTAGATAGGGGAATGTGTTGCAGGTATGTGTGATCAATATTTAGGGGAGAGTGAACGATTAACTGAGGGTGAGCCTGGTGTGTCTGTAACAATACAAATTTAACGCATAGTTACATTCCTGCCATTTAAAAGACACCCTTTTTCAGAGCCACTTACAATTTATTATGGTGTGTTCACAAGTCTGAACGCTGGCATCCGAAGCCTTAATTAACCCACAATCTGCCGATTAGCATTCCAACATCGTAACCACAAAGCTACCAATTAATGTTGTTATCCTTAATGTTATCATTAAAGAAACATTTGCTAGTTGCAGTTAAAAGACACAGGTACTACACTGACTACAGAAATCGTTTAAAAACTTTCATTACTCTTTATGTGTGTAGTGAGGAGTAGCCACTTGACCAAATTTTTTTGGGTCAAATCGGTATGATGTGAATCACCACAATTAAGTAAAAGCACAACCGTTTTGTAATATGCTTTAAAAGGACCTACAGCAGACTAGTGTATCTGTAAAAGCTTGGGGACGGTAATATACAAAGAACAGGGCGGCTGACCGATCAAACTGGTTCCTAAAGCATTAACAATAACGCTTAATTCCTGTAAATCCTGCAAATGTGCAGTGTGGATAAACTTATTTACATCAGATTTCCGTATTAAAGCAAGCGAGCCTGTGGGGGGTTATGGGTTTTTTGTTTAATATAAAGTTATAATATTTTTATAAACGCCAGGCTAATTAAACATAGTATGTTTCGATAAAATATTTCTTTTATATTGTGGCAAATTGTCACTATATATTTAGCTAAAACATTTCAATTACTAAGCTAAAGTTTTGAACAAGAATTCACAAACAGTTACAGTTGATTTAGTGTCAACATTGTAAAACGGTAGCGCAGTGGTTAAGGCGTTGGACTGCTAACTGAAAGATCAGGGTTCGATTCCCAGCACCACCAAAATGCCACTGTTGGGCCTCTGAGCAAGGCCCCTAACACCCAACTGATCAAATGTGTAAAAGATATACGTGTAAGTCACTTTTGATAAGGACGTCTGCCAAATGCTGTAAATATTAATGTAATTTGAATGTGATTATTGTAATTCTTTATTAACTAATCAACTAACTTTGAGATTTCAGTAATTTAGCTTTTGTAGACATAAACTATTTTAATAGCTGGCAGTTATTGAACTATAAAGTTACTGAAAATCATGATTTGCATGATGTATTGTATCGTTGTATCCTAATTTTGTGATTTGGTGCAACCCTGTAATTTAAACACTTGTGTATATAAATATACAGTCCATCAACGTCATATCATTTAGTTTTCTTTACATTAAACGTAAAGAAATTCCACATTCAGATTTTATCTATTAACACGCTAATGACGGACTGAACAGAGGTTTAAGATCTGAACTCCAATCACACCAACCCACTTTTGCCTCCTTCTTATGTTTCTGCTATCAGATTCAGGTGCAGGAACGTGATCCTCCAGACCAACCCGCCCTAGGGCTTTGGAGATGTCCCAGGAGATGAACACTTGATTCTACTATGGTCATGTGATATGGAAAGACACTTATCAGGTCAAAAGAGAGGGAGAGGAACAGTCACTGATGTCGAGCAGAGGGGGAGGAGAAAAGGAGGGGGGTGATGATCGGAGTTCCTCAATTAGCAAAGTGAACATTTATGAGCTGTTTGGAGAAAAATAAAAATGAAAAACTTCAATTTCACCCTTCTTTAGTTGTTTTAGTAATGATCTTAGTTTCTAAATCTAGTATTTCTTTATAGCCAAATGTTCCCATGAACACCAGGCTACAGCTGGCATGGCTCAGATGCGTTAATGGTTAACTTCGATGCAGCCCCCCCCCCACACACACACACACACACACACACACACACACACACACACACACACACACACACACACACACACACAAACATAACTGCTACAGGGCATTATCATTCATTAAACACATCCATTCTGTTCAAAGCACTTTAATCTCATCAAGCATAAACCCTAAAAACCCAATACACACACACACACACACACACAAAAACAGATGTTTTTTCACATCATAGCAGAAGACCCAACATAACACACAACATAAAAATAGTTATAAATCTTACCAGTTTTAAGTTCATAAAAAATTTGCTTTTAATGAAATCCTCCAAAACATTTCTCTTTTTCCTCCTCTGTTCCTCTGAATGTTGCAACCTGCTCGCAATCTCAGTCCATTCTTAATGTTTATCCCTCCCTCATTCACCTCCTGTTTAAACTCTCTCTCAGTTCCCTCCTTCTTTCTCCTCCCAGATCCGTCTCTCCCTTCGCTTCTCAATCTCCGCTGATCCGTGTGACGGAAACTCCTATTAGACTCCCACACGGAACGAGGATCCGGATCAGGATGTTCGTGCTTTGTCCGTAAATTCAGAATACATTCTACAGAACGTTGTTTTCCCAAAACTGTAATAAAAGGTCCACCTACACTGATTCTGTGACACGTCTGTCAGAAGAGTCGTGACTCATTCAAACGTGTGAACAGTATGACCTCAGGATTGGCAGAATTGTAGCTGAAATTCAGGGAAAAAAATACTGCTGTGGATGTAAGGCTGTTTGGAGGGAAAAAAAGAGCCGGTATTAAATCTGATCACACACTTTCAAGTTATTCAGCTGAGCGCAGTTGGATTAGAGACCGTAGCTCCAGGGTTGGAGATTCTCCAGTCTGCAATTTGTAGTCAACACAAACAGAAAACAATCCACTTTAGTACTATTAATTACTAATTAATTATTAATTGCTAATGAGATTACATAAAAAACGATCACACACACAAAATACACACATCTGCTTATCGTCACACTGACAGTCTCATTGTCGCAGGTCCATGGTCATTCTGTCTATAATTCACATACACACACATTATTTACGTAAACTATTCACCCTGAAACCACTATACACACACACACACACACAAAATCGCCCAGCAGTGGGAGATGAACCCACAATCTTCTGATCAGCAGTCCAACACCTTAACCACTGAACTCTACACACTATACACACACTCACTATACACTAAAGGTTGACCAACTGAAGAATCATTTTTGCTGATTAATCGGTACTGATAACTGATCGATGGAACTTTATTATAATATTCATAATTGAATATAAATATATTAACGTTCATTTTATTTATTTTAACGCTCTGGTCTTTGTGTAGATCGGTAAAAATGGTCATCTTTTAGCTTAAATATGAAAAAGATATGAAATCATTTAATTATTTTTAATTAACATTAAGTTTCCCCTTTTTTTCACCTAGACAACTTAGCCATGCATCTTCTACAGTTATAGTATCTGCGTAGTCCGAGGTATTTCCCTACCTGAAAAACCATCAGAGTCTCCCAAGTCAGTAAAATGGCATTGTTTTTAAACTGTTACCCTGATTTATATAAGGACTTTTATCAGAAATCAGCATTCAGAGACACAAATAAGAAACGTCACCATGGTAACCTTGCTGTAAACAAGAACACTGACACACTGGGACATGTGTGGGGGAGTTGTGTATGTCTGTGGGGCAGTTATCCAGATTATAACTAATTTTTAAAATAAAATATCATTAAAATATTTTTTGGTGCTTAACTGAAGATGATAATAATGATTATATCCAATTTAAGCACAAATAACCATCCTCAGTGTGAAGCTTGGTGTGTCATCTCACAGAGCGCCTCCCTGCTGAAAAGTGCAATAAGTGTAATAACAGTGTTTCCAGCTTTAACTGCAGGTCAATCTGGGAGTTAACTATAATTAATGTGAACATCAAGGCTGCGGAGGGTGTTTCTGAAACAGACCCTAGCTAGAGGGAAAGCACTGTGTCCAGCTGTGTGTGTATGTAAGGTGAGACCACAATGTTAAGTATTGCTCTCCGCACATCTGTTTCCCGGCAGAAGCCAGAGCTTAAGATCTTAACGTCTCAGTCACAGCTGGTGGACTGACAAAACAGGCCACTGTGTTACTTATAACATGGAGCTCCAATAACACGATAAACACAGCTGAAAGGAGCTGGATAGCGAACAGAACTCAATCAACACACATACTCTTTATGAGTCAATAGAGCAGCAATGAGGTGATGATCCTGGAGAAATTTACATGTTATTACAGTAAATGGGATATTGTAGCATACTGGCGTGACAATGGCTAATTTGTTCAAACTTTCTAGACGCAATCCAATTACTCCCAAGTGGAAAATTCCATCATGGCAATTAGTAAGCATGATGCAATATTAGCTGTTAACCCATCACACAGTCTCATATAGTCAGACCTGCTGACTGACAGCTATAGAGAGTATCTATCCATCTATCTATCTATGTATCTATGTGTATTTATATTTATCTATTGATTTATCAATCGATTTATTTACCTACCTATATATATTATATATATATATATATATATATATATATATATATATATATATATATATATATATAAGCAAATATTTTTATACTGCACTACTACTACTGGTTCGATGCTAACTGCATTTGGTTGCTTTGTACCCATGTGCATTTACAAAAATAAAATCTAATCTAATCTACAGGTCTGGGCTATGTACTGTAATACTTTGACTAACTGGCCAAAAGGGCATCTGACTGACAAGTACAGCAGCCAATCACTATATGTTGTGTTAAGCATCATGTAGAGTCATGTAGAAGTGGAAAAGGGTAGCGCAGTGGTTAAGGTGTTGGACTGCTGATTGAAAGATCTGGGTTCAATTCCCAGCATCAACAACCTAGTGCTGCTGGGCCACTAAAAAAGGCCCTCAACCCCCAAATGCTTAGTTATAAAGAGAAGATAAATGTAATTCGCTCTGAATAAGTAATCAAAGTGACATTTATAACCCTGTGCTGTGTACATTAGACGGTTCATGGGTTCATTTCTGAGTGCGTTCGGTTTGGTCCGCACACAGATCCGATTTTTGATATAACTTGACACGTGCTGGGCTTAAGCTTATTAGAGAAATGGGTGAGCACAAGTGAGAAAGAGAGAGAGAGCGTGAGAGAGAGGAAGAGAAAGATAAAAAGCACTTACTGCAAAGCCCATGAATTTAAGTGTGGATCGAGTGTGGTTAATGGGCTTCTTCAGTTATATAATAACACAAACAAAGTATAGGAAGACCTGACTATTACATCTATTCATCCATCCATCCATTGTATATAACCACCTATTCCTAATCAGGTAACAGGCAATTTAGAATCAGTAATTAATCTAACATACATGTTTTTGGGCTGTGGGAAGAAACTGGAGAACCTGAACACAAACCCACGAAAGAACCGGGAGAAAATTCACACTAAAAGACCCCGACAGGGGATACGAACCTGGGACCTTTTTGCCGTGAGGCAACAGTGCTAACAACGAAGCCCTCATTACACCCATATGCGTTTTTGATCATCCGATTCCAGATGTAGTCTCACTCTTCCTTCTATAATCACTGCCACATTTCTGGAAATACTTTCTACTAGATTGTGTCTTGTGACTGTGTGGATTTAGTCACAATAGTAATAATGAGATCAGACATTAATGTTGAAGTGAGGAGTTCTGGGGTTCAGACGGTGTTTAAGTAAAGACAAATCAGGTGACACATTTTTTGTATTAGTGTTAGTTAAATTTCTCTGACGGCAGTTCCAGCTGTTATTCAAATCACAGGTTTATATTTACACATTAGTGTCTGAACACTTCTATAGTGATATTTTAAACATCTGGAGGACTTTCTAACATGTTAAGATTACATATAACCAAATTTCCAAAAATACATATTTAACATATTATTGCATTGTATTGTGAACATCTGTAAGAGAAATTCCTTCTTTTTTTTTTTTTGTTTTGTTAACTAGACAGTGTTAAAGGAATCGCTAGTTTTAACCTCCAGCTTGGTCAAGTATAAAATTTTAAAGAAAATAAAAAGAGGCTGTTTGTGAAGTGACATTTTATATGACATTGCTATTACAAATGCATAAAGCCCTACACTTAATTAGCTAAAAATGAATAACAAGTTTGTTACTTTAGGGTGGGGTGTTACCAGAGCCGGCACAAGGCATAAGCAAACTAAGCGGCTGCTTGAGGCCCCCTGTGGCCAACACCCCCCCACACACACATAAAATGACAGGTTGTTTTTATATATATGGTTTACTGTAATTAACACAGCAGCAACAAATAAAAATGACAATAGATGTGTTAGAGTCAAAATAAAGCAAGGATTGACAATAATTAGTCATATTGGCGGAAATAAGGGGGCCCTCAAATAAAATTCAGCTCAGAAACCCTAAAGGCTTGGGCCAGGCCTAGGTGTTACCAACCCAAAATGACATTGTAAACATTTTTGCTCTATTTAGGTTTTTTTTTGTTAAATACTGCCTGTTCCTTCTCTGCGTTTACTTTCGTGGGAATTTTTTAAGCAGGTCTAGAATGTGTCAGTCGGAACACTATTACATCAGAAATAGAACTCGCAGGTATATAGCATTCCAAACACAGCTGTGTGTGCCTTTGTGTATGTGTGTTGAAGCAACGGGTTAAATCAAAGCTTCCGTCATTAGCACACTGAATCAACACAAAGGTTTCTGTGCATTAAACACTTTTTCCCCAGAACAATAGCAGGATTGAATCAGCCATCATGGCACTCAGTCATACCGCCTTAAATCGCAGGCCTGATCCTTTCACTGCATTTGTGCGCGTCTCAGATATCAAAGGTTGTGTGCAGCCCTCAAATAATGCACTTCCATCTCTTTCAGCTTGAGACATGAAAGTAAATCTCACACAACCCCCTCATCATCCTCGCTTCAGGCAGACAACTTGAAAAAGCAGTCCGTCATAAACTTTCATTTCATCCCATGCCCTTTCTTCTTAAGCTTAGGCTAAGCTTCCTGGTATGTATAGAAAGTGTTTAATCAGGTAAGCGGTTATGTTTACTTGGAAAGCTTCTATCCTATCTTTAGGCAACATTGCAATTTTTTTAAGTCCATTTTAAACAACATGGCCCTGTCTCACTAAAACACGGATCAAACTCAGATCTAGACAGTAATTGCTTTAAGACGTTCCTTATGTCAGGAGATAAGTGGCTTATTTGGACCAGTTACAGAGTATAGATTGATTATGTTAAAAACATTAAAGTTTAATAAATAATTAATTCATAATAAATAAATAAATTATTTATTTATTAATTTTCTATACCCGCTTATTTCCTATTTCGAGCTCACGGGGATCTACCTACAGCGGCAAGAAACCAAAACTACATCGGTGACAAAATGGAGGAAAAAAAAATCGTCGGAGAAACCAGGCTTAGTTGGGAACTCAGTTCTCCTTTACCCAGACAAATTAGCAAGTTTTTCCATGCTACCACTGTTGGGCCCCTGAGTAAGCCCCTAATTGCTCAGATGTATAAAAGAGATAAATGTAAGTTGCTCTGGATAAGGGCATCTGCCAAATGACGTAAATGTAAGCACAGCTTAAAAAAAAAAAGTTATAAAGTCCTTAGAAAAACAACAACAACAACAAATTGGGGCTATAAGCCATTTTTAAATTAGTCTTTTTTTACATTAAAGTTGTAAGAAACGAGCACTTGAGACGTCTCGGAGAGCAGAAATAGGTCAGAACATACTGCCCTTGGCAGGCTAGATAAAAAAATAATAATGAAACACTACAGATTCTTAAAGCTCAGCACATCTTCATTTTAACCACCACCGTTTATCCATTTGGACTTTTATTGCTTAGATTTAGCTAAGAGAAAACTAAAACTGAGTCTCCTTAGTGATCTTATTACGAGATAAACCCTTCATAAAACTAACCCTTATTAAAACTCAGCAAATTAAACTTTTGGTATTACAAAAAAGTTTACATTTTCTCTACAATGATAAATGGTATAATTTTTTGATGAAAATGTACAGAAAGCAACTTTATATTTGCTTAATAGTTTTTTTTAATAAAAAGAAAGACTAGCTGCTGTTTGTTCCCAGACATGAGAGAAAGTGCTTTAAGCACTACGTAGGCAGAGGCAAGAAATAAACAGTTGGTGGAGTCAGTGCGGAACTGAGAGCCTGCCAGGTTTCCCACACACAAGGCTGTCATTAGCAACGCCGTCCAGCTGTACGGAGACCGAATGACTAAAAAACATCACTCAAAAACCTGAACGTGCATTTCTGGGGAAGTAATTTATGGCTGGCACTGATAAACAGTGAAATGACTTTATTAATAAATATTCAATGTCAGACCCCCCCTACTAATTTATTAATTTCATTAAGATTAATCTGCCCGGTCTAATCCAAGACTTAACCCCACTTTCATACATTTTAAATGCAGGGAATATATTTTAATTTCAATCCATCAGTGTGGTTTAGTGAGAACGCGCTAATCCATGTAAGAGAGGCTCGCATTGGACATCTTTCACACAGGAAGCGCAAAACTTTTTTTTGTCATATCTATTACTGTAACTATTTTGCTTAAGGGTTTCCTGTTTTACCCACAATGTCTCAATAACTAACAGAGCAGACTCTTCGGTTTAACTTCATCACCACATCTTACAACTGCAATGCATTCTGGGACTTAAAGTCTAAGTTGTACAACAACATTTCCACCAATCTTACCAACAGTCTGGGACAGAAAAATGGCCCAGACCAGTCCACTACATACAAACACACATAGTACCCATAGTCATTTTTTTTGACAAATACATTACACTGCCACAAAGACCCCAGCGCCATCAACTAAATTAGCAGAAGTAAGAATAGGCTGATAAGAGTTTTATGGGCCGATCAAACAAAACCAGTATGAGAGGTATCCGCCCAGTGAAAAACTGCCCTGTCTGCCAGATGGCCAGTCTGTCCCTGCCAATAGATGTTACATAACTACGTGGTACCAAACCTGAGACTACTTGTAGGATGTGGTTTGAGTTTGGTTGCACCAACACGGTGCGACGGCTTCCGTGAACAGGACTAGTATTCGGGAAAAGGAACCAGCAAGTTTTATCTTGACAATACACATAAAGTATGAGTATCGGAGTGTTTGCTTGCGTGCAATTGACACACCAAAGCTAACAGTCTGGTAGAACCGCCATCATCTGGAGTCAGTCTCTTTGAGCAAGCATTACAGAGAAACAGACTTATGATGGGCACACACTAACAGGTAATCCGTCTGATTCTGAGCCCAATTATTTTGGTGGTTTTAAAGATTATTTTATCAGATTTTCCTGTGGCGTAAGGTGTGTTGATTGTGACTGAATCTGCTGAGAAAAACAGGATTTTAGGATTCCTGCTTGCAAATCCTAAATATGCAACATGTTTAATAAAAAAAAAAAAGAGTAAGAGAGGCAGAGAGCGTAAGAGAGAGAGCGAGAGAGAGAGAGACAGAAAGAGAGAGAGAGAGACAGAGAGAAAGAGAGAGAGAGAGAAACAGTACAGCACAGATATGAACAGGAGACATGTTGGGTATGAAGAGGAGAATCACTTTAAACATTTTTTTTGGCTATGGCCTCTTTTTACTCTAAGTATGAATGCAGGGTTTTAAATCAGACTGGCTGTGTGTTGCATCCCTGCCAAAAATACAGAGGTATGACATTATAGGGCAATGCATTTATCAATTAGGTCAACATCATAACAGCTCAGCTATTGATGCAGTTTAGATAGTGTTTCATGTGTGGACATGATCATTACCATCCGTTACTAATCCCTTCACGAATATTTCCAAGCCCAGAATAAAAGGCTGTTCTTGCCCTCTGGTCTCAGATAGAAGAGAAAAGAGTTTCCTCTCAGTTACATCATCTAAATCAAAACCGGCAGCCTGCTAGCAGCTCTCACGCATTCGTTTTTAAGCAAGGGAATTGTTTTTTGTTAAAGGCTGCATGATTACGATGACACCTGGGATGCAAACAATTAGTCCACTAACGATTCATTCAACTAAAATTCTAACCAAAGTCTGACTTGTGGTAGTTTCGACAATATTTTTGTTTCAAAAATTACCTCAATGAAGTTTGGTGAGGTGCAATTCATTAACCAAAACTAATGATTTCGCCAAAGAGAAAAAGGGCTGATTGAGCACATCATATTGTGATGACGGCGATGCTGTATTTTAGTGGCTTCTGTGACCAACCAGCACTTGCTAATTATCCTTCGTTTTTTTTGTCAAGGTTTTTTCACTGGATCAATACAGCAAGTTAATGCAGTTAGGATTTGCTTGTACTTCCAGAGTAATTCCATCAACCCTCCATCAAATAGATTACCTTGACATTAAAAAACAATAATGAATGTGGACAGCCAGGATAGTCAAACAAACCTAATAGTTAAATTAAACAATACAATTAGCATTGCTCAAGCATGGCATCGATTGCCATACATAACTTTTGCATTATAAACATTTTTGGACAGATCAATTAAATATTGATATTAGGAAATTGAATTTAATGTCTTTTATTGGATCTTTATTTAATTATAAGATCCATATTTTAGGCATTTATTAGAGCAAAATGTCTATAAACTATCATCTGACCCTATTAAAGGAGTTTTTAAAGGTATTAGCTTGTATGGTGCACCTGACTGTTCCTGTGACTTAAAATAATTTGTTCTACTGATTAGTCCATTCGACTTGGTGGACATTTCACTTGTAATTCAACCTGATAAATTGTTTTCAGTTAAACTTTTCTAATTATATTGTTATATATTGCATATATTGAAATTATTATGATTTTGCCAAGTAGGATTTGATCTTGGGTTAAACATCCTTTTATAATATTACATTTCTGTTTTCAAAAATGGATTGAGGCGGGTTTGGTTGACACACACTGATGACATCAGATGTTGATGATGCTTATGATTGGTTGATTGAAATGTTAATCCAGGATCACATCCTACTTGGAAAATCATGTCCACCAAAGCTGAATAGGATTGTGTTCATAGAAATTAGATGAGTTTTTTTTTTTTTAAACAGATAGTTTAACCAAAACCCTTCACTAATGAACCTTCAAACCACTGACTGTTTTTAGAGAGTGTAGAAAATAAAATCTATATTTTCAGTAACAATACTAAGTGATATTTTTTGCAGTCACAGCCTCATGAGTCTCACAGCAGGAGTGTAGAAAACAGCGCCAAACACTGACCCAAAACACAAAAACTGAATGAAAATAACAGCGATGGCGGTTCGTTTACCAGTTGTTATGGAGGTGTGACAGGAAAATGAGAAGCAGAGGATGGAAAAAGAGAAATAAAACTTCTGTGTAACTTCTCCAAGCTTTCCTTTCCTCACATATTTATCGTGAATAACATTCCTGTGCTCACCGCACTACCACGTCGTCTCTTCACCTCACAGACGCTGTTTGTCCACAACATTAGCATCCAAATTAATCATTAACAAAGAATAAACAACTTATTGAAAAAAGGCGGAGAGGTTTGGGTAAAAGTTTTACGTTACTTACGCATTTTTCCTGCGTAACTCAGAAACGCCGCTTGTGAAGAAAAGAAAGAAAAGCTTGTGGTTTTCAGCAGAGCAGAAATGAAGATCAGCGGGAAACTCATGCCTTCTCCGGCTTGCCTCGAGCTCCACTAAGGGCTTTATTCTTTCTCCAGAGCCGCTTTATGAAAGAGACTCCGGCGTGACGCGACCGTTAATACAGCCGACGGGGCTGTGACCAAACCCGCAGCCTAACACACATACATAGTGTAGGAAAAACTAGTGTACTAGTTAGTAGACTAGTAGCGGTGTGGGACGTACTATTTCTACGCTGTGTTCTGGACTCGTGTATTTTTCTTTCTCTCTCTCTCTCTCTCTCTCTCTCTCTCTCTCTCTCTCTCTCTCTATTTCGCTATGTCTGTCTTTCTGTCTCTCTCTCTCTCTCTCTCTCTCTCTCTTATATATATATTTCGCTAGGTCTGTCTCGGTCCTCTCTCCCTCTCTTTCTCTCTCTGTCTCTCAGTCTTCTCTCAGTCCTTCTCTTTCTCTTTTAAAACTTATTTATTTAGTCACTGCTTTTTATGTTATTTATGTAAAGTTGTGTAAAAAGCCTCTCTCTCTTTCGTGTGTAGCTACACACCGATTTTATCATGATTATTACAATTTTATTGCCACTAAAAGTAATGACCAAAAGTAATGGGACACCTCACCTACATAATTTTGGCAGCTGTCCTTTTTTAGAGTCACTTACATTTATCTCTTACGTGCAACTGAGGGTTCAGGCTTTGCTTAATGCCCCACAGTGGTGGCTTGGTGGTGTCGGGAATCAAACCCCAGTCTTTCTGGTAATAGTCCAACAACTTAACCTCTGAGCCACCACTTCCATATGTGTTTTTTGATCATCCTATTCATTTGTTTTTACATTTTTATCATTTATCAGACACCCTTATCCAAAGTAACTTACATTCACCGTCTCATATTTTATCCATCTGAGCAGAGGAGGGTTAGTTAAGGGCCCTGACCAGGACTAGCTGTTGAGCATTGAGCTACCACAAAATACTTCTAAATGTTAGCCCCACTCTTCCTTTTATAATAACTTCCCCACTTCTGTGCAGGTTTTTACACCAGATTGTGTCATGTGACTGTGTGGATATGATCATTCAGTCATAATATTATTAATTAGATTAGACACTAATGTTAAGGTGAGGAGGTTTGGGATTCAGTCAGTGTTCTTGTTTATTCCAGTGGGGTTGAGTCAGAATCAGGACTTTGTACAGGACATGAGAGTTCTACTCCAAAACATCCAGAACACAGCATGTCTTCATGGGGATCAGGGGTTTTGTGCACAGGGAGAATGTCGGTCTCTAAGTTTAAGTGAATAATAGAACGATACAACCTACTAAGACGTTCTAGACACCTGTGTGTTTTAGACCTTGTGGCCACAGATTGAGGTTGTGCTAATAAGGTGTTCACAAATTAGTGTATCGCTAATCTAGAGTGAAGGCGGGTTCACGGAGTTTTGGAAACTACACATAATCCTTAAGACAATATTTTTTTCCATTAGCAAAACAAAATACTGACACACATGATACTTGTCTGGAATCTACAAAATTGTGGTTTACCACAGTGTCTAAATAACGTTTCGCAAAAAAAATTGCATATTTTTATTAAATGATATCTAGTAATGGCATAGTAAGTTAAATAACCACCCCGAGCAAAAAAGCATTTCCAAAAATACAAGATGTGGATTTCTGACATGAGCAGATCTGTTCTTCCTCTCAACCACTAACAGGAAACTGTGGCTAGAGCCAGCCACCGGCAACCAATACTGTACAGTTCATCTTCAGATGTTTAGTTTTTTTGGTAAATCAATGTTAATTTAAGGTGTTTTCACTTACAGAACATTCTATTGCTTAAATTTTTTCTGTGTCAACCCCAAATTAAAAATCAGTAGTTAAAAAAAAATTAAGCCCATCTCGCACCAACATCCGGGCCAAATGACATCATGAGTCACAAAAATCATGTTTTTTTCCCCCCTCCATTCTGATGTCTAAGACACATACAGCTTGTATTAGAGTAGAATAAAGAACATGCTTGCATAAGCAACCGCAGACAGGCAGGGTAGGTTCACAGCTCTCATTTTATGCTAACATGACTCATCAGACAGCCTGTGCATGGCGTTAATTGGTTCTGATTACATCGAATACATAATACATGTCATCTCAACGAGACGAGGTCGGACGTCTGGAGATGGAAAACTCGAGCGCATCTGGAACATCTGGTAGATGACGTTGGCTTGGGTGAAACAGGAAAGAGGTATAAGAGGGGCCTTTTTCTTCTCCTAACTGAGCTGAATATTCTGAGAATGCTAAACACACTGAGCAAACAAAGAACCTGTTTCTTTATTCCATTGTTGAAAATATTTGAAACATCCTAACAAATTAATATGAAACTTCTAATCAAACATTTTTACAAAATACTTTATAAATACATTATTACTAGAAAGTCCCTTTCCTATGATATGCAATCTATGCAATCACTAGACACTTTATTAGAAACACCTCTACACTGGTTACACTAACCAGCACTCCAACTTCATATTCAAGTCAGAAGCTTCAAATCTATAAAAGAACATGCAATTTGTTGTCTTTTACAACATTGACATTTTGTGTCTTTTGAAATACGTTTTGAAAAACATCGATTTAATCACACTTTACAGATACAATGATCAGAAAAGCATCCCAGAAAAAAAGATTAACAGAAGATCACATCAGTTTCCACTTTTTCTAGCCAAGAACAGCAAGCTGAACCTATCGTGAGCAGAATCTTACCAAAACCAGATAGATTAAAGATTATCTTACAGTATAACCAGATGTTTATTTATATTCTTTAACTACCCATTTTTCAGTGATTGTGTGCCTAGTGAACCTTCCGACCAGACCTTAAAACTGTCCATATTTTCATTAAATGATATCTAGAAATGGAATTGTAACTCAAATAACCACTCAGCAGAAAAGCATTTACAAAAACACACAAGATGCAAGACTAAACAGTCCATCTTCATTTGTCCAGTTTTGGTGGGTTCATTTGAGTTAAGAACAATGTTTACAGACAGCATTTGTTTCCTCTTGGTTATCTGCTGTGTTTTCGAAGCGTAAACATCTCAGTGACATAAAGCACTTAACCTTTTTACGGTCAATGAAACATATTTTTACATTCTGTTGCAACAGTAACTTAAAAAGTAGCATAAAATGTTAATGCATTCCCAAAACAGATTTATCCTTGCCATTCACTATATTGTATTTTTAAATAGATTATATAGCCAGGAAGTTAATCATCTCCAGGGACGCTAAGATTTAGTTTAACTATCGGTGTCTGTTACCGTAACCTAGAAATAGGAAAGCTGTAACCTAGAAATGAAAAGGAAATAAAGAAATGGATTCCTTTTTAATTTTAAATGAAAAACAATCTGGTATTAAAAAAGTTACTAAATTAAACAGCAGGTCATCTATAACAAGAAGCATGTCTAACCAAAAAATTGCACATTTAATACAAACACATGCTAAATCACTTAGTCCACTGGGTGATTTACAGAACATGATCACATGCTGAGTGTCAATTGACATATCAGATCAGCAACTGGGCTTTTTCCCCAGGGGTCGTGGCGCATCAGAAATTCCCCCCTCTGGTGGCCAGAAAGATGCCACAGGTCACTGACTGCAATGCAGCACAGAAAACTGTTCGTCAATATATTTTTGGGTAATTATAAAGAGAGTCACTAATCTGACCTGGACCAGAAGATTAATCAATCAATCAATCAAATAATTTTTATCAGCTGATGACATATGCTATTAATATACATTTAAATATTTACAGCATTTGGCAGACACTCTTATCCAAAGCGACTTACAATTATTTCTTTTTTTTTATACAACTGAGAAAAAAAAGGGGTTAAGAGCCTTGACCCAGTGCTGGCAGCTTGGTGGTGCTGGGAATTGAACCACAATCATTCAATTATTAGTCCAACACATTAACCACTGCACTACCACATTCCCCATATATACACAGTAAGAGATAACTTTATGTTAAAAATACACAATTTAACTTTTTTCATACTGGGAAATAAAGAAGTGCTGATCTGATACTCAGAATCTACTCAGGTGATACGAGAAAAGCAAGGGCAAAAATATGTAGAAAATCAAATTAAGTTTTTTTACTGATGAGTTCATTTTATTTTTGATCGTATTCAAGGTTTATTTTATTTTACTGTGTAGACACATTTACGGATATTTTTACAGAACAGTAATTTACTCATCAATCCCGCATTGTTAAAATGATATTAGATTTTAGTAAATCTGAACAATAGTTTTTTTCCTCTGGAATATTTTTCTATTTAGACAGAAAAAAAGCCTTAAATTAATTGAGTGTTATGATGTTCCTAAAAGCATGAATAAACATTATTCTCCAGGATGTATGATATAGTTTGACACACTGGTGTAAGTGTAAAACCTTTTTATGTAAAACGAAATAATATAAAATTTCCTTGCTTTTTTAATACTACAGTCTGTGTGACATAATGAAGAAATTCAACGCTGAAAATGGTCACAACCAAAACAGGTGCAAATTCCATTTTTTTGCCTGTGGGAATATAAAACCAGCTGAAAACTAGCTGATGCACTTCATAAACCCATTTTCACTCCATGTCTTTTAACACTTGGACATGTCATTGCTGTATCCGGTGGTCATCCCCGAGTTTACCAACACATGCCAACTGTTTAGAGTAGATCATAGACTCAAGAGATAGAGTAGATCAAGAACATCCTCCACAATCACAGCTGTGGCATTCCTGACAACTTAAACACAGTTTTAAAACATCTGGATCCTTACGATACACATACACATACATACACACACACACACATTTATATATACATATATATAAATGTGCTGGTGCAAAACAAATGAATGGAAAAAAAATGGCTGCGCTAAGACAAATTCTGGTCATCAAGGCCATTTAGCTGATTACATTTTCCCCCAAGTCACATTTCAGTGTAAAACTTTAACACAGCACCACATACAAACGGGTTCTCTTGGGTTTTGTTTTTCAGAGGTAACAGTGTGGCTGTAAAGCGTTCTGAAGCGTCCTCCTCCTCCTTCTTGCGATTTTGCACGTATGGCTTGGTCAGCGCTTGGAAGTGAGCGTGAGAGTGGAAGAGACTCTGAAGATCTGAGGCAGCATGGTGCTCAGCTGGTAGAACATTTCCTCAGAGATTGTCTGCCAAATAAAGCAGAAGTTAAAGCAGAAGTGCTTAGTATGCTAGAACATGGCGTCAGGAAACAAGCAACGTGTTATCAACACAATCAACCCAAAGAGCTAAATGTACCTAAATGTAACGGATTCGTTTTAATTTACATCACGCTTAGTAATCACCAGGATTTTTAGACAAAGCAAAATTATGCCAATAGCCACAGCCATTTCCATATTTAGATCATCATTACAGCTTTTAACTGTTTACATAATAGTTAACTTATATTTAGCTCATTTTTTAATCCAACTGAGCAGTTAATGAATAAGAGCCTCGCTTAGAGACCCAGCAGTGTCAGCTTTAAATTGAACCTATGATTTTCTGTGAACATCAGCAATCCAGCTTTATAACCACTAAACTAGCACTTCCTTTAATATATTTAACCAAACTACACAGTGCAACTGTTGCCAGGAATCCAAAACAAAGAAAAATGTCTTAGTAATATAATAAAAGAAGAAACGGTAAGGGGCTCCGTTTACTTTTGGTGCTTATTAAGTAATACCTGCGGGACGAGGAACTGAACGGTCCGGGAGATGCCCCCATCCCATGAAGCCATTTCCATCATAAAACCTGCAAAATCAAAGCAAAATAAGACGAGACTAAACATAACACGAGAAAACCCAAACAAAAATAAACACACCTCAGCATCACAGCATTAAACCTTCAATGATCTACACTATTAGTCAAGACTGTGGAAACTTTATGCTGTTTTATTTTCCCCTCCAGTGCAGGAGAAATCTATTCATCATTCTTAATGAACAGTTACATCGCCGCAAATCTGATATAATTTGAGCCAGAACACTGTTCTGAATTTAACCACTTAATTTCAGTGGTTGAATTCAATGGGTAGAGGCATTAGGAGTGAGTTATTTTAGGTTTTTTCTACACTTAGTTAAAGCTTGTGAGCATGTGTTCTGTAATTTTGTGGATGTTACTAAGATTAATTGTATTTAATTTACACAGTGAAGCCTATACAGTGTGATTTTTTTATTTTATTATTACATTTCTGTATCTAAATCCCCAGAAAAACAGAAAAAATATAATACACAAATAAAATAAACGGTATTTTAAGTGGATGCGATCCCTTATAAAAATCACCCCAATTAATTAAAAATATTTAAAAAAAATTGTCAAACAGAGCTATTTAATCATCTGGTGAAATTCTTAATATTGAAAGATATATAATCGCAAAAAAACAAAATATCTGATCTTTAAGGTTATATTCGGGAAAAATAACAGTGTACTATAAAATATTCCTATTACCCTTAGAACTATAACAGTTGCTGCATACAAATGAGCTCTGAACGTTTCTGTGACATTCTTATTCCCAAGAGTAATTATGTAGTAGGCAGCGTGTTCTCTAAAGTCAGCACTTGTCCTTTGCTTACTCACCTTTCACGCATTTAAACACCAACTCCGCTCGCTTCAGACACCAGGGAATGGTCATCTCCTGCACGAAGGAACAGAGTGCGAGTACAGAGTGTTATAATAAATCTGACCCTAAGCAAGAAGTAATGCCCTTGACAGCAGCCCTCGTCCTGGTAACACTTTAAATTAAGGAATACATACATATAAGTGGTTAAAGGTTTAGTAGAAATATGCTAAATAGACCCAGCTAGCACTAAAAGCATACGTCCAAACTGCTGTCCACGCCTCCTGAACGTATGAATGGATACAGACTAGACGATCAGAGAAAACATCATTACATCACGTGTCATCCACTGGTGAGAAAACCTTATAGTACATTGTGTCACTCGCACAGTGTTTTTATGTTTTTAATCATGTTTTTATTTACGTATACGATAATGCTTAAAGAATATTTGCAATAAATGCATCGCACAATTTATTTTTTCGAAATTTTTTAACTCGAGTTTGCTTCTATTTGTCCACGACTTTATATGCAATATACAAGCATGTAGAAATTTGCATATGGTATAAACACAGCATAAGTTTATATGAGATCAGTTGTACTAAATGGAGCAGTAACGTCTTAAATTTTAAATCAATAGTGCATAAAATGTTTATTTTAACTTATATTAAACAAATAACCCAACATTACTTATTCTACCACGTTTAAGTTAAAGTACGACAAGAAAATTCTACAGCCTGCTAGTGTTTGCCCTTTTCTTTAAACTATTTTGGATCGACATTCAGAAGGAACTGCATCTGGAGGAGAAAATAAATCAAGGAATAAATAGTATTTCCTGAACCCAGAGTGTTTCATCTCAAGATAGATTTGGCTGAACAGTTCAGACAGTCTGGCCCAAATAAAACAGCATCTCTAAATTACAGAGCAACTCTAGATATTTCAAGATTTGGAAATAAAAAGAAAACTGTATCCTGTGTACAGGGAAAAAACGAGACATCCATTTAGTTTTAGTCTGCAGAATGAAGTAACTCATTTTAGTGGAGCCCAGTTAATGCGAGTGCACGCAGTGTAATGATATAACCTTCCAACAGAATATACAGATAAAATTAGCCTTTTACAGGAAGTAAATGATTTAACTTCATCTGTTTAACAATTTTTTATTATTTTAATTCCATGTGACTCAAGAGATAGAGACATTTTACGAAGCTTAAAAAATTTCTTTGCCTGATACATAATCTACCATGGATGTGGGCCACACACACATACACTCCCACACAAAAACAAAGAACAAAAAAAAAAAGGTTGCTAAAAAGAAACACTGACTCACAGTGTGTGTGTGTGTGTGTAAACGCTCTTAAGACTGTATTATATCTGCTGCTGGAACTTACAGTGTCAAACCTTGACCATGATGAAGCCGCAGAGCAACAGAAATGGTACAATCTGACGTCTGCTCACAGACACAAACAATACACGCTATAAAGACAAAAGGATTGGGTCACATGACCATCACATCTATTTATGTTTTTCAAACATTTTTTTCCAGATGTTTCCATTTTCCTGCCTATAACAACAACCTCCACACATCTGGAAAAGTTTTCCAGTAGATTCTGTTGCGAGTATTTGATCATTCAGTCACACTGGTATTAATGAAATCTGACACCATTTGTGTCTTTTGATCTTCCTATTCATTTACATTTCTGCCATTTAGCAGACGCCCTTATCCAGAGCAACTCACATTCACAGTCCCACATTTTATCCATCGGAGCAGCTAGGGGTTAAGGGTCCTGCTCAGGAGTATAGCAGTGGCAGAATGGTGGTGCTGGGAATTGAATCCACAATCTTCTGATCAGCAGTCCAACACCTCAACCACTGAGCTACCACAAAATACTTTTAGATTTAATCTCCCTGTTTCTTCTATAATCTCCTCCACACCTGCAGGTTTTTCAATAGATTGTGTCACGTGGCTGTAGAGATTTGTGTTTAGTCTCAATATTACTAGTGAGATCAGACACTAATATAGTATTGAGGGGGTCTGGGGTTTAGTTGGTGTTCCAGTTCATGGCTTAAGTAAGAGTCAGGACTCGAGTTCTTTCACACCAATCAGAACACAGTATGTCTTCATGTAGATCAGAGGTTTTGTGCACAGGGTTATTGCCATGCTGAAACAGGGGTTGAGTATCTTATATCAAGTGAAGAAAGAATGTAATGCTACAACATACTAGACAACTGAGTTTCTCAATAACACACTTGTGGGAGTGTTGCTGCGGTGTCCACAAACTTTTGGCAAGGTTGTGCATATCTGAAATCTTACAGCGGGTCGACACGTTGAGCAACGTATCACAGGATAACCAGTCTTACCTCAGACATGTCATGCACCAGCAGCAGTGGGACAGTGATGGTGGTGATGTCATGAGTGCAGCACACTTTCAGGATGTTGCGCAGACCCATGATAGCCGGGTCTCGAGCTGTGAGGTTTGCCGAGCGCACGTTATCGTCCACGCACAGATGAAACACTATGTGAACCTCAGACAAGTTGGAATGACGAGTGATGTAGAATTCACCTGTTTGGAAAAAAAATTATGACAAGAATCTTTAGTGGTGAAGCTTTAAAAAAAATTAGCATTATAATTATAATTAAATTAAAAATAACAGTCCCACGTACCAGGAAGGATGTTGGAAGGGTTTCGCTCGGTGCTTTTGTTTTTTTCATCGTTGCTCCCATTTTTTGGAATGTCTACAGAACCAATTAAATTACAGCACATTTTTAAACAAAACAACTTTCCATGATTTCTAAAAGACTGGATTTTAAAGTTATGAAATAAATAAATTAAATATACCTGTTTTTCTAATAGAAACTGATTGTTTTAAACCCTAAACTTTGTCATTTTACCCCAGCATATGCAAAAACATTAATTTCAATGTATTAAATACACATACCACATATACATTTTTAATTAATCAACATTCCATCCATGAGATCAAAAGCTGGGACTACAAAGACACTTAAAAGTGTTGATAAAAAATATTTAGACGTTCAGTAACGAGCTGGAACTGGAGGGTATTTTATTACTGCTGGCAAATGAAATGCAACACTGCCCCGTGGAGCCCGTGAAGTCGGATACGTCCATGGCGCAATGCAGAGGTGGGCGTTTAAAAAAAAAAAAAAACAACAGTTGCCCCACACAGTTGCTGTGTCACTCACCCGGCTGCTTGCTGCTGCGCTGTGCTCGTGCATATAGCACCACCTGCTGGACCACCTCCAGCTGCTCGGAGAGCCCGGAGAAATGAAAATCTGTGCACTCTTGCGACACGGTGGCAAAATCTGGATTCGCAACAACAAAAGACAGGCATTTTAGAGAAAGTCAGTTACAGCTAGCAAATTTATACACCATTTAAAATATCCTATTTATGCAGAGTTTTTCTTCCCAAATGTTCATGGAGGGCTGAGCTGACAAACCTAATCAGTTAGATAAGGGGTCAGCGACCTTTAACACTCAAACAGCCATTTTGGGTCAGTTTTCCAGAGAAAATAGAACATCAGGAGCCACAAAGCTCTTCTGACAGCTAAATTAAAGAGAACACTGCATATATAGTTTTTTACCTATATACAACGTATAAAAAACTTGTGTTGCATTTTTAAAATCAATGAACTTGATTTATTTCTGCATGCAACAAACTATATTTGAAAAAAAAAATGGGATAAATTATATTTCCATAGGTAAAATATTGATTTAGTGGTAAGTAACTGGATACTTTGATTTTGTATTTAATTGCTACGTGATGTGCCGTGCCTCTCTTTATGCCGCTGTAGGAGTTCACTCTGTTATCGACGAGCAGGACGAGGCCGCACAGAGAGGACGAGTACAGAGAGAACGCTGTCTGAAGCCGTCGTAACTTGACGCTGCCGTCGCTGCCATGGCGTCTGTGCTTGCAGAAGTCCAACACGTTGGCCCGCACCAGCCGCAGGTTGTGCATCGTCTTCAGCTGAGCCCCTGGATTGAATAAAAGGACAAAAAAAGTTAAGGTATGAAATTAGCGAAGATAAATTAGCAAGAGTGCTCTGGTTTTTAGCTTTAAATAATTTTAACTATGATAAAATATATTATTATAATGGTTTAGGGATTAGTTCTCACTATTAACTAGTTATTAGCATTCATTTTACTAGAATATAAGATTGGTAATGTAGTAGTTATAACGCACATATGAATGCTTTATACTGCACGATTATAGCTTAGAGCCTTTACATTTACAGCATTTGGCAGGCGCCCTTATTCAGAGCGACTTACATTTATCTCATTTATACAACTGAGCAATTGGGGGTTAAGGCCCTTGCTCATGCACCCAGCCTTGGTGAAGCTGGGAATTGAACCCACAATCTTCAGGTTGGCAGTCTAACCCTTTCCTAAACGACCTTACCATTAAAAAACAGCAAATTGTTGTTAATAGTCCCTTTACAATAATACTAATAATCATATTAGTAATAAGTCTCCAAATGAATGTGTGCCCAGGATAACATTTTAAGATAAAATTAGTTCAGATGTGCAAATCTAAACTGGTATCAAAAAGACGTTATGTGGTTATAACTCTAATCATTGCTGGGTAATTGCAAACACACACCTAGGCATCCGTCTTACACTTATATAACTATGGAAAAGTATGCATTTGGAGTTCTGTCAATCTTTAGATGCACATATGTATGTAAGCAGCTCATGTGATGCTGCAACCGAACAGAAAAAGAGACCCGAACCTGGGTTTAAAAAAAAAAACAATATATGCAATGTTCCTTTCATTTATAATGTCAAACAGTCTTTGTGGCTTTGGCTTTTTTTCTGTAGGAAACTGCCTTAAATGGCTTTTTGAGTGGTAAAGGTTACCGACCCCTAGCCTAAACACTTGAATTTAATAAAATAAAGAATGAAAGCAGTCTAAAATGTACTGAACTGGTATATTAGATACAGACATGTATTCGTTCTCCGTCGTGAATAACACAGGGTTGCAGGTGCTGTAGCCAAAGTACAGCATTATTTAAGTGTTCTTTATAATTGTTATAATAATCTGACGTTCGATGTTTCAATTTTTCATTTCAGCAGCTTTTTCATCCTGAACACAACATTGTTAATAAAAGGAAATTAATAAAACCAAATCATCTTTTTAAAGATGGATGATATCATACAGAAATTCCAGCTATAAACAAAAAGCAACTCCAATTCTGGGTAAAATGTAAAGATGTAAACAATTATTTACACAGCAGGAGAATTTAAAAAAAGGGTAGATTAAGAATTGATTCTGGAATCAGATTCTGACTCCCAGAATTGGAATTGGGTCGTAAATTACTTAAATACAGTAAAAAAAAATCTTTCCAAATAGACATCATACCTAAATGAATAGTGAAGCTCTCCTCCAGCTGTCGATGCTCTTCAAACACTCTGGCTCCCAACTCGCTGGCAGTGGTCAGCTGACCAGGCTGAACCTTAATCTCCTCTCTGTAACAGAAAACACATGATTTACAGCCCATCATTACTTCAGTCACATACTTAACATTAAACTCGTCAGCGAGGCTGGTGATGACACTTGCGTGATGGTGCTGTTGTTGGGGTTGTTAAGATCCTGGTGGAGTTTAACCACCCACTCCTGGTACTCTTGCTTCTGAATGTCAGTTACCTGCTTCAGCTCAATGGCCCACTTGTTCTCCAGCACCTAAACAACAGATACAACTGATATGACTACACTGAGCGATAAGAGCTAATTAAGATAATTTAAATCTTACTTTACATTCCATAATTATTAAAAGCTTTTATGTACATTATTAAATTATATAAAAAGTATTTAGCAATGTGGGCTTGAACGATATTTATAAGTAATCAATAATTTGTTGTTGTTGATCGTCGGAGTTAGCGAGAGCTAGAATTTTGTTGTGTTTTCACACTGGAGTTATGAGATAAGGTCATGGTTACAGTATTTTCTACTGGACAGGTAGGAATATAGTGAGATTGAATTTTGGTGTGTTTTAATAGTAACTCATAGCTTATGTAGTTTGTGTATCTTTAGTTTAATTACAGTGGCAGAGTGTAATTGGCTACCATTATTAATATGTTTGGTATTTTAATACTGCTACTAACTAAGTTTTCTGATGTATTGTAGTAATGTTGTCTCTTGTCAAATCAAGTCAAGAAGCTTTATCCGTCTTCTGGTCTGTGCGCGTTTATATGTTAAGGATACGTGGGTTTTTACTGCGAGTGTGGAAAGAAAACTTTCAGTGCCATCAGGCTACAGTTCGCATTTTCTTAAAATGTTCCGCTGCACCCTTTATTAGTTTTGGTTTTATTTCTCCCATTCACATCCTGTAGTTTATCTTAGAGCTGAAAAATTACAAGCAGTCCTATATAACATTATCTGCATTAAATTTACTCACTCTTTCTTTTAATGATCTAAATTTTGCCCTGCATCCAAGATAAGTGAATTTAAAGAAATTGCAGTGTTTTATTACTAATCCATGTGTACAGGACATATTCTCATCTTTAGGCAGATCACAGGAGTCGTTGTGTCTTAGTGATTTTACTTGCTGAGCGTCGAAGTGCTGCGCTGCCACTGTGTTAACGTCCTGATCACTTAAGGTCTTTCCCAGTTCCTGCATGACTTTGTCCATTTCCGCCGCCTGCCTGAATGTAAATTGACAGGAAAATGTCAAAACCTCACACTTATAAAATCTTTATAAAAACATAAATTAGAGTCATTTTTCTCATAAAAACTCTGTCCATGTAGGATGGGGTGACCATATTTTAGTTACCAAAAAAATAGATAAGTTGGGTGGGGGGTGAGGGCAGCTTTAATACTTAAAAACACAGAAAATACATGACTATAAATTTAAATAGAATCTAAAAAAACAGTTGCTATAAAAAAAAGCATTATTTCTCTCACAAAATATTCCGCCAATGTATCTAAACATCTACTTTAGGCTGCAATGTTGTGTTTTGCAGTGCTAACGTGGGTTCCTAGGTTGCTGGCACCTTTATTTGCATTACAGCTCATGCCTTCTGCTTCATACAGATTCTAAATGATCTCATCTGGAATTTTCTCTGCAAATCATTTATGGGTATTTTTAAGGAATCTTTTAGGATTTTTTTTCGGGCTATTTAAGATTTTTGCCGGACGCATTTTCAGGTGCAAAAGAGGACATGTCTGGGGGGAAAAAGGATGTCTGGTTACCCTAATTTAGGAGCAACACATCATTAAGTTCAATCTACTGTTCAAGCCATTTAAGTAAATTAAACGGCTTGTGAAAAGTAAAAGTAAAGTAAATTAACCTTTATTCAATTTGAACTAATTATTACATTCGAGTTTTTTTAATTTACTTCCTATCCTAAAAACCTTTCCTTGCTCTACCAACCTCTCCTGGAGCTTCTTGAGCTCCATGTCTCGCTCGCTAATCAGCTCAGACACACTGACATAGTAGTTGTGCTCCAGGTTGAGCAGTGTTTCCGAGGCTGGAGAGTGGATGAGCTCGTGATACACATCTGCAAAGTCCTCGTCCCAGCTGGGCTCCTCGGGCCGGGCGTGTTCCAGCGTCGTCTACAAGCACACACCACACGAATATTCAGTAAAGTGAGGATGGATGGACGGATAGATAAATGTATCGATAAATAGCTGGATAAATGGATAGACAGATGAATGATGGATCAAATGAGGGATGGATGGTTGGATAAAATGATGGATGAATGGATAAATGAAGAGACAGATTGACGGATGGATAGACAGATGAATAGATGGATAAAAATAAAAGACGTTTATGCTCAAAATTAACAAAATGATCTGCTAATAGAACAAAAAGTACTAAATGCAAAAAATAGTAACATACTGAAATGATATTATTTACTAAATGTAGGGTATTTAATTGGCTAAAATAAAAAAAGTGATGTCAGTTTTGCATTATATAATACATACATACATACACACACACACACACACACACACATACAGTCTTATGCAAAAGGCACCCCTTGATAAATAGCAGATTTTGGTGATTTTCTAATTGAAATATATATAAATATTAATTAATATTTACTAATTTATATATATATATATATATATATAATATAATAAAATACATACATAATAAATCAATATCCATATTATATATATATATATCTCAAACAGACAGACAGACAGACAGACAGACAGACTACCCATATTAAAACAGGAACACATTAAAAGCATGGAAACACCAATAATGTATTTCTCTTATATTCCTGCTAACACTTAAATTATAAAAACACTGGTTTATCGAATGATTGAAATTGCTGTTAGGTCATGTTTACTATGTTAACTATGGTATAACACCGAAGGCTCCTTTCATAAATGTAAAATAAACTCTTTGCCTGTCTGCGATGCAAAATGATGAACCTGAGACTCGGCTTCCGGCCAATCAGGTTTAAAGATCTAACAGTGGAACGGGATTATTTTTTAACCGCCGCGCTCAGTCATTAGCTTGCACTGCTTTTGTGTTTCTCTCACCTCAGTGTAGGCCTTCGCCCAAAGGTTACTCAGCTTATTAATGTCCACTTCTCCGTTCGTGATCCTCTGGAGAGCTGCTTCCGCTTCCCGGTCGTAATCTTCTAACGTTTCCCTCTCCATGAACGCGAGGAGTTTGTTCTTTAAATCTGAAGGAAATCAAGGTTAGATAGCTAAACTTGAAAATGTTTCTTTCCTAGCTGCTGTCCTCTTATTGTTAACATCTGTTCATTTCATTTCTGCTCCATCCTGATCAGGGACATGGATTGGTAATCAATTTCCATCTAAACTTTACAACCATACAACAAAGATACCAACACCAACCTGTTTTGTTTTATTTAACTACTCATGAAGTCCTGTGGTACATAATTTAGATATAAGAATTATTTATTTCTAAGCTTGAAAGGTTGAACATGCTATTAGAATTAATCTCCGAATAGTTCTAGATAAAATATATAATATTGACTCTGGATAAGACGTTCTTATCCAGAGCAACTTACATTTATCTCTTCTATACAACTAAGCGATTAAGGGTTAAGGGCCTTGCTCAGGGGCCCAACAGTGGGAGTTTGGTGATACTGGGAATCGAACCCATAATCTTCCAATTTGCAGTCCTAACACCTATCACCGCACTACCACTTAAAAAAAAAAAGGGGGAATTAGTTGATAAGTTGATTAGATGAAAAGTGAAGGCCCACCTTTCTCTACGAAGCAGGGGATTTTATGGAGCAGGATGAGTCTCCCATGCAAATCGTTGACATTTTCTTGAACAGGAAACTGTAGAGGAACTTTCAGGACGCAGTGATTTCTTCCTGCCTTGAACTCAAACAGGAATTCCTTCTCTGTAGAGCTCTCTTTTCCTTTAGTTTTCCTCATCTTTCACCTGTAAACAGAAGATAATGAACACTGAGATATTGTCAGCATAATGTCTTTGTGGTCAGGTGACCATTTGGGCCTCTTCAGTGAGTTAGAGTGTTTCCAAAAACTAACAATCTTCCCAACCACCGATTACTGATTACATTCACAGCATTCGGCAGACGCCCTCATCCAGAGCGACTTACATTTATCACACTGAGCAATTGGGGGGCTAGGGGCCCTGCTTAGGGGCCCAGCAGTGATACCTTAGTGATGCTGGGAATCAAACCCACAACCGTCCAGTTAGCAGTCTAACACCTTAACCTTTGAGCCACCACCTCCTCATTTTATTATACATATTCTTTTTCCTGCAACCATTTAATGATCAACCATTGATCAACATTGTTCCTAACAGCCAACCACCACCTTAAACCATCGCTCATCCCGGCTCCCACCAACTAATAATCACTGATCATCACAGTTCCCAACAATCAATCACTGATCAGTCGCTGACACACACTGGTCTCAACTACCAACCACTGGTCAACCTGATTAACACATGAACCAATCACTGATCAGCATTTTTTCCAGCAATGATCAAGTGATGATCAAAACTGGATCCCAAGAGCCCGAACCATTGATCAACATTATTCCTAAAAACAAACCACCAACTTTGACCCCAAACAGCCAAACACTGCTTATTCCTGTTCTTCAAATTAACCAATTATTTATTAATGCTAACATTAATTACTAATTAACATTGTTCCCAACAACCCACCACCAAATCATCATAGTTTTCCCCAACAACTAACTGACAAACATTCATCCAAACAACCAACCACCGGTCAACACCATTAACACGTCTCAAGAACCAATCATTCATCAGCATTTTTCAGCATCAGCATCAAAACTGTTCCCAACAACAAACCACTAATTCATCCATGCTGTTGCTCCCGACCACCAATCACTGATTACCATTGTTCCCGAGAACCAATCACTGATCAGCATTTTTTCCAGCAAAAATGTGATACCCAAAACTGTTCCCAAGAGCCAACCATTTATCAAAATTGCCCCTAACAACCAATTACCTCTACTATAACAGCCAATCACTGCTATAAACTGCTTTTCCCTCCAATAACCAATTACAGATCATCACTATTCCAACCAACAACTAACCATAGTTACATTTACAAGAACAGAAGCACTGTATTGTGTGTGTGTGTGTGTGTGTGAGACTGTTTCCTTCAGCTATCATTAATCATCTGCACTGAACAGCTGATATACAGTATTTTAATTACTACTGCACTGCCACTTCTGTACTTTGCACTACTTTATCATTATGCATCTTTGTACAATCTATAACTATCTATTGTTACAACCTCTATATTCTATCCATATACCTCTGTACATTATTTACCCCCACCTCTGTAATTATCAACCCCATACCCTATTTATACACTGCTATTTATTGTAAATAAGCCACTTATGCACTTCTGGTTAGATGCTAACTGCATTTCATTGGCTCTGTACATGTACCTTGCACAATGACAATAAAGTTGAATCTAATCTAATCTAATCTAATCTAATCTAACCCGCTGCTGAGGATCACCTGCATTTACATTCTACTGTTTTCTTATTAAATTCTTTTCCATGTGTTCTGCAAAATAGCGGGAATAAAACATTTATTCATCTAAAATTCCATGCACCTGCAGGAAGTGCAAATGCGAGTGCAATATAGTAAAAATGCGAGTGCAATATAGTAAAAATGCGAGTGCAATATAGTAAAAATGCAATTTACCAGTATGCACTGGGTTCGAGTCCCAGCAGCACCATGTCGCCACCGCTGGGCCACTGAGCAAGATCCCTTAACCCATAATTGCTCAGTTGTATAAAAGTCGCTTTAAATAAGGACGTCCACCGAATTGCCGTAAATGTAAACCAATTATGGAAAAACAAGCTAATAATCGCCCTAGCTAGGGATCACGAGCCTGGCAGGCTAGCTCATTCCCGCATTCAATTCAAGCTTCTTTCGCTATCAAACCTGCGGTCTTTACACATTCACACTTAATAATAGAGTTTTATTTTATTTTTATAGAGTTATTAAAGTATTTATTTGGCGTTTAACACTAAAATCAGTAAACTTACAGCGAGATAGAGCTGAAGTTCGCTTATCCGCCAGCTTCTCAGTCAGTTTCCGTTCTACCTTAAACAGTTCCTGCAATCACCACCTTGTGCCTGTAGATGGCGCCAAGAACGTTTTAACACAATTATTATATTATAAACATAACCTAAAAATATATATCACTTCTATTATATTATATTATATTATATTATATTATATTATATTATATATTATATTATATATACATTTAAAATATAATGTATATTTTTAATTCAATAATTATATTACTGAATCAGATGCAGGGAGTTTAAACTTTCTGTCTATTTTCCATGCCATCATGCCTTAATTTAAACTATATTAAAAAATCTGGAATTTGCATATGCTAGAAAATGCAGTGTTCTCCCTAAATTCCGAATAGTCAGACATTTTACTGCAGAATTTGTAACAATCGATTTCTAATAAATCTATAAGACGAAAAGCTGCAAATTAATTGCATTTTCTGTTTAATTTCTGTCACAAGTATTTGTAAAAATGAACTGCATGATTAAATAAATAGAAGGTAAATCTATAAAATTGGATACAGTGTTTACCGGAAAAATGCACTTTTTGCTTAGTTCTTATAATTTACTAATTTAAAATGCTTTAAACATCTGGCCCTTAAAACTACACACAGAAATATGTTTAATATATACGAAATGTTTGAAAAATAATTAATTTTAAAAAACTTGTCTGTAGGACCCCAACCAGCATTGGCATGTTCGCAGTTATTTATTAACCCCTTATTAAAATTTATTCTAAAATTAATTTATTATAAAATGCTGTACCACATGAAAAGAGCACAGAACTTTTTCAGATTGATGGCCTTTATAATGCCCTCTGCTGGCGCAAAGAGGTAAGTGCATCGTCTTTAAGGGGGAACGGAAAATCCGAACAGGAAACCAGCTGCAGGTTGTTTTCCTGTTTAAAACAGAGTTCAAAACAGTAACCCCAGTTTCGACACGCAATATTTTTTATATATTTATTATAAATGTCATAATAATTTAATATGTAAGAAAAATAATATTTTGGAATATTTATAAAATTCTGACGCATCTTAAACATTAATGTGTTAAATGAATGTGACGAATGTGCGTCGTGTAATTTCAAATGTAGTTTTCACACGAAGGTTGGTCTTAAAGGAAAAGCAAAATATTTAAATAGTATTATTGTTTTATTTGTTTGTCAGGAATTTTCTGTCGGCACTACTGTTACTGATGGTTTTTTTTTTTAATTTTTTAAATATTTAAATATTTACCTGCAAAGTTGCAGGTAGCTTCAGTAATTCAGTTAATTCCCCCCCCCAATATATTTTTAAGGGTACCGTAAAATGATTTACTTTAAATTAATTGAAAAGTATGTTATATGAATATCCTTAAAATAATTATAAACATTTTAATTTAATGCATTATTTATATGTATGATATACGCTTATTCTTAGACAATAGTTTTGTCTGTAGTGCACTACTATTTTTCGCCACTTGAGGTCAGTAGTTGTCAGGAGTCTTTCCGTTTATCTGTCCATTTTCTGTCTCACAGACTTGCAGTTTGGAGCATAAGCTGGGGAACACCCTGGAATGGGTGCCAACAAATCATAGGGCACACACACACACACACACACACACACACACACACACACACACACACACACACACACACACACTCAGTTTATTTTAGAGACAGTACCTAAACTACACTACGTGTCTGGGCAGGACTCAGAGAAACATGAACTTCAAAATGATATAACTTAAAATCTGTGTGTGTGTGTGTGTGTGTGTGTGTGTGTGTGTGTGTGTGTGTGTGTGTGTGTGTGTGTGTGTGTGAAGGGCACACATTGTGCTATATTTGTATTTTTCACATGACCGTTATACACACATCCAAATAAAATTATTTATCTGCTGAATTTGAGATTTAAAAATGTAAATGTTAATGTTTGTCAAATTTCTAAGCTTTTATTTAATTATTATTTAGGCAGAATTGTACATAAAAGAAACTCAAGCTACTTTTCCTTTCACTTGATTTATTGTACATCAGTGTCGACTGGGCTGATTTATTAGGATTGCATACTTTTTTTTTTTTTTTTTTTTTTTACAGCTCTTTATGCTCGAATCCTTTATTCCAAATGTAACCCTTCTATTTTTAATTCACTTGTCTCAGAAGGAGAATGTGCACCAAATAATTAAACTCGTACTGAATTATTTTTAGAGAAATAATCAGAGAGCCATACAAATAATCCAACAAAACAAAAGAGTATAATTATCGGTATCGGGAATCAGGAAGTACCAGAAGAAGAAAAAATCAGTACTCGTAGTATCGGTGCATCCCTATAAATTGCAGGATAAATTAAAAGCGTCTGTGTGACTGGGTGGGTTTGTCCAGAGGGTCAACAGGGGATAGGGATTAGTCAAGAGTGTGTATGGGAATAGATGTGATTGGTCAGTAGTGTGGGATTAGTCAGCAAAAAGGGTGATCAAGAATTCCGTCAGGCGTAGGGGGATTAGTCACAGGAAGTGGGGAATTGGTCAAGATTAGACAACAAAGACTGTCAGCTGAGTCATGGATGCCTATGAGATTTAGGGATTGGTCAAGTGTGTTAATGGAAGTAAAGAGTCAGAAAGCGGGAAGGAACTGGTCAAGAATTGGGGATTAGTCATGGGGGTCCACCAGAGTGGGGGTTTGACCAAGAGTCTCAGTGAAAGTCAAGATTATCTGTGACAGTAGACTGGATTTGTTTGGGATTGTCTATAAGAGTAGATGGGATTGTTTAATAGTGTCTGTGGTAGTGAGATCATTCATCAAGTGTGTCAGCAGGAGCGGTGGGCAGGTTGGTGGGACTTCCTTATAAATACCTGATTGTATTCTACAATCTTTCATTTTGTTCCAAAAATGTGCAAGTTATTTAGATCTGTTTTAGAAAAGCACCCTTATAGTTCTGATGTCAACATTATTAACAGGAAATATCATAATGGTGGCAACATTCACAGCCACCCTTATCTAGAGCAACTTACATTTTTCTCTTTTTTATACAATTAGGGGTCGATGGCCTTGCTTAGGGGCCCGGCAGTGGTAGCACTGGGAATCGAACCCACGATCTTCCAGGTATCAGTTTAACACCTTAACCACCGAGCCACGATTTCCCACAACACAAACACCAATTCGTGCTCATGTCTTTTTTTAAATAATTGAGAACATTTGTAGGTATTTTTTTTGCAGAATTTCCTTGAGTGTAAAAAAAAAGACAGAAAAAACTCTCTAAGACCTCTGAAAACTCAAACTCCTCAGCGGAGTGTGCTACCATGGAAACTGCTGCTACTTTGGTGCACAGGCTGAGACTGATACGGGCCCTGCTGTTGGCGGTGTTATTTTTAATTCGGCCTCTCCAAGGCAATTCTCAGGATGTGCTAAAAAAGGGTATGCAGCACTCTGTGTGTTTGTGAAGGAAGATCTCTTGCCACTGCCTTCTGCTCATTTATTTATTCATTTATTTACACCATTAAATATGCAGCAACAAGAACGAATAACAAAAATAGATCTTTAAAGGGGCAATGAAACACAAAGGCCCTTAAATAATTATTTTCAGCATAACTAAGTGAATAATTGATAACAAAAATGTAATAATAAGTTGGAGTGTTAGTGATATTTCCTGGATTTATTATAACATTAAATAATTTGTATATAGACTGTAGTGTGCCGTGTTGTACTGTACTGTACACAACAGATCTAATTCAAATTCAAGGCTTCTCTTTAAAATGGCTGTACCATTAAAACTAGAACAGCAGTGATTTAATCTGCTTTATACGTCTGTTTTATAGTTATATACACACATACTGTTGTAAACAGAGAAAGGGAATGAGGGGAAAAACACAATTTAAGAATCCCAACAATGCTAGTTTGTGCTAGTCAACTAATAAAGCTAGTCTTTATTATTTTTGGTTTTGCATCAGCGAGTGAAGAAGAAGTAACTGTTACAATTACAATAAAAAAAACGTAGTTTACTGTGCATATTTTATATAAGGTAATTTAGTGTAATGTTAAAACATTCACTCGAATTCCTGGTGTCTACTACTTAGGGGCAGTGGTGGCTCAAATGGTTAAGGTGCTTAGTTGTTAGCTAGAAGACCGGGCAGGGGTCAAGCCCCACCGCCACCAAGTCTGCCACTGTTGGGTCCCTGAGCAAGACCCTTCCTGCTTCAGGACCCCAACCTTCTAAGATAGAATATGTGAAGAAAACGTTTTTCTATAAGGTGTACTGTGTATAATCATGTATGTGACAAATAAAATTGAACTAAAAAAAATATTTGTCCATTTTCCCATCCAGAGTAAACCACAAGCGTGACACTGACCCCTAGTGGAAACATTCATAATACATACAATTATGATGGCAGACACCTACAGGAGAATAGATGCAAGGCATTAGATACGGTCATCAGGAGTATGGTGAGTATGGGAGGGAACATGTTCAGAGTACTTATTTTGTCATGGCCACAACATATAAACTCGTAGGAACGTGAATAAAGAATCAAACATGTCCCCATTTGAGGGAAACAAATCCAGATTTACCTCATATAACTCAGCTGCCGAACCCCCCACCAAGCAGGTCCTGATGCGGAAGCCATTACCGTGATGAACTCCTCACCTGATAGCATGTTTACCCTCAGGTTTCTATTCTCTCCCACAGTGAGGTAACACTTCACTTTAACATGCTTACTTCTTTCTCAGTCACAGGGGCAAGTGAGGCAGAGATGATTTTTTATTGAGGAATCCAATATTTCAAAACACTTTGTAACATCCATCTTATTCTTCCACATTACAATCAAAAAGAAGAAATAAGACCCACATGCAAAGCACCACAACAACAAAATATCGCAAAGAATGTAAGTGGGTGGGAGGGAAGGACGGCAGAAAGGAAGGAAAGAAGGAATAAAGAAAGGAAGTAAGGAATGATGAAAGGAAAGAAAGAAAGAGAACGAATGAAAGAAAGAAAGAAAGAAAGAACAAAGATAAAAAAAACAAAAAAGGGAAGGTAGGATGTGGTAAAGTTCAGTGGTTAAAGTGTTGGACTGTTAATTGGAAGATTGGGGTTCGATTCCACTGCTGGGCCCCTGAGCAGGCCCTTAACCCCCGACTGCTTAGTAATTATAAAAGAGATGAATGTAAGTAGCTCTGGATAAGGACGTCCACCAAATGCTGTACATTTAAATTAAAGGAAGGAAAAAAAGAAAAGACCTTTATAAAAGGTTTTTTGAGATTTCTGAGTATCACCAAGTAAATATTTCTGTGTTGGTTTTTGACAGATATATCAATCAATGATTTTGTTATTCACCGCTTTCATATAGATCCAGTTCTTGTTATACAGTCATTGCAGTTTAAAATATTACATGAATAAATAATATTTAGTGAAGTTCACTAACATGGAACAGAACCAGAAGCACTCATGCCTGTAACTGTAAAAGTGCAGTAAAAATGGATTGTTATGAGCTTTATGTCCCCAGGTGGGATATGACCTTGGACAATGTCATTTACAAGAGACCATAAATGTTGCATGAGAGAGGCCCATTGGGGCAGAAATGATGCTGCCTCATTCTTCGGGTAGGAGCAACAAACAATATTTGGCTTGTTTAACATATTCTACAGCCACCACCATTTGGTAAACAATCTGAGCTAAATCCAATAAGTAAATAAAGTCATTTAAATATGTGTATATTATAAACATTATAAACACTATAGGCCACTGAATTGAGGAATTAAAATACACCAAATTCATGCTGGGGCAATACAGCGGTTCACATCCCCTGCAGGGGTCTTTCTGTGTGGAGTTTAAATGTTCTACCTGCGTTTGCGCGGGTTTACACTGGGTTCTCCGGTTTCCTCCTACAGCCCAAAAACATGTATGTTGGGTTGATTGATAATTCTAAATTGCCCACAGAAGTGAGTTTGAGTGTGCGTGGTTGTGTCCCTGTGTTGGACTGGTGACCTGTTCAGAATGACCCCTGCCTGTCACCCATTGACAACTGGGATAGACTCCAGCAGATCCCTGTGACCCTGATTAGGAATAAGTTGGTATAGACAAGGCATGGTCGGATGGATGGATGGATGACTACATGCTATGCTTAACAACTGGAAGATCGGTAGCACAGACTCTACCTGCAACTGCTCAGTTGGATGAAAATATAACTATGCCAAATGCCAGAATTGCATGAAGCAAATGTTACATCACTAGCTTCACCTTGTAGTTCATGCAACAGGTTGCATGAACTACAAGGTGAAGCTAGTGATGTAACAAACTGTCCATTGTAGAACCATTTAGCACCCTGGGAACCCCTTAAGCAGTCTTAAACTTCTGTCACTTCATTGTTTTAGTGCCTCTGTGCATGTCATCCCCATTTGACATGCTATGGACGGTAGTGTGGGCCAGCTGGGATGTTTTCTATCCATAACAAGGTATAATTGGATAAGCAGGACTACAATGACCTAAGAGTAATGACAGAATTGCTTTGTACACAAGCGCGCACACATTAGGAGTGTAACACAAGAACACTATCTGTAACTGGATCCGTTCAGTGCTTCAACTATCCGTATCTGTATTCATATTTTCAAAAAGACACAAACATAAAAAAGTCACAAACCTAAGACAACTTCCCCTTTAAAATGCTTACATAGATTTCCACCTGGATTTCCAAATTCTAGGAATTTCATTAAGAGAAAAAGAGAGAGAGAGAAAGACAGATAGAGAGAGAGAGAGAGAGAGAGAAAGAGAGAGACAAAAAAAGAGAGAGAGAGGATGGAGAGAGGAACAACCCAACCGAAGAGTTAGCACTCCTGAGTGGTTATTTCCCCTAATGGAAAACACTTAATGTGCAAATAATATTATCTTAATACGTAATAGAGCAGAAAGCAAGAAATGCAACACCATGACAAACCCAAGAGAAAGATCTGGAGCAACTGCACCATAAAAACCAAGAAATCTGAGAAAACACGACAAAATGCAAACTAGGATGATGCTATGTGCAAGAACATGTGATGAAATATTCTATATGCTTTAACTACTGTACATGTGAAAATGTAATATGATGTTTCCTAAGGGTTGATGATACTGTACATGTGGGAAAATATGTGAAATTGGCCACTAGGATGCTGGGATAAGTGGGTAGAAATGTATTATGTAAATTTCCCTTCATTTAAGACCCAGCTCTGTGCACAACAGACATTTTCTATTCTGAGAAATGTTCTAAGTAGGACCAGAGAATCTATTTTTCTATGAGTGCATAGTAGTAAGATTCAGAGTTAAAGGTTGTAATAGTAATGTTGTCCACTAGAAGGAAAAACAAGTGAAAACAAAAAAAAGCAGGACTTACATCACAACAGTCCAATCACAAGATCAAAAATATAAAAACTATATTTATTGCCTAACGACACACGTGGGAGGGTTCGGGCGCGAAAAGGTGCACACCGCACATACACGAACAAAATACAGTTTTGTATTAAAGAACTTTTAATTTAAGGAATTAATAATGACTAACAGTGGAATAGTACAACTAAATTTTTTTTTAATTTGTGTGTATATATAATAAACATTGTTTGCATGTTAAATAGTTTTATCCCAAAAGATAGATCTTTCTGCAGACCCAATCAAAATTCCATTAGAAATCTTTTAAAAATAAATAAAAACAGTGGCACACTATGAAGAAAATGGCTTTATGTTCAAATAAAAGAAAATATATGTTTGGAAAGAGTGTCTTACAACAAACTGTCCATTGTAGAACCATTTAGCACCCTGGGAACCCCTTAAGCAGTCTTTAACTTCTGTCAAGCAGGTTCTTCAATCTTGTTGCTTTCTTCAACTTGTAAAGTTGTATTTAGATGTTGACTGAGTGCTTTTTTAAAACTTGAAGCTATTTTACACGCACATACACACACATACACTTCTTCATCTAGTACATTATGGACAACATGCACCTGCCCCGATCACTCACTGTCCAAGCCTCAGGTTGCTTCCTTCATCATGCCCAAGCATGTCAGCACCAGCCAGCTGACAAGAACACTGTAACACTCACACTCTTCCTCCTCCACCTGACCGCTCGCTAGTCGTCTCAGTGCTTCGGAACACAGCTGTCCTTGTTGCTGCTCACGGTGGACAATTCTGAACAAAGCAGTCATGGGCCCGTGGGTGGATTCAGATGGAAAGGAAGGAGAGAAAAGCAGGCAGGAGGTAAAAACAGGGTGTCGGGTGATGTGCAGCTCAGTGGTGTAAAACCTTATTCCCGGTACATTTATTTTTTTATTAGCACAAACTGAGGTCACATGTCTGCTGTAGTTTTTTATTATTATTTATTAGGTTATTAATGTAAGTCTATACTTAGGAAATGAGTGTGTATACTTAGGAAATTCTTATTTGTGTAAAAGTATGTGTTCCTCATAGCTTTAATTTAATACGACAAATTAAAAGAAAAGTCCTTGATTCTGATATGCTGCGGAGGCTCTTATCACCGTTCCTGGCACAGTTTATCTCCACTTTGTTTGGCTTTAATTTGGTGCAAATAAAAGGATTTAGAGAGAAAAACATGACATAAAGTGCTTCAGGTTTTCAGGTTCCAGTCTGCAGTTTAAAGTATTTCCTGATTTCTTATGTGGAAAATTCTTTAAAGGTTCTCTAAAAAACCTAAGACAAATTAAAGAATTCTCTTAGAAATTTAACATCTCAGAGTAAGTGCAATACTATTCCAGAGTCAATACTGGGGCACTTTTATGTTACAGTGAAACTTTTTATGATGGGTGTGGTCTTTTCCTGCATAATCCTGCCCCATCAACAGGGGTTAGTTTAATCTGGCTAGTTGAATATTTTGCTGAGAAAGAAAACCTTCGTTTTTCAGATTTCAAATTAATTAAAGGCATTTAGAAGATTTTAGAGCTAGTGAATCCATCTAAAAGGAACATTCCCACATCTTTCGCTAACATTCTTTAAAAGTTATCTAAATATTAAGACAAAATGATCTTAATATAATTTGCAGGGAATGTTCTCCTAACGTTAGTAATTTGTTATCATAAGTTTCTGTGATGTTGCGAGAAAGCATACAGTATTTACGGTGTTATTCGTGCTTGATGAATGTTTTCAAAGTTTTTAGTGAAAACATTCTTAGAACAGCATCATAAAATAATGTTCTACCAACAGTAAACAAACTGGAATTGCTAAAAACGCATTTTACCAAATGATGGAATATTAAAACAGAGATTTGTCTGGAAGCAGTAAAACTATTTCTGCACCTTGATGTGTCCAAAAACCTCACACAGACGAAAGGTGTTATTTTTTCTTTGAATTTGTCATATGCTGTGTTAGCATGGTAGCTAATCAAAATTGCTACTGCAAAACTGTTTTAATCCTGGCTATTTAAAACCTAATGACTCTGCAAGATGGGGGTTGTGTATTATTCGCCGTAATGCCACATGCCTGTCCTAGCATGAACTCAGAGCTGGCATTTATTTTAAGCCTAATTTTTGCATTAGGATTTAACGAATATCTTTGTAGAATTGTATAATCCTTAATAAGTCATCTCCAGCAAATAATAGGCTTGGGTTCTCCAAATGACCGGTGTTGTTTAAATTTTACCCTTATGTGCGCTGATAATCTGTGAGATAATAAGAATAATGTTGTTGTATAAGCATAAATGCTAAAGCTTTGGAAGCTAATGCATCGTTTTCTTTGGGTATCATATATCTACTATCGGCACTCCAGTTCATTCCAAAGGTGTTCATTCGGGTTCAATCAGTTCTTCCACTCCAATCAGTACACAGCGTGTCTTGATGGAGATCAGGGGCTTTGTGCACAGGGACATTGTCATGCTGGAAAAGTGTTTGAGTCTCTCAGTTCCAGTGAGGAAATAATTTGTAACGCTACAATATACAAAGATGTTCCAGACAACTGTGTGATTTGGACTTTGTGGCAACCGTCTGGAAAAGACAGACTTGTATGGGTGTGCTGGTAGGGTGTCCACAAACTTACAGTAAAATGGCCCAGTCAGCCCAGTTTAATTAAACTCACATTTATGACCTAAATATATATTAATTAGGCAATATTTGTGATAATGTTTTTTTCTTTCAAACTCCAAAATACATTTCTAAATAGGTGCAGTTTTTAGCATTGCTTTGGTAATGTTGGCTTGTTTTCATACAGTGTGCTAATAATTTACTTTTTAATTAATTATTTACTTTAACAGACTCCATAACATAAAAGTCTAAGTGGCAAAAACCTTGTAATTAAGCCTATATGTACATTTACATAATTTGGCAGACGTTCTTATCCAGAGCAGTTTACATTTATCTCTTTCATACAACTGAGCAATCGGGGTGTAAGGGCCTTGCTCAGAGCCCAGCAGTGGCAACTTGGTGGTGTTGGGCATTGAACCCCGGTCTTTCAGTTAGCAGTCCAACACTTTAACCACTGCACTACCACTTTCTTCGAGTGCTCCTTAGACATGTGGTTAAATTATGTCCGAAAGCAAATGTCTGCAATCTAACAAAAATGTTGATCTCAAATATCAGGCTCATATATTAATTGATCTGTCTAATCTTTCAGCTCCTTCTGCCTGTATCCTGTAACGGATCGTCATTAGCCACACAAGCACAGCGCTTCATCCTGGTTATAACGTGTAATGGGAAGAAAACTTTTCAAATGCTACAGATTGTGATTGTGTGCTTATTAGCTATTAGCTTATATTAGCCAACAGCTCATGCCAGTCACTCAGCAGAGGATACCGATACAGTGAGCCGCGCCCTGTTGGCAGAATTATACTCTAGTATTATCATTAGCGCTAGATTAATCTAGCTCAGCAGGGCTTCTGAGTGCAATTTTGGCGAGTCTTGTTTGCTGTTATTGTTTCCTGAAAGTAGTTAGGGTTTAAGAGAGTAAGAGTCGTTATACATGTGTATTAGGCTATGGAACTTCCCTCCATTATTGATATTTGTACTTTATTGGCAGTCATGCTGGTTGTGAGCTTTTCTAAGCAACATGTTACACAACTGAATCTTAACTGGCATTCACTCTGACAGTAAATCTAGAGATGACTCTCATCTAACCACAACTATTTAGAGCTATTTAAGTGGTGCACGCACACCTCTTACTATCCTCCAAGACTTTGCAGAGGCGAATACGATACCTCTAGGAAATGGCTGAGATTGCATTATGATAGCCAGCTCTAAGTTTTCCCATGCTTTCTGGGTGCTCGACTATCTAAGTGCTGCGGCAAAGCCTGAAACCTATGTCTACATGGCAAGAGATAGAATTACATCCCTGCACCTCGCAGATGTTTGCTTACATCCCAGAGGAAATGGGAGCAGTAAAAAAGCAGAAAATATGACAGCACCTATCGGGTCCGTCTCTAGGAGACAGGGGTAAGAAGGGAGGGAGGAAGAGAAAGAGAGAGAGGGGGGAACCCAGTAATGGCTGATCTGGTGGGCTCCAGAAGCTCTTCTGCCCTCCCCTGACGCTTCTGAAGCAGGAAGAGGAAGACGGCGCTGAGAGCTCCCGCGACTTAGTCTCCGGCTCAGGATGGATCCCTTGTGGTGCCCTCCATACACGTCATTGAGCTTACTGAGCACCACTTTCATCCACCCGTCTCATTCCGAGGCAGAGCCAGGCTTCCGGAGCAGAGAGCAGAAGCAGAGCACATGAGGTCTAAAAAGAGCTCCGGTTTTGTCAAGAAGCCGAAAAGTTCATCGCACCGATATGTCAAAATGATTAGAAGAACTGACTGAGCAGAAGAAAGAGAAGATGCTGATTTACGTTAACTCTGTAAATATGATGTAGGCGAGTTTTATTGGTCAGCTGTTCAAGTGTTCAGCGAGTGGCACCAGGGGCCGAAGCAGTATGGACTGGGAGCCTTGTCATGTGGGAAGATGAAACTTCATCAACATGTTGTGGCTTTGAGTTTCTTTGGACTTGCTGGGGAGGCCAGAACCGACAGAACAGGAGGGTACAGCCAGAGGTAAAAAAAAATCAGAGAAAGAAAACAAAAAGAAAAAATTAAGAAAGAAAGTACTTAGGTTTACATACAAGCTTTGCTGTGTCATTTATAACCTTAGCATAAATAGTAGCATTTTAATTGGCAAAACATCCGTATTAGAAATGATCAAAGATTACTGAAGGAACACAGTGGAAGTTTTTGGCGTTTTATTCATTATCAGGGTTTTAAGACTTTAAATATTACTTGTGTTTTAAAAATTTATTAAGTGTTTTTAAGCATGTATCATTTGTATTTTTATCTAGATGCGTTCAAGGAAATTCAACACAGGAACGTGTTGAATGTAATATTTATTATTAAAAACTGATTAATTGCTAGAAAGCTACAGTATTAATTTTAACTTTAACTATTAACAGTTCAGCGTTTTTCTTTTATTGTAGTATATCAAGATAATAGCAGATGTGATGTTAAATGCCAGGAGTTGCTCTAAGTAAAGCATTATTTTACAATGATTTTGTTTTTTGTAAAAAGACTAAAAAGTTCCCTGATTAGATTTAAACACTCTGTCCTATTCTATTATGCATAATTGATTTAAAACGCTTGCTGAAGGAGCTGATGGTTTTCTAACACGTACAAAAGCACGTCATGTGATTTCTAACTTTAAATATAACTTTAATTTTTAAAGATTAAATAAGAAATAGATTGTCCATGTGTGTAAATATATAAAATATTCATATCAACATTGCATAAATAAATAGGAGCAAAAAGAACCAAAATGATGGAAAATAAGATTTACACATTTAGGAACTGATTTTAAAAAAATGAAATGATAAACAAAAAAATAAATGAAGTAATAAATAAATTATGTATTTATACAAACAAATATCTTAAAAACAATTAATAATGTAATAAGAATATAAAATAAGTTTTTAATAATAAAATATACACTTAATTTTTTGTGTTTTTAAATTTATTGGTAAATAAATGCAATTATTTATGTCAATTTTATTTTAATAATTGTTTATATTATTGACATTTGCCTTAATTTGACTTCTGGTGCTCGCTGAACATTACAAACCTTGAAAAAAGTTGAAAAAAATTATAATTTGTTTAGTGCTGTTACTCTGTCATATACAACTGACCATAGAAGCAGTTTATTATTGACCTGTTTATCATTGCTTTTGGTATTAATCACTTATGAAGCAGTTATGAAGTGTTCTTGCTGATCAAGGTCACAGTCATGGCTGGTTTGAATAAGAAACTAATCAGGAAGCAATTGTTGCTGATGGAGAGATTGTAATTAGGATGGACTTGAGTAAACACGCTGAACCATATTTTGCTGTGGAACACTCTAGCTTAAACCCGCCTTGATTACTGGAGTACCCCAGGGTTATGTAATCAGAACCTTAAGCCTGCTCAGCAACAGATTTTCTTTGATTTATATCTATTTTTTATTTTCTTGAGTGCGAATCTTACCATATTTCTCTCTCTCTCTCTCTCTCTCTCTCTCTCTCTCTCTCTCTCTCTCTCTCTCTCTCTTGCTCCCGCCTCCTTCCTTATCCTTTATAAATAGAGGTACTACAGCTTGATTTGCTAGCTCTCAGTTTATGAAGCAATTGGCTATATGCAGACTCTCTTCCTCATTTAAAATCAGGCAGCTCTGTCACTTCCGGCACACAGAGCATTCATAGCAAATATGGAGTCTTTCAGTCGGTTGCTCCAAGATCTACCTACGTTTACAGTCCACAACGCACATCGAATGATCAAAACACAGTGTTATACATCGACAAACCGTATGTTTCAAGCTACATCCAAAATTGTGCACATCCATATAAGATCTGAACGTGAGGTGCCTTTATATGCCCTTATCATGCATAATGTCCTACTCTAGTGCAGCAATGTCATTTCAGTGATAACATGTGTCTGCTATCACATGCAATGTTTTAACACCATTTGCAATCTTATTGGATCAAGCACAGGCAAGGTAACCATTAGGACTAAGTGCTACTGATCAATAAGGAAAGCCAAAATCCTCACAGCTTGAGCCTAAAAAAAGTTTTTAGGGCAGACAGGTTCCGCTCATCAGATCAAGTTTCTGTGAATCATTGTGTGTAATCTGCAAAAACGACTGTTTTAAATACAAGTTTTCTTTTATATGCCGTAAATAACACTGATATGTTTTGACATTTATTAATATTTAAATTATAAATGCAAAGCAATGGCGAGTCACAGAAACTTTGTTCTGTTTTAAACACTGTCTCCTGTTATTGAGATGAGTAAAGTGAGATAATCCATGATAATTCTAAATACACTGGTGCCTTGACTTATGAGTGTCCCAACTAACGAATTTTTCGAAATACGAGCCGTCTCTCGTAAGTCAAGGCACCACTGTACTAGAAACTTGGCTTCTATTTTAGCTCCCACAAATTGTTTAATTGTTATTTTTTCCATGTTATTTTTATGTGCAGATGCAATATTTTAAAAAAATCATTCCCACTGTACATTCTCCTTTTTAAAACCTGCCATTTTATTATATTGTAACCGATTTGTGTATTTTCACAGATTGTCCATTCTGTGCAGCTTTGAAGCTGCCACTGTACTAGTGCAACATGATAGCGGAAGCGGCTGAGCAGGCTAAGATTTTAAGTGGAAGTACGCCATAGCTTTGTGTGCATATAGCCTATTAGTAGTAGAAAATGTCTTCTTTCCATTCCACTGTGTAAGACAAATTTCACATGCAGCACAGAGCTAAAATGCTCAACAAAGATTGCGCATAACTTCGATTTAAATAAATAAAGATAAAGAGCACCTGGCATCCTATTCGCATTATGTAATGTTTTAGTGTAAAGCTTTGCATTAAGGTTCTATTTAAGAGAGACCATAAATAATAATCTTACCAAACTTACATACACTTTTTTTGAATTGATTTTTTTTTCTTAAGTAAAAGAATGAATAGTCTTGGATTACAAAATAATTCCGTCAAGAAATAAATGACAATAGGAACTTATTTCCTTATTTATGTTTACTATAAGCAACATTAGTATACAGCAATTGACTAATTGAATATAAATTGTGGGTTTTACAGGGTAAAATTCAGAAATACATCAACAATCAACCTTCTATAATTTAACTGTTTAAAATTGTGTTAATTTTTTTTTTTGACCGATTAGGTTTTATTTGAGGATGGAATCTTTTTTGTCAACAAAGACTGCGTTTTTTACTACAGGAAAAGTTTAAGAATAGTCAGTCAGGTCCTCTTAGATAGACCTTTATAGACATTTAACAACAATTGAACATAATTATTACAGTTATTAACTATTTACAAGGGGCCGTTTGCTAGTGAATAAAACTAGTTGGGTGCGGTTTAAGAGCTGCGGTTTCAAAGACATAACATCCCATGCAGTTGTAGGATGTTATCCTGGATTATTAACATCCCTTGTTAATCCTGGATCAACCTTCTAATCAACCAGTCATAACCATCTGATGTCATCAGTGTGTGTCGAACAAACCCGCCTCAACTATTGTTAAAAAATTTTTCCTGTTTGCGAAGTAAAATCTATTATTATAAATGTTTTTGATAAATAAACAAAAAATATTAAATGACATCTGTAATACGTTACATGCTGTACTGAACAATTGTCTACAACATGCATGTGCAGTTTAGTTAGTACGTGAACATTTTACTTGCCTTCATTACCAATAATAAATGTGTGTGTGCAGTAAAATGTATAAAGGTGTTTGTTCATAATCATAAAGGAAATTTATAGATTTTTTATAGCTTTATGGTTATAAAATATGGCTTGTTGTTGTTAAATTTAAAAGGGTTGTGATTTAATGAAATAATGTTAAAGCCTGTTTTATAGTAAGAATGTTGCTCTATTCCGGTTCTACAGGTTCACCTTTTCAGAACATTTTACATTCAGTTGTTCATTAGTGATGATTTATGATTTCATGCCTAAATTTATTGATATTTATTTTGTATCATTAATAATTCAATACAGTGTAAATGTCTAATTTTATGTTGTGATTTAATGTTAATCCAGGAATCATCGTTATCAGTAAATTGTTCCAAATTCAATGAATTTTCAGTCTCAGACAATAAGATATTTTTTAGCATTTACTCAGTTCAAGTTTTTCAGTTCGTGGACAAAAAATGGAAAGATCCATAAATGGATTTAGTCGGGTTTGGTCAACACACATCGATGACATCAGTTGGTTATGATTGGTTGATTGAAATGTTAATTCAGAATCACATCCTACTTGGCAAAATCACATTCTCATTAAAGTGATGCCCTGGCTATATCAGGTGATCGCTAGCTAAAGAACCCATACTCTTTTAAATGCCGAGAAAATCTACCTTACACACCCTTTCACTGATAATTTCTGCTCTAACTGTTGCATGTATCTCATCAGCAAGCCTTTTACTTTCGACACATTTCCTTTTGAGCATAAAACAGCAGTGGTGTGTATCTATAATGTCCTGCCTGATGGATTTAAAGCTGTTGCTTCTCTCCAGACATGTTGACTTTCCCAAATTAACACAGACATAATCCATTATCGACAGATTCAGCCACTCAAGCCAGCTCGGCGTATGTGCGGTTGTGTGTGAGTCATTTTGCTCTTTGTACACAATACTGTATTCTTTCCTTGCCTACACGTTTCTGCACAAGATTCAGACTCTTACAGAGGAGGGGTGTCGCAAAGGAAGGTTCACGGCTGTTTCTATTTCTGCTCCTTGAGGTGGCTTGTGATTCATCCTCTGTAGGCGAAAGTCTGCTTTAAAATAGCGAATAGAGGGGAAAAAATAACTCTTCTTTGAAAAGTTTTAGTTTTCTGGGATTTTTATCATCAAGTATTAGTTATACTTTAAGATCGGATGAAAATCCCCTGTGTTAGACGTGACCTGTTTATGCAGGGCTGTCTGGATAGTCTTTCCCTGGATCATCATCATAATAGTTTATATAATAGTTTAGATAATGCTCATTTACTAATGAACCAAACATTTATGTACATTTACATTTCTAGCATTTAACAGACACACTTATCCAGAGAAACTTAGACGTATCTTAATTTCTTTACCCAGGGTTAGGGGCCTTGTTCAGGAGACCCAGCAGTGGCAGCTTTGTGGTGCTGGGAATTGAACCTACGATCTACCGATTAGCAGTTCAACAATTTAACCACTGAGTGACAACTTCCTCGATGGCTTTTAAAGATAAACGCAGTGTTAAATATTTTACATTTATTTTTGCCAATTAAATTTAGTTATTGCTCTTATGTCCCAGTACCCATACTGCGCCCTATGGTCTTTCACAAAGTGTGCAATTTAGTTCAATTAGTTAAGTGTGCAAGGAAACAAGTGTGCTGACGAATTGGGACGGTTCACGGAACGTCACTTATCTGTGTCAAACGTCATTGCTACATCATCGTCACACTACCTATCAAACAAAAAATGGCTGAGCCATTAGACGCATCGTAAAACGATACTTACATGAATAAACTTTTCCTGACACTCAACTTTCCTACCCTTGTTCATTTTGTTGGCCTTTTTTCAAAAGTCTGCCAGAACCGCTCCGCTTTTCCATTTTCTGTTTTCACTGGTTTGAAACTTTACACCACAAGATGAATTCTGGGTTATATCCCTAAGCGAAGTCCGCTTGGACCCACACTTACATCTCTCTCTTTCTCTCTCTTTCTCTGTCATGCTGTCTCTCTTTCTTTATCTCTCTGTCTCTCTCTTTCTCACGCTGTCTCTTCCTCTCTCACACTGTCTTTCTTTCTCTCTCTTTCTCTCTCTCTTTTTTCTCTCTCGCGGTGTCTCTCTTTCTTTCTCTCTGTTGCTGTCTCTTTCTTTTACTCTTTCTCTCTCTCACTATCTCTCTCTCTTTCTCTCGCTGTCTCTCTGTCTCTCTCTGTCTCTCTCTCTGTCTCTCTGTGTCTCTCTTTCTCCCTCTCTCTCTCTTTCTCTCTCTCCCTTTCTCTTTCTCTCTTTCTTTCTCTGTCTCTATCTTAAAGACAGTATATATTACATGACTGAGACCAGTTTTATTCGATTGATATCAATTATTTATGAGAAATGCTGCTGAACTCATTGCTCTTGTAGGTGAATTCAATTTACATTTAGAAGAGTGGAGATTATTATAACAGCAAATTTAAAATACTTCCAGAATGAGATGTTCAACAAGAGATTCTGATGGTCAATTTTTTTTACCCCAGAAACTCTGGAAAGATGTAAATCTGAAGGAGGAAATTTGGCAGCACGGGACTAAAGAAGAGCAGAGTGGAGAGGAGGTGGAGGAGGAGGAGGAGGAGGAGGAGGCGCAATAGGAAAAATGTGATCTGTGCGAGATGAGCGCGCGCGCTAACGCACAAACCCCTGTGCAGCTCGTGCGCTCCGCAGGAGGTTTTTTGGACGCTTCACCTTTCAAAGAGCGCTCTTTTTCTGCGTCGGCGTTGATGTTGCGCGCGCGTGTGACGTAAACATAAGCATACGCGTCTATACTGTTGAAGAGACACGAGACAGCTGGCACATGTCTGCAGCACGATTAAGCTCGCGCGTTTAATTTAATCTCGCTCTAATCCTTTATTTAGTCTTGGGATATTTTTCTTTTTTACAGCAGAAGTTTTTTCCTTTTAGTCCTTTACTCATCAGGATGCATTTTCTGCAACTTCTGTCCTGGTTTTAATACTGAAAGTCGACAGTTTCTTCACTGCTCCTTCAGCATGATTTAATTAAGAGTCACGTTTTCGTAAAAAAAGGAAAAAAGCGACATGTTTCCTGAAATCAACAACAAGGTAACGCATGAATGTGATGTTAAATGCGGTCGCGAATCGTCTAATAATAAATGTATGTTTCAAGAAGGTTTTTTAAAGATTTGGTTTGGGTTTCGGGGGGCGCGTGATTTAAAATGTTTCTGAAGACGTTAAAAATTCCAGAAACGGTATTTGATGGAAACGTTATTTGAGGGTTATTTTATAATGTTTCAAGAACGTTTTGATTGAACATTGTGAGAAGCTTATCATGAAAAGTGGTGGCTCAGTATTAAGGTGTCAGACTGATGCCTGGAAGTTCGATTCCCAGCACCACCAAACTACCACCGCTGGGCCCCTGAGCAGGGCCCTTAAACCGCCGCCTAACCCCACCCCACCCCACCCCTATGGCTCAGTTGTATAAAAGAGATAAATGTAAGGTGCTCTGGATAGAAGCCACTGCTAAATGCTGTATGTGTATATTTTTATCGCGTACGAATGACGTCATAGGGACGTTTGGATAGCGGTGTTCGAAGATTACCGACGTTATGAGAACGATCCATGAACGTTATAAGAACTTTTTTTCTCTCAACAATTAAACACTTTTAGAGAACGTAAGTACAGTTACTAGAACGTCGTGGGACACTTTTTTCGGCAGCAAATCAGATTTATATAATTTATTTAAAAATTATTAGTGGTTAAATTTCCTGGTGCAAAAATAACATCTACAATTATGGAAGACACCCCTATTCAAAGCAATTAATCTAATTTACACAGCTTTTGGGGGTTAGGGGTCTTGCTCAGGGGCTCAGCAGTTGCAATGTAGTGGTACTATCTATCTATTCATCCATCCATCCGTCCATTCATCCATTGAAAATAACTTATTGTTTAACATAATGTCTTTTTAACCGAGCCCAAACAAGTACAACAATATCTTTGCTATTCCATTATTTCATTAGTTGAATTTTACAGAGTACATATCTCCTCAACCCAAACCCCAAAAATATCTGTCTGCTCACCCTTCTATGATTAGAAAGAACCACTGGGTTGTCACACTGTGATTTGTACTCTAATGTTACAGTATTAGAGGGCAGCACGGTGGCTTAGTGGTTAGCACTGTTGCCTCACAGCAAGGGGGTCTCTCTGTGTGGAGTTTGCCTGTTCTCCCCGTGCTTGCGTGGGTTTATTCCAGGTACTCTGGTTTCCTTCCACAATCCAAAAACATGTATGTTAGGTTGATTGGTGATTCTAAATTGCCCATAGGAGTGAGTGAGTGTGTGTATGTGTGGCCCTGCGATGGACTGATGACCTGTCCAGGGTGTACCCTTCCTGCCCTTCGCGCTTGCAGAGGCGGCTGGGATGCGCTCCAGCAGATCCCTGTAACCCTGAATTAGGGAATAAGCGGGTATAGAAAATGAATGAATGAATGTTACAGTATTAATCTGTTCAGTAAATCAAAGCACTTTTTGTATGTCGTTCTGGACGGGGGCGTCTGCTAAATGCTGTAAATATAAATGTGAATGCATGCATGTTCTATTTTCTATGCTTTCATTGATCTTTTTTTCTGATTAAGTAACACATCCAAGACCTGTGCAGGATCATTTGGCAGAAGGACATATGATCGTTCTGTTGCTATCATAAACCTTAAGATGTCCTGTGAAAGGGTTTCAGAGTAACACAGCTGCATGTCAGAGTTACTGTGGGTTATTTATGTCTATGTCAGGCGGTTTGCCCAAATACAGTAACTAAAACTTTGCATTAGATTTACAGTATTATTCAAAACAGTGGGTCTTAAAGTGAGTTTTTGGCATTGACCAGCATCTGCTAAGTATTACCAGGGTATATATATATATATATATATATATATATATATATATATATATATATATATATATATGGTGTAAATATATATATATATATATATATACAAAAGGTAAAGTAGAGCTCAAGTTTACAATCTCATCGTGCAGGAGCACAGGTGTAACAGGCGTAACAGGTGTGTTCTATATAATGAGGTGTATAATAATGATTATCATTAATTGTCACTAAGTAAAAAACTACAATACAAAATATATTACTGTCCACATTAAAATATTCTTCATGACATCCTCCTCTATAAAAGTAGCTTATTGTAGGTGTTAATCTCTATTTAAAACTCTTTATTTGTGGACACACATAACTGTAAGTCAACAGCACTATCAGCTTCAGCCCCCTATGGGGCAGATAGCAAGCCCAGCTAAGTGCCACTGTGCTGGGTTTGATTCTGAAGCTCCTCCAGCATGATGTGGTGCTCCAGGAACTGGTAATTGAAAGGTTGTGACAGCTGGATCAGTGCCAGGCTTTACTATGACACTTAGTCTGTCCATATGTTCTCAGCACAACGCTTCTTATGATTAAGACGAATGCAAAGCTGGTTCTCTTGCGCAGGAGAAATTGAGTAACAATTCATTTGAAGTCTGTATTTTGTGTGACACGTAGAAATGAGCAACAGTTTGTAATAAACGCTATCAATGTTAAAGCATGACATTTATACAGAAATGATTTCTCAAGCCTCCCTCTCGCTTTGTCTGTCTTTTATTCTGTTTATCTGTCACAATGTCTTCTTCATAAATATGTCATCCATCTATTAATTCATCCATCCATCCACTGTCTATACCCGCTTATTCGTAATCAGGGTCACCGGAGTTCACTGGAGTCTATCCCACCTGTTATTGGGTGAAAGGCAGGGGTCACCCTAAACAGATTAAATATATCATGTTTTATAATAATTATAATAATAACAGGAACCATGATGAGTCACAGGGTGGTAAATGATGCAGTTTGAATTTTAACCCAAAAGATGATTCCCGTTCTGATGTGGGTACCTTTGTCAGATTGGTCAGAGGCTGTAGGATGTTAAGTTATTGTGCTTATTTATTCTACCTCCAACTACTTGCTCTCTGTTTGTGTTTTTTCACAGTCAGGAAGACCAGATGCTTTTCCTCACCCTCAGAGATCGCAGGCCGAGAGCACACGCCTGGGCTCCAACCGCAACTTTTCCCAGGTAAACCTTTTTCAAATCATGTGTTTTTCACCGAGCTACTATAGCCATCTGTATTAAAATACCTTTTATAGCAAATTGAATTTAGTAGTATAATTTTTAAGAAAATTAACAGGCTGTTAGATTATTTAAGTTTTTATTATACCTACAAAATTAAACAAGAGCTTTAGGCTTAACTGAAAAGTTTGTCCTATTATAAGACAATGTCACTGGAATGTTTTTGCCATCAGTGTGTGTGTGTGTGTGGGGGGGGGAATTAAATGACATGATTTAAAATGTTCCAAAAGCAGGAAAATGTCCAGTTTGCTTAATGTTGCTTAAACGTTATGTAATGGTTATAATCATTAAATACGAATAACGTCATAATAATGTTCACAAACCGTTAAAAGAACATTGTTTTCTCTCAACATCACAAGAATGTATATGAACTATTAATATCATTATAAGAATGTTCCATAAACATTTTTTTTGAGAATGTTTGGTCCTAACATTTTTTAAAGAAAGTGAGTGAAAGTTGTGGACTTGTTCACTTTTATTAGCAAGCTAGATAATTGAGAAATATGTACTCTATATAATATAGTAGTCTTACATAGCCTGGATTTTGAACTGTCAGCAGAAAATTTGTACTCAGTCACAGTATTAATCGACTAACAGGGCATCTGACATGTAGCTTGTCTTGTTTAGTGTCATGTTAAGGGGTGAAAAAATATTAAGTTGCATATGAAAACAATCGGGAGAGCAAATATAGATTATTCAATAATAATAATTAACAATGTCACACAATTAAATAAGTCTATACAATAAGCGTTTGATCATTCAACATTTAGAAACGTCTCCTGGAAATCTGCTACAATCCAACCAATCAGAGTCACCATTTTAGAGGTGTACTGTAAAAAAGTAATAATACTTCCTTAAAGTACTTAAATAGGTCTTGGAAAAATGTATTAAGTATTTATATTTCTGTACATTTTTACTCCACTTTTATTTTTAATACTTTTTTCAGATGAATATTTATTTCTTACTACAAAAGAATTAGTGAGTGTCTATAGAATTCTATAGAGTGTCTATAGAATAGTGTGTATAGAACATTTAAAAACATTTTTGCTTTTCTGTTTTGCATTTACTTTTAATACTTAAGTACATTTAACATTCAAAAAACACTTTTATCAAAAAACGTTAGATACATTAAAAGTTTTACTCAAGTAATATTTTAAATGGTGATTTTAATTGAAAAGTCATTTTCCAGTAAAATAATGATACTGTGTTGCTTTTAAATTATTTATACACCTCTATACTTTTCAGACCCTTTCTAGTGCCATATGGGTCAGACGGTTCATGGGCGCCACGTCTAAGATTCAGACTGCTATTATGTCGTTAAAAAAACAGGAAAGAAATTCAATGCTGTGACTGTGAATAAAATTAAGGAAATTTAGATTTAAATACAGGCTGTATATGAGCAACAAATCGTCACTGCAATTTAGTTTTAAAGCCAAATTTGTCCTTTTGAATATTGCATGCTGCTTATGACGTGCTTTAAGTGGTTCAGCCGCTAAACGAGCTTCTCGCTGACTCTGCAATCAGTGAAACATCATCCACACGAAGCTTAAACACAACACGGATGTCACGCTGAGCCTCTTACTGTCTGAATCCATTGACCCGGTTTCGTTTTGGGCGCACTTCTTCCAACGCAGCACCCCGGCGCTTCCTGTTTACACTTCGTGTTTGTGTTACAGTGATCAGCCCAGCTTGTGTGGTTCTGCGTTAGCCTCTGTCACTAAATTTAGCTCTTGTCTCTGTGCGTCATAATTGAGTTGGGCAGATATCTGCGACTGGGCCATACATGAGATGAAATGTCAAGATAAGATGGCTCCTTTTTTAAGGCCAGGAATATGATGTGTGTTAAAATTGAGGCTGAAGCTTAAGTTTGGAAAAAAGAGGAAAAGGGACACATTTTCTTTTTTGGAATTCAGAAGAGTCAGAGATTCCCAGCAAAATAAGGGAAACGATTTAATACTATTACACAATGATCAGTAAGAGACTGTGTGACCACCATTGCATTTGATCCGTATCCTGGGATACTCCGCTTTTGCTAAGCTATGAATGTGTGCCGAGAAACACAGATCTTAATCTACAACAGCTACTGTAAGCAGGCAGTGTTCTGGAAGCCTAAATATAGAACATCAGGAAAGCAGATCAGCGCAGAGAGGAGGTAGGAGATTTTATTCGGCCCGTTTACTGTGTAGAGATGTAGAGAATGCTGGTCCCTGTCAGAGCACTCTTTCACTTTTATTCCTCTCTCACCATCTCTCTATGTGTTGAAATTCCATCCTCTCTGCAGGGGGGCAGGTCACTCGGGTCAGAGAGCGCTCTGCCTGAGAGCTCCGAAACTGCTGGTGTATTAGAAGTCAGAGAAGTTGTTGGATCTGCTAGTCTGTTAGGGATCATTTAGCCGGTGAGCTGAGTTTAATTTCACATTAGCAGCTCAGTAAATTTTACTAAACTGCTGAAAATATTAGGTTGAATTATTTACTAATGAGTTATTTCCAATGCACTAAAAAAAAGATTTTGTTCATATTACAGCATAAAAATAAACGCAAAAAAAACGACCCAATGACTGTTTACAATCATCAGACAGGCAGAAGAGCTTTTATCCCCACCGTAGTTATTGCATCATCAGAGAGAATTGAGGTCAAAATGGGGAATGATGAATTCTCGAGACAGTTGAAGCCGGGGCCTGAAAATCTATACAAAGAAAACTGCATCGTTTGTTGAAGACGTTCTAAGCACAAGCATTAAAGCTTGTTTGAATAAATCAAAGAAAGAAATAAACAGGAGAGGCGAGAAGAGAAGAGAAGAGAAGAGAGGAGAGAAGAAGAGAAGAGAAGAGAAGAGAAGAGAAGAGAAGAGAAGAGAAAACAGAAAAATAAAATGTGTCCCTGACTCTTACACTTCTCTAAGCTGATACACACCCACAGTTTCTTCTCTTAAAGCTAATATCTTTGTCTTTCTTGTTTTATAGAAGTGCAGGACTGGGACTTTACCTCAACTCGAGCCTCCAGTTAAACAGGTGGCGGTGGCCAATGGCAAACTCCTCCACCAGTCTGATGGCACCTTACCCAACATTGTCAAACAGCTGGTGCAGAACGTCCAGCAGAATCAGGTAAAAGAACTCTCTTCAGGAAAACATTCTAATACTAATCCGGATTTTAATTCTAAAAAAATACAAATTTAGTTACAATAAATATATATTATATATATATATATATATATATATATATATATATATATATATATATATATATATATCATATATATATATATATATAATTTTATATTGTGTGTAATTGTGTGCAACTTTTACAGAACATGTGCAAAAATCTATCTGAGGATGTGGGTGTTTAACAGAAAATTTCTTTCAGAAACTGAAACCCGAGAGATGATAAAATTTTGGTAGCCTCGAGTCAAAAAACAAGAAGACTTGTGTTGATTTTAGACTCTGATATCATAGAAGTGTAAAATAAACTATATAAAACTATATTTTCATGGAAAGTTTAGCATGTTCATTTTAACTATGAAGAATCTTATCTTTGTTTAAAGTTCTTGAAAATTGTTTGCCAGTCAAGAACACAAGTGTGAGCTAGTCAATTTTGCAAATGTTTAGGAGGAGCGTGAGAAGCCACGGCCGCAGTTCCCATCACGTTTTGGCTCATCTATGGACAACATATCAGAATCTCTAACCAGAAGTATCATCAACAAATTTGAGAAGATCAGGACATATGAGGGGCAGCGTCTGCCCATGTCACCAACAGGTCAGAGGCGTAATAAAACACAGACACACACACACACACACACACACACACACACACACACACACACATATATACCAACCCAAACAACTTGTCATGGTTTTTACTTTGACTTAAATATTTTTATTTTGCCTTTAATTATTTAATTATTTTTAAATGATCATTTAATAATCCTGGATCAGCATTTCAATCCACCAGTCATAACCATCTCATGTCATCAGTGTGTCTTTCGACCAAACCCGCTTCAATTCAGCTTTAAATCTTCCCCTCCTTTAAAAGCAAAATGTCATATTATAATTGTATTCATTAAATAAAAAAAATTAAATACTTAAATGACATATGCTGTATTGAACAACTGCGTATAACATGTATTTGCAGTTTTGTTAATGTGTGAACATTTCCCTCAAAAATAGATGTGTGCATGTGCAGTATAATTTTATAGGTTTTAATAAAAAGTGTCAAACTGTTGTTAATTTAAAAAGGTATGTGATTTAATAAAATAATGTTAAAGCCTGTTTTATAGTAAGAATGTTGCTCTATTGCGGTTCCACAGGTTCACCTTTTCAGAACGTTTTACATTCAGTTCATTAGTGACTGATTATGAAACAGTCTACATTCACTAATGTTGTTCCTGGATTTTCATCAGTTATTTTAATACCGTTAAATATTTCTAATTTCATCCAGGAATCGTCGTTATCAGTAAATTGTTGCAGAATCAATACATTTTTAGGCTCAGACAAGAAGATATTTTTCAGCATTTACTCAGTTCAAGTTTTTTTAGTTTGTTTGTGGACAAAAGAGAGAGATTAGAAAATAAACTAGTTTGGTCACACACTGATGACATCATATGGTTATGATTGGTTGATTGAAATGTTGATTCAGGATCAACAAAAGAAATTAATCCAGGATCACATCCTACTTGGCAAAATCACATCCACTTACATAAATATCTTGCTAGATAAATCTAATGACAATTTTTTAACAGGGCAACATTTAAACTGTATGTGTTTTTAAGTTAAATAAAAAAACTTTTTTTGCCATGTAGAAAGTTCTTGTGAGTAAACTTTTGCTATATAAGAACAACACTGTGCTATTAATAGCTATTTTTTCACCTCATTGTGATCTAATTCTTCAACTGATGGATTTTTTTTGAGGTCATAAAAACAACTGCGAGTAAAAAATGTTACTGCTTCTGTAACAATTAAGGTTTCCTAAAAGTCGCTTGGTTGTTAGTTGAGCTATGTGGCCTGTGGAAGTAAGTAAATCATTAAATCAGTTAAATCAGTTATAAGGTTAATAGGTTTAAGCTCAGCTGCGGCGGTTGCTTAGCTTTAAACCCTTTTGCAGGCTGCTAACAAGAAATTATGCCCAAAGAAACCAGATATTAAATATTAAATAGAACTTTTATTTTGAAACCATTTATAGAACTCAAAACTGCAGTACATTTTAAGCATTCTCTATTATATTAAAAGAAACAGTCCTGATTAAAGTGTCTGGTATTTAAGTGGGTAAAACAGAAAAATTAAAGCATTTAAAGAGATGCACTATATGACCAAATGTTTGTGGACACTTCACTATTATACAAATACGGAGAAGCTTAAATACTGTTCTGATATGACAATTCCCCCTGTGCACAAAGCGTCTAAACTCCATTAGGACATGGTGTAATATAGTTGGGATGAATTGGGACATCGACCCAACCCCAGACCTCCTCACTTCAGGGGGCAGGGTGGCTCAAATGGTTAAGGTGCTGAGTTGTTAATCTGAAGACCAGAGTTCACCTGGGTTCAAGCCCCACCTCTGGCAAGTCAACCACTGTTGGGTCCTTGAGCAAAACCCTTAACCCCTCCTGCTCCAGGAGTATCATAGCTGACCCTGCACTCTGACCCCAACTTACTAAGATGGAATATGCAAAAAATGCATTTCATTGGCTCTGTACATGTACCTTGGACAGTGAATTGAATATACTTATACTTATATACTTCAACATCTGATCTTACTAATACTCCACACTACACAATCTAGTGGACAGCCTTTTCCAAAGAAGTGAAACTGAATATGGAATATGATGTGATGGTCATGTGATGGTGTCCATATACTTTTAGTCATATAGCATAGATAAACATCTGCACTGACATCATTTTTTACCTCCTGGTGAACAGCTGCGCTAAAGCACTTTCGGAGCCAGCTCACAGAGTTTGAGCAGGAGGAAATTATGGACTACACTGAGATCTGGTATCTGGGCTTAGACACCAAGAAGATCCACGGCTGCCAGGGATCGGCACAGAATTCGGGCTATGATGATGAGCATGGAAGCTACCTGAAGGTAAATCAATAAAACATTTGTATTTTTAATTATATTGCCTAAAATGAAAGTTATTACCTAAAAGGAAGATCACATTAGATGTATAACAGAGTCTCTTGTTCCAAAGGGCAATTCTATACTTCCAAAATCTTGTTCCAAAGGGCAATTCTGGTAAAGCTAGAGTTTGATCACTTTACCCCATATTTGTAAATTAAACTTTTATCCTTGACTTCCCACAAGCAATTGATTTAACCACTGCCACCACTAAATTGGCTTTATTGCACTTCACTTTACTCCACTATAATTCAGTGGTTACCGGTACAGGTCAAAAGGATTATGTGTTTAAATCCCAGTCTTGCCTGAATGCTATAGCATTTGGAAGACGTCTTTATTCAGAGTGACTTACATGTATCTATTTTATTCAACTAAGCAACTGGGGGTTAAGGGTCTTGCTCAGGGGCCCAGCAGTGGCAGCCTGGTGGTGCTGGAAATTAAACCCTGATCTTCCAGTTAGCAGTCCAGCACCTTAACTATTGAGCTACCACTTTCTTGCTATATATATTGCTTTTTTTACATTATAGGATCATTGATTTTATGTAAATGTGCAGTCTAACCCCATTCGAACAAAGTAAGCTTAGCAGAGAGTTGTTTTTGCTTTGCTAATAGCAGAAAAGTTTTAGCTCTAGAAACATTATGTTTGTGTGTTTCTCCATTGGTCATAATTTTAGTACTGCAGAACACGATAACAATGTTATTTTGTTATGTTTTACTTTAGCATGTTAGACATGTTACTTGAAGATTTCAATGATAGCATTGTATGAAATGATTGCCTCAGATTTTTTTGGAATTGTATCTATATGTAAATAACACTGTAAACGTTTTGAAATTAAATGTTTATAATATGTGATACTTTAAATGGTGTAGAATATTATACTTTACTATAGCCAAAATGACAAAAAAATCCTTTTTAAACAGTTTTTATTCTGTGTGTATCTTAGAAACATGTGCATTAATGAGGTTCAGCATTTAAAGAATTGCTTCCTTAGGGGTATTTTAATAGCAGAGATCCAATTTTTCTGACGTCATGCAATGTTGTTAACGTCTGGGGAGATTTCTTACGCCCCAGTTTCATAGATCTATATATAGATCACCACTCAAATTAAATAGTTTTTTACCCAACTACAAGCTAAATATAGATTGTTACTTTATTTAAAGAAATAATTTAGTGTAGCTTATTTTATGTAATACAATTATCACTAGCATTAATCGAGAAACATCATTAATTAGAAAAGAATGAAAAGGTATACACTGTACCCAAAAAAATAATAATTATATATACAATACATCCAAAAGTATTTAAACACCTGACTGTCTTATCCATATGAAAGTGTCAAACATCTTCTTTAAAAACAAAGACATGGACATGGTCTCCTATTTGTTTCCAGACCAGCCTCTGTTCTCTATCTGAGGATTTCCACTGGATTTAGGGAAGCATGACTCTTAGGAATTGTGCTTATGCAAGCAAAAGAATGTTAGTGAAATCAGACACTAATGTTAGTGAAAGTGATCTGGCATTCAAGTCAGAATGGCACAGGTGTTGAGGTCAAGAATCTGTGAAGAACACTTAACTTTTTTCCCACTAACTAGTTAAACAATAGGAAAAGTTGTGGCTCATGGTTAAGGTGTTGGACTGCCAACCCGAAGATTGTGGGTTTGATTCCCAGCTCCACCACTGCTGGGCCCCGATTAAGCCCCAATTGCTCAGTGGGATAAATGTAAGTCACTCTGGATAAGGGTGTCTGCCAAATGCTGTAAATATCCTATTTGAGATTTTTATCCCAATTTTACATTTATAAAAACAGTCACACTTCTCAAAGCACTTTCCACTAATTAATGACACGTGGCTGTGGGGATTAGCTCATTCAGCCAAAACAGCATTAATGAGATCCAACACTACTGTTGGCTGAAGTGGTCTAAAGTGAAGTCTGTGTACCAGTTCCTGCTGAAGGTGTCCACGGGGCTTTAGTCAGATTCAGGGCTCTGTGCAGGACACCGAAATGCGGCATGTTTTCATAGAGCCATGTTAATAAGTGAGCAGCTTAGGAGTTCTAGAGAACTGCTTTAGACTTTGTGGCAACAGAAACTAGCTGGTGTATTAGTAGGGTGTATATGTCTATTGGTAAGGAGTATATGTCTATGGTGTATATGTCTTTTGGCAAGGTGTATATGTCTATCGGTAAGGTGTAAATTTTTATTGCTTAGGTGAATATGTCTTCCTGAACACTTTTGCAGTATGTGCAAAGTGTTTAGGCTTCTTAACTTCAGGCAAAGAAAATCCTAATTCTAAAGCATTGTCACATATTCTAGGCAATTGTTTGAGGTGTGTTGGTCAGGGGTGCACATACATACACCCTGGATAAAAAGCCAGTCTATCTCTGGGCGTTATTCACACCTAGGGAAATTTACCTTAGTTAATCAGTTTTTTAAGAAGGCAGGAAACCAGAGAACATGAAGATGTAGATCCGGAAAAAAAACTTACACAGTATCTATACACAGAGAGTAACCGGAGTTTAGCATTGAACCTGTGATCCATAGAGTCAGTAGACATAAATCTTACCCGCCGATCTACTGCGACATCTAGAGCTAAGACCTTTTCACTTTTGCACCAAAAATAGGTCCCAAAGTCTCCCTGGCAAATGTACAAGGAAATAGTTTGGCTGTGGCTATCCATAGAGGCACAGAGACATGACTTTGCTTCCTTATATGATGTGTCTCAAGGTTCTTCATGATCATATCGCCTACCGCTACGAGGTCCTGGAGGTGATTGGAAAAGGATCTTTCGGCCAGGTCCTCAAATGTCTGGATCATAAGACAAATGAGATGGTGGCCATCAAGATCATTCGCAACAAGAAAAGGTAATAAAAAAATTATTTAGGTTCATGATTTAAGGCAGAGAGCAACACAAACATTGTGAACATTTTTCTGAACAACTGTTGCTAAATGTTTTAATTATAGTGTCATTTACTGGTATATATAAAAATAATATATGGATAACATAGCCAGTTCTGTACAATTTAAATTGTTTTTGTCAGCAGAAGTAAATTTTACTGTTCTGTTTTTGGTAAATTGGTGTGAAAGTGACAATTCTAATAATTCAATTTGATTCAACGTGGGGGCCAAACAGAGAAACAGCTCCTCGTCTATCAGCTCAAGATGAGCCCAAATCTGAAAACTACATCTAAAGCCCAATTCCCAGGCCTATTGAGATCATGAGTGGACATGATTTTGCCAAGTAGGATATGATCCAAAAATAACATCTTTTATTGATTCAGAATCAACATTTTAATCAGGCAATCATAATCATCTGATGTCATGAGGGTGTGTCGACCAAACCGCCATAACCATTTTTAAATCTTTTCCTTTTTTTGTCCAGAAATCTAAAATCTAAAAACTTTAACTCAGTAAATGCTAAAAAATATCTTTTTTTCTAAGACAAAAAAATTCATTGATTCTGGAACAATTTACTGATAATGACGATGTCTGGATTAACATTAAATCACAACATGAAATTAGACAAACCATATTAAAATAATTGATGATAATTCAAGAATTTTTATTATTTTTTTTTTTTTTTTGCATTTTGTTTAAGAAAGGTCCATGAGCCAGAAACTGAACTCAGGACACCCGCAGCACATTAGCACCATATATGTGGGTGCGCTTACCCCTAGGTTACCTCACCAACTGGACATTGCAACATTCTATCTGAACAATTTAATCTTAACTTGTTTAAATAAACATGCAGTGTCTGATCTTATCTACAAAAAGCTGGTATCGGTGCAGGATTTCTTTCTAATCAAGCAAGAGTAACGTCCGATTCCACTTGTTTAATCAATTAATCTTGGGGTTTTTTTTATCGTATACCTCAGCTGACCTACAAATATGAGTTTCCTGAGCATGTGAATAAGGCTTAGGTCACCATGACACTCTGAGAGGTGTTAAAGGATACCTGGCCATATCACTTTACCTTTCTTTGGAGTCTTTTCAACCAGCATCACGCCCTCTTGAATTGATAAAGATGACATAATGCTTACCGGCTTTTAATAATGCAGCGGACAAAATGAGAGCTTGGAGGCTGCTTCATCGTCACACCACCGTCTCCTCCACCACCATTCGATACTAAGAAACGTAGAATCTGATGGAATTTAGTCCTCCTGAATTTATAGTCAAGAATTAAAAGGGACTGAATTTACTGACTTATAGATTATTTTATCTTGTCCATGAAACATTTTTTCATTTCATATGATGTTAAAGCAAACAGATCACATGACTATTTTGATGTGCAGCTGGAATATATTCGGTTATTATGTTTTCATCGTAAATTCTGCACATATTATTTTTGCACATCTTGGCATTTCCATCCAGCATATTAAAAAGGTGTTGGGCTCTGGAGCAACGCTCTTAACCCCTTTTTCTCTCTAGGGCTGCTGTAACATATCTAACTCTGCTCTCTGGCCCAAACTTCCTGAGGTTAAATATGCAAAGAAAGAATTCACAGTGCCTTAACGGACAGTATGTGAGAAAATAGAGGGTTTTTTTTCTCTTTTCTTCTTCTGCACTAACACAAATGTATGCATACATAGATTGTTTATTCAAGAAAGTTGTTCAAATGAATAAATTTGTACAATGAATTTTATATCAAATAGAAAATGTAGCATTTAGCTGTGTATTGATTCTGTATTGGCAAGTGGTAGCTTAATAGTTAAGATGTTATGGGTGGCTCAAATGGTTAAGGTGCTGCGTTGTTAATCTGAAGACCAGAAACACCTTGGTTCAAGCCCCACCTCCGGCAAGTCAACCACTGCTGTGTCCCTGAGCAAGACCCTTAACCCCTCCTGCTCCAGGGGCGCTGTATCATAGCTGACCCTGCGCCCTGACCCCAACTTACTAAGATGGGATATGTGAAAAATGCATTTCATTGGCTCTGTACATGTACCTTGCACAATGAATTGAATATACTTTTTATACTTTATGTTTGACTGCTAGCCGGAAGCTTGTGGGTTCGATTTCCAGCACGACCAAGTTACCACTGTTGGGCCCTGAGCAAGGCCCTTAAACCTCAATTTCTCAGTTGTCAAATGCCAAATGCCGTATATGTAAATGTAGTGTATGAATAAGTGCTATAAATGTATTAGGTTTAATATTGTAGAAACTTGCTTACAGAATTTTTCCAAAGATGCTTCCTGCCTTTTTCTGATGCCTGTCTTTTATTCTCATCTCAATATTTTCATAGCCGATTAATTTTATTTAATATGTTTTGGTGATCTTCAGATTCCACCAACAGGCGCTGGTGGAGCTGAAGATTCTGGACGCACTGCGGAGGAGAGACCGAGACAACTGCCACAACGTCATCCACATGAAGGAGTATTTTTATTTCCGCAACCACCTCTGCATCTCTTTCGAGCTCCTGGGGTGAGCAATGTATCATTCGAATAATTTTACTGACCTAAAGTGTTTTTTCCCCTTTTATATGAATGCCAAGTCAATATGAGCAAAGCTGTAATGGAGTTAGGCAAGCCATTATCCTTTCCCGGGCAATTTAGAAGGCCAGACTAAGTGGGAGTCAATTACTGAGTGGATGTTTTTTTAAATAGGAGACATGACATTACGTCAACATCTATATCTACAGAAGAAGCACACAATGTTAAGATGAATCAGACAGGTTTTCTTTTCAGTGACAGGCTGTATTGTGATAAAGTGATCGATTAGTGCCTGGTGAGAAACAGCTCCAGCCTTTGGGTTTCTTGACCTTCAGGCTCACGGCTCAAGTTACTGTCACCAGGTCCTTTACTTAATGCCTTGATTAGGTGCTATCTATTTCTCACCTGCTCATGCTTCATTTGAAGGCTCCGGTTACGCTGGGCTGGGGTGGCTGTTGTTCACAGCTGTCGATGGAGTCTTCATTACTGCCAAAGACATGTTGCTTTTTAAGGCCTTACGCCTTAACACAGGCTTTGGAGGGATTTTGCGTTTACCTGTCAAAGATTCTACATACTGTACATTTAGATATAGTTGGCTCTGAGACTGTAAAGTTGGGTTTATAAACAGTGCTGTGACTCTGTGCTACCCTCTAGCGGCTGAGTGTGTGGACATTTTAAGAAACTTTTATCAACCAAGAACCCATTTAACCGCTGCTCTTCTTTATTCCTTAACAGAGCAAACCTGTATGAATTAATCAAGAAAAACAACTTCCAGGGTTTTGGTCTGGCTCTTATCCGACGCTTTGCTCACTCTTTGCTTAAATGCCTGCAGATGCTACGCAGAGAGAAGATCATCCACTGTGACCTCAAACCAGTAAACACGCACCTTTACACTCCCAAATAACACTGGCACTATTTATCATCTTTGAGTAGTTAAGAGCAGCCCAGTACCATAATGTATGTTAGGGCTGCACATAATATTACTTCAGCATCGACATGGCAATGTGTGTATCTGCAATAATCACAATGCAGGATGTGTCAAGTGGGAGTCTTATTTGACTGTCCTACAGTTCAGAAGACATGTGATTTGTGGTTGAATTGTAAAGTTTAATAATTGAGTAAATCCATTTTTACAGTGTGTTACTGTGTAAAGCTTTTAAATCTTTACATTTTATAAACTTTACATCATTTAAGCGCAAGAAATAATCACTTTTGTAGCTTTAGCCCTGTTTATTTTATTTACATCTTTGTTCTATTGTATTTATCTATGATTATCATTTGTGTATTATATTTTACACAGATTCACTTCCTTACAAAATCACCACAATCATTCAAAAATTATGAATTCTTTCCAAACAGAGTTTTTCAAGCCTTCTGGTGAATTGTTTGTTATATTGGAATATATTATAGAAAAACAAAATATCGCAATGTCATTTTCAATATTTTGCAGCCCTAATATATAGTTTGTTGACATACAAGATCTTTTTTATAAAGGTACAAATGCTACTTTACTTAACCTGCGTGCAAAAGAATAGCTATGATTGTGTGATGATGATGATTATAATGCTATTGATAATTAATAACAACTATAAGCATATTATTATCTATACATACTATTATGTTTGAAATTGTTATTCAGTTAGACAGTCATTTTGCTTCTTTTCAGAATAAATATTTGTAGTTTCAAGCAAACATTTTTTTAGTGAAATAATGTATTTTTTAACAATTAATTTTAATATTTATTGATAAGAATTGCAGAAATAATGCATTTGGGGTATATCATTATTACTAATATTATTATTATTATTACTAACAATAAGAGTATTGATAATGATAATAATAATAATATTATATTTGTATTATTATTATATGAATAAAGTGATGTTACATAGTCAAGTAACATCAATAGTGAGCAAATGATAAACATGAAATAACTGTTATTTAAAATAATTTATAAAAGCAGTTAAAATAGATGTTTGTATTTTTTTTCTGCAGTTTTTAGAACGTTATATTTTTGATTTAATTAAGTGTAACTGTTAAGAAACATCCTAAGTGTACATCATTTAACCTTAATTATAAAGTCTTTCCTTTAGTTATGAACTAGGCATAAACTTGGCAGTGGCATGGGCAGTCATTTGGTTATGAATCTCATACCATACAATTATATTGTAATTTTAGGAGAACATTTTGCTCTCTCAGCGAGGACATGGAAACATCAAGGTGGTCGACTTCGGATCAAGCTGTTACGAGCAACAGAGAGGTCAGAAACTTTAGAGAGTACCTTAAATTTATTATAGCTCTATCTTACCATCGAACCCACATAAGGAGGTCTTTTTAAAACTGTTGGCACAAAGACTGAGGCACACAATTTTTGGAATGTCTTTGTATTTTTTAGCATAACATTTTTCTTTAATGAAACTTCAATAAAATAAGACCCAGAAAATGCCCTTAATCTCTATGAAGACATGATGTGTTCTGTTTATTCCCTGCCGAGAGTCCTGACACTGACTCAACTCCACTGAACACCTTTGGGATGAACTGGAACACCAACTGAACCCCAGACTTCCTTACATCAACTTACATTAGTGTCTAATCTCACTAATATTATTGTGACCGAATGAACACAAACTCACAGTCACATGACACAATCTAATGAAAAACTTGCACAGAAGTGTTTAGGTTATTATAGGAGGAAAAGTGAGAGTAAATCTGGAATAAAATGATTCCAATAAATGATTCCAATAAAATTATAAGGATTCTGTGATTCTTTTTGTAGTGTACACTTACATCCAGAGCCGTTTCTACCGCTCACCAGAGGTGATCCTGGGTCACCCGTACAGCATGGCCATCGACATGTGGAGCCTGGGCTGCATCCTAGCTGAGCTTTACACGGGATACCCTCTTTTTCCTGGAGAGAGTGAAGCCGAGCAGATCGCCTGCATTATGGAGGTCAGACTGTTAGCAATGTTACTTGTTAATAAATCACTCAATAGCCTGTAGGACCTAAATACATTTCAGATATGCTCATTAAATATAAACCAATCAGATCATTAGGATCAAGTCAGTTAAACATGCCAAGGGTTCAATCTAAACAAGGAGAATCTGCTTTTAGCTATTATCCAACTTCACAGTTGGAGGAGGCTACCAGAAGAGATCAGATGTGCTAAATCAGTAACCATCTTTAAATCCAGACTCAAAACACATCCGTTTAGTTCTGCATTTACTGAATGAGCACCGTGCTACGTTATAACAGAATGTAATCATTTTATATTCTTAACTGTTTTCATTCATTTTAAATCATTGTTTTTATTTTAATTTCTCTGTTTTTGCTGTTGGGATTTTTTTATGATCACTTTAATTTCTCTTACCGCTGTGTACGAAATGTGCTATATAAATAAACTTATTACTATAAATCTTCTGAAGTTCAATTAATGAAGAGAATTCCAAGCTGTTGTTAGAAAGAAATTAAACTAAATGCTTGTAATAACAATTGTTGAAGGCAAATTGTGCATTACTATATTCTATGACATCCAAAAAAACCAAAAAAAGGCTGTGTAACTTTGTATCAATCTATTCTTTATTTTGTAATAAAATTTATTGAATTTATGTTAACTATTTCTGCTTGTAGGTGATGGGTTTACCTCCAAACGACTTTGTTCAGACCGCATCCAGAAAAAAGTTATTTTTTGGTAAGGTTTTACATGGAGCTGACATTGAGTTCGATTCTGGAACAGACGCCTGTCTGGCAGATTGATTCTAAAATTTATCATCATATTTTCAAATCCTTTTTTTTTTTTTTAGATTCAAAAGGAAATCCAAGAAACGTCACGAACAGCAAAGGGAAGAAACGCAGACCCAGTTCCAAGGATCTTGCCAGTGTTTTGAAGACCAACGATACTCTGTTTTTAGACTTTATCGGGCGTTGCCTCGAGTATGTACATCTACAACATGATTTTACTTATATACAATTTATTCTGAGTTTATATGGGTTTATTCACATATACACACACACACACACACACACACACACACACACATATATATATACATACTTTGTGTATATTCTATATTCAAACTATGTGGGATATTGTAAATGCTCTAAAAGTTTAAATTAGCAAAATATATTCTAACATTTTTATGCTTATTTAAGACTCATTAAAAATAGTTTTAGGAAAATGGAAAATGTGGAAAAAAATATCCCCAAATCTCTTATTTGATTTAGCAAATTTGTGCTCCACTCTTAAAGAGAAAGAGGCTCTCTTTTATTCCCACTGTATTACTTATAAATTAATTATAATAAATAAATGGATAAATATTTTTCTTAAGTGAAAATCTTTAATGTTTCAAAAAGATTATTTATTTTACTTTTTAATTACATATGAAAAAAATGTTATTAAAAATTAGTTAGATTTTTAGGCATCATGCTTAAGCAAATTTGTTAACTTTAAAATGTGTTAGAATTAGACAAAGATAAAAATGTATTATTATTATTATTATTAATTTTTTTTTTATATAATAATCACATTTTTGGTTTTTTTTAGCACAGAATTAAATGAATCCATTTTTGTTTATATGTCTGTGATTTTTATGCTGCAGGTGGGACCCTGTGAAGCGCATGACTCCCGATGAGGGAATGCAGCACGAGTGGATCCACGAGGGCCGACTTAACAGGCTTCGCCCTAAAACGCGACCAATCAGGAAATCTGGTGAAAATGACACTAACTATGAATACAGCTACCGCAGGACAAGCTCGTACCGGACCGGTAATAATCTGCGTTGTTTGCCGTCAGTTTACTTCTATTATACACAGTAGATTAAAAAAAATAAGCAAGGAATAAAACACTTTTTGGCATTGTGTTAGAGAAAAATCTAAATAATTTCTATAATTGACAAAACAGGATGTCCTAAATATTTTTTACTCTTTTTTATCTTATGTTTATTATTTACATCATTGCAGCTATAAGGTGAATCAGAGACACTGAAGTCTCCTTCCAAATACAGTATGCAAAATAATTTTGTATCTGTTTACAAGGAATTCTCATAGATAGACAGTCTAAAGTATCCATATCTCTGCTAGACAAAATGTTTTTGATAGGTCTCATTTTTGTTATGTAAAGTTTACAGATTACTTTAACACACAGTGTATTTTTTCCCCACCACAGCAGATAAATCAGGCTCAGAGGACAGAATAAGGCGAGAAAACTTGGCCAAAGAAGAAAAAAGCGAGACAGTGGAGCGCCTGAGACCGATTGGAGCATCTGCCGAAGAGGAAACAAGCGAGGGAATGGGAAGCGCTGCGGACAGCAAAGACGGCCAAGATAGCAAGCCGGAGAGCAATCCACAACAGAGCAGCTCAGAGAGGAAATCTAACATCGGCCAACGTTCGGTCGAAATCGTCATCCAACATCAGTCACAGTCAGTATCAAGCACAGACTCAGAGGATCAGGAGCCTCACACTCTACCACCCATTCTTTAACTTTATTATTTTCACGTCATTCGGACGATTGGTTAGTTCTATAAAAAACACTGATAGTGGGTCTTACAATGGGTATACATATTAGAGACTTAGATGGCAAACCGAGGGCAAACAATTAACTTGTATAGACTTGTATATAATTACAAATAAAACATACTATTGGCATTTGAGAAAAAAAATTACTTGACGGTTAGTAAGATTGTGATGAAAAGATTAAAATATCTTAAACGAAATTAAAATAAAACAACCAGAAAAAAAACTGACTTTGTACAAAATGCTCATCACTGGTAGCACATTACATTTTATTGTAAAGTAGGTTACAGTTTGTCATCTAGTTAGCAATAGCGATATATATGCTAGCAAACAGCTCAATTATTAGCTTTCAGGAAAAGACGTTTAATAAGAACCAAACCTGTTTAAAATATCAGCAAAATAAGACAATTGTACTAAGAGTTAAAAGTGTGATCATTTAAATAAAATTTAAAAAAGGTTTTTTACAGACTGAAATGTAGCATGATAATACATAGCATGTACCAGAAAGTTCCACTGTAGTGTTGCCTAAAAATCGCAGGTATTTGGGGCAAATGATGAGCCTTAAAGATTTATAAACACTCAGATATTTAGGTCTCTAATATAAATACACCATGAATAATTGTACAATACATTATAAATCATCTCGCACTGATTTTTGTGCGTAATGTCTCATGACGTACAAAAATGCCTTTCTGGAAAAGGATTGTCTAAAATTAGGATACGTGAAAACCTGCATCCAGTAAGAAGTGTCAGCGTGAGTCGTCAGCACCTTGGTTTTGTTTAAAGTAGGAAATTATTTTCGCTTTAAAGCATTGTAATATAGACTATATGGCCAAAGGTTTGTGGACAGGACTGTGTCTCACCCAAACTGCCACAAAATTAGAATCTCACGGTTGTCTGGAATGTCTCTGTATGTTGGGGAGTCACAATATTCCTTCGCGGGAACTAACAGTGGAGCATGCTGTGCTCTGATTGGAATGGAAGACTTGGGACTTGGGACACCGACTGAACCCCAGACCTCCTCACCTGCTCTCACCAAAATTACTGAAACTGAGTAAAATCAAATTCACACAGTCACATGACACAATCTAGTGTGGAGGTGATATTAGAATTGAGGATAAAAAAATGGATCCACACCAAAAATCTATTAATCCTTTGAATTACACTTTTCAGAACCATGACATCCTTCTGTATTCCATCTGTATTCGTACAATGTATCTGCGTTATGCACTCATGTAAATATCTCTTGGGTCTGGTTGTCTCTTAAATTCTGATATTCACACTTTTTTTAAATACCAAATTGTTCATACTACTTTTAGGGTGGTAGTACAGTGGTTGAGGTGTTGGTCTAATAATTTAATGACCGGGGTTCAATTTCCAGCACCACCAAGCCATCACTGCTGGGCCCTTGTGCAAGGCCCTCAATTGCTAAATTTTAAAACAGAGATTAATGTAAGTCGCTCTGGATAAGGGCGTCTGCCAAAATGCTGCAAATGTAAATGTTATCGTTATATAATTAATGATTCTCATATTGTCTTCTGAAATGATTAATGTGAAATACACATAGTTCCAATGCAACTGAACCTATAGCACCACCTACAGGTCCTGTTGCAAATTTATCAAGCCAAAAATCGTGCTCTGTTTTAGACTAACCTTAGCAAGTGTGAAAGCCTCATAAATCAGAACTTGGGCAGACCTGCGTTATTTGTTCTGAATGTAAATTGTATGATTTAATAAGTCACGTTAAGACATAAGTTAATCAGGGATGGACAAATCACTAATCCGAGCAAACGGGACATGCAAATTATGAGTTAAAATTTTTTTTTAGTGCAGCGTCGTTCAAAAATAATAAAGCCACTAGTATTGGGCTGTTTTACTCATGAGGGTTAGGGTTTTAATTTGCTCTAAATATTTGTACAAATAATTAATACAAAATAGCCATATATTTTTTAATTGCTTAGTTATATATACATATATATATATATATATATATATATATATATATATATATATATATATATATATATATGAAACACATTTAAATGTACTTTTCTGTCACATACAGAATAATTAGTCAAATGACACTCATTATTCAGTTTTAACCACTATCTTAATAGTGTCTTATAATATATCGTATAAGAAATTGGCTCTGAGCTTAAAAGGTTGCAAAGCAAAGAACAGGATTGCCAAAAGTTATTGAACTTATTTACTCGGTTCACTTTAAATGCATGTGTTCAAACATAATGCCTTACAAAGTAACTCACCAAAGTTTGTGCTCCACATGTCATCACTAGGGTCTATTTTGACTAAGTAATTATTTACGCTACATGGCCAAAATTCTCTTAACATGATGTTTAATCCTACAGGTTATCCATTTGCAAACAGTTACAACACTATTTTACTACAAAATGTATTTGATCATAAAAAGCATTGCAATTTCCTTCACAGGCCCTTGTTTAGAGGCCAAAACACTGTCCCAGCATAATGATGCATCCCCGCTTACATGCTTTAACCTCCTTTAAAAATCGGAAGGGTGGAGCTATTATTAAAGCAAATATGATGGTGTTGCATCTGCAGCTAAAACACTGATACGTTGAAACATTGATATCATTGATACGGTGACCAGGGAGCGAACCAAACATGTCCTCTCCTGGTCACCAGACAATAGAGCTATAATACAATGCAACTCCAATAATACATCATAAAGGGAATGGCTAACTAACCCTAGGTTTGGGTAGGGTTGTCAATATTCTTCTTCTTCTTCTTCTTATTATTATTATAAGTTTCTGGATTTTGATGTACTACTTTTTCTAAAGCAGTGATTCTCAACTTGCTTTGGACAAACACCCCCTAAGTCAAGTTAAAACCCCGTTCCTCCATCCAAGCCCACATCCCATGCACACAAACAGACATTAGGGTTTAAACAAGTTTCCTGATAATGTAATAATTTGTCCATCCCTAATATTGATGTTGATAAGGATGATGATGGATGACGAGGAGAAGAATGGATGATGATGATGATGATGATGATGGATAATGAGAATGATGATGATAGATAAATTAAGGAAATGGGGGGAAAAATGAAATGCTAGTTTTAAAAAGGAATGAAAAGCACTTAAAATGGAGGTAATAAAGTTTAGCACTACAGTATTTTAATAGTCATACATCAATATATAGATCATATGTTTTTTTCTATATTTACAAAACATAACAATTTTAATTTGTCATGCACTGGACGTGTATCAGTTGATGTATATATATATATATATAGTAATCAGACAAGGTTTTACTTGTTTATGTCCTGTTTTAAAAAAGTATTATATATGAAAGAAGAAAGATTTTACAGCTTTTTAATTTCGTTCTTTCTTTTATCGATCTAATCTTATATTTCTGTGAGTGACAGTAAATCATGGTGTCTGTATTACACTGTAGCTTTGCTAATGTCAAACACTGCCATTCGCCACTTTGTGTGTGTGTGTGTGTGTGTGTGTCTGTGTGTATGTATACGCTTATGTTTTCTTTCTCGGCCACAATCTTTGCTTTGCTTTGCAAATACGACCTGGTGTCATTTGTGAAATAACAATTGTCTTATTTTTATGAGGTAAATAAACATTTTATAGAGATCTATTTTTGGAGTCATGAGTCATTTGTTGTCTTTTAAAGCTTTCGTTAGGGCGGAATTTTAAACATTCATTCTCTAGTGTTATTGTTGGCTTAAAAGATTAAACATTCAGTTTTGCTATTTATAATAGTTATTATTATTATATTCTGAATTTTAATATACCATTCTCCTTAACATATTTCTGCCCCATGCCGCAGCCCAGATCCCAGGCACCCAAACTGGATGTTTTCTGTTTTATAAGCAATCATTTAATGTGACATTAGGATTAAATAATATTAATCCACAAGTTTCCTGCTAATGTAACAATTTGTCTATTCCTAAATGATGATGGACATTATTCAGGACATTCATTAATACTGATGAGGAGGAGGAGGAAGATGATGATGGACGATGATAGATAAATTAAGGAAATGAGGTGATAAATGTAATGATAACTAGAAAAACTAAAGAAAAGCACTTACTAGATGTAAAGATGTAAATCAAAATAAATCATGTTGCATTTTTGAGTATATATAAATGTTTAAAACTTTTTAGAAAGTTGTGAATGAGACGCTTTGTGTAAAAAGATTACATATTACATATCCATGGTTGTAAAAGATAATTATTCAGGGCAGAACTAACTAAAAAAATACTACAGCTTACTGTACAAGATCACTTTTATTTATTTTATGTCCTTTAAATTAATTTTAATTAAATTTTGCAGGTTCAGCAAAGAGGCATGTAAACTAATGATCTCATTTGTACCTATTGCAGAAATTATGAAATGTTTACTATTCTTAAACAATCGGTCTATTAAAACACTTTTTCCAAACTCGGTAAAGCTTTCTGTAGGAGTATAAGATAAAACTTTTCCATATTAATCACTCACATATGCTGAATAAATCCTAGACAAACAAGTTGAACCTTTGACTTTTTTTGTGAATTCAGATATATGTACTCCACCTAGAGAAATAATATTTGCCTTTCTGACAAATGTCATATGTTACAGCACAGTATATAAGCTGCTCTTTATTTATGCATGCATTCTATGCAGTTCTCACAGAATACTACAGGTTCAGATGACCATGTTATTGTTGTAGTCAGTTTCTTACTGTGGAGGACCCCACACACCCCTCACACTCACTCTTCACACTCCTGCCCTCTGGGAAAAGATACCGCAGCATTCGGACCCTCACAACCCGAATGTAAAACAGTTTCTTTCCTCAAGCTATCAGGCCGCTCAACACACTGAACTGAACTACCTCAACCCACATATACGCACATATACGCACGAACATTTTTTGTAAGCACAGTCACTTTACAATACTATAGTCACTTAAAATACTATAGTTACCTTACTTACTTTACAATGCTTTTTGCACAGTACTGTTGTAATTTGCACATTTTGTTCTACCTCATCTACAGTATGGTTGGCACTATTCCGTTATGTCCTGTCCTTTACTGTCTTTTTGCACTGTCCTTGTTATGTTTGTATTGTTATGTTTGTATTGTTTATTGCACTGACATGCACTTTATGTCTATCCTGTTTAGTGGCTCTTTGTTGTTTTGTAAATTCTATGTTTTGTGTAGCACCAGGGGGTGCTGGAGAAACGTTATGTCATCTCACTGTGTACTGCATCTGCTATATATGGTTGAAATGACAATAAAGCTCCTTGAACTTGAACTTAAACTTGAGGATTGCAACAATTTAATTTCCAAAAACTACTGTGGACATTTTTGTAGTGTTTCACTTCATTTACCTAATTAGACAAAGCCTACTTTTGCACACATAAATCTACATTTAAAAAAATAACAATACAGAAAAAATAATATTCAGTTTTCACTTTTAATATCAGCAATCTATTTCTACTATTCTAACTATTCTGTTTTTATGTTACACTGGTGGCACAATTGATTCTTTTCTTTTAAAAAAATAGATTTACTCAAATAACTTTATTGCTAGGCGTTTGTCTTGTCCCTCTGCACTTGCCATACACTGTTTTCCCCCTACAAAATAAACCTAATATCATTTCTTCCGCGGTACGATTGGCTGATAATAAGCATGCAAGGCGTGCGTGTAAAATTTAGACCAGTCATAGAACCGAATAAAAATATTTTTTCAAATAGTAGCCAAGAAGGCGGGATTAGTCCGAATACGGGTCGGAATAATACAGCATGTTTGATTGACTTGTTGGAAACATGGCGGCTGTCGTTTTAGTTAGCCGTCCTGCGAGTGTCCTTCCCAGGCTTTCCAGTAAGTATTAAATAAAAGTGATGATAATATATGTTGTTACGACACTGCGAAATACAACTTTGCCATTTAGAAAGAAGTAATAAGGATTAATGTTGAAGTCAGGAGTTATTTTAGAACAAACTGTTGTCCTCTATAGCTTATAGCATGACCCCGTTCGATATGATGTAGCTGGTGATATTAGCCGCAGTTTAAAATAACTGTAAAATAATAATAATAATAATAATAATAATAATTGTCCTGTAAAATGTATTTTACGCCAGAAACCAATATGACTAAATATTAGCGTACCGACATATAGACAGCATTTGAGCGGCGATTCCTTGCTTTGGTTTTTTATCTGTGAGTTGAGTTGAGTAACGTTAGTTAGTTAGAGACGTGTTAATGACGTTAGTTTGTAATTATTCTGTATTTTTGTTCCTAAAGACAGTTGATTAATGTATGACCATTAACTGCTCAATCCAAAAGTGTTATTCCAGATAATAATCTCCACACTTCCGTAAAGACTTGATCTGATACTATTATGGCTGAATGAACACAAATCCCCACAGACACTAATGTTAAAGTGAGGAGATCTGGAGTTCCAGTTCATCCCATTGTGGGTGAGTCAAAGTCAGGACTCTACAGGACGAGAGAGCTCGTCTACTCCAATCAGAACACAGCATGTCTTCATGAAGATCAGTGGTTTTGTGCACAGGGACATTGTCATGCTGGAACAGTGTTTGAGTCTCTCACTTTCAGCTAAAAAGATAACATGATGCTGTAACATGACATTTTAGATATCTGTGTGCTTCGGAAGTTGTGGTGGAGGGAAAACACACTTATGGTGGTGTGCTGGTCAGGCGTCTGCAAACTTTTGGCCATATAGTGCAAAAAAGAGAGCCACAAGAAGTGAAAATGAAGATAGGAGACGAAGCAGTTGCGGATGTCTGCAAATACATCTGCTAAGTGAGACTTAAGTGGTAGTGGTAGCACAGTGGTTAATGTGTTGGACTGCCGATTGGAAGATTGTGGGTACGATTCTGGGCACCACCAAGTTGGCACTGCTGGGCCCCTGAGCAAGGCCCTTAGCGCCCAACTGCCGCTCTGAATAAGGGCGCCTGCTAAATGCTGTAAATGTGGAGTTAGTCTTCAGGCAGTCGGACAAACGAGCAACAGACTACAACAATTGATGTCATTTGCTGGGATTTTTCTTGAAATACCGCATGGATAAGGAATGTAAGCAGTGGTGGCTCAAATGGCCATGGTGCTAAGTTGTTGACTGGAAGACTTGTGGAAAAAAACAACTTTCACTGTGCTGTAGAGTTTGTGACATAAAGATATTTTTATATTGCTGTTTATTTCCTGCTTTTTTTCTGAAGCTGCCTGTGTGGTTGTCTGTTTTTACACATCCTTTAGTTTAATCCAGTCAGATGATTACTGCAAAACTCTTAAAGCATTATGGCGGGCACCTTACGGGTGTGCTGTTTATGACTGAGACGTGCATATGATTATATATGGTATATGATACACTATATGTTGACACTATCAAAGTATATCATCTACTGTCAATAATGTGTTCTTTTGTCTGCCTTTTCGTTCAGGCGCCTGCTCTCCAGCTGTGCTGGCTGTTGGGCCTGTTGCAGTCCAGCACAGGCAGATCCACCATGCCCTCATCCCTAAAGGAAAAGGGGGGCGCTCCTCGTTCAGTGGAATAGCAGCCACCGTTTTTGGAGCCACTGGTTTCCTGGGCCGATATGTTGTCAATCGACTGGGTAAGTGTGTAAGGCTGTCACAATTATTTACTGAGCGAATGATCGCAATTATTTTAACTAACTGTGATTGTTGAATCCAACTGCAATTACTGCACACTTTCATTAGCCACAAGGGGGCGCTGTAGCACCAGAGTAATGAGTGAAGCGGTATTATTTGAAAGTTGGATCGTTAGGGTTTTCTGACGCTCTAAGCGTGCTTTATATGTTGCTAAACAGATAAACGCCACTGACAGGACAGCAAATATGGATTTTCTAAATACTATTTTTCTATAATAAAATATTTACAGTAGAGCATTAATAAGGCACAAAATAGAGAGGTTATAAAATGCTTTGAGTTGCTTTTTAATGCTTAATTGTTTTTTACAATTTTCAAAGCCATAAAACAAACAATTAATTATTAAAGCCCAAAAACAGGCAATTATAAGTGTGTTTGCGCAGCTGTGACATCATGTGTCCATATGAGCGTATCGAGTGTATAGTATTTCCGAATTTCATTTATACTCGACCCATAATGATACTGTATTAAATGTTTTTTTAATGGCCGCGGGTATGTACTTACTTAAATATAGTACATACGCAGGTAGTATGTGAGTTTAGTAAGACAAAAGTTAGGTTTCTTTGTTTTATTAAAAAACACTAATGCATTAAAACTACTGGTTTAATATATTTGTGATTTTTCTGCAAAATAAGTCGTAATTATCGTTAGTAGTAAGCAGTCATGCACTATAGTTGATCTAAATCTGGTTAAAGGAGTTTTGTAACATGCTTTATTAATAACTTGTGTTTTTGGTTTTTTGCAGGTCGGATTGGCTCTCAGGTGGTGATTCCTTACCGCTGCGACCAGTATGATCTCATGTACCTCAGACCTATGGGTGATCTCGGCCAGATCATCTTCATGGTGCGTTTTTTTTTATTCTGTGTTTAGCATAGTGCAAATTACACTGTTGTTGTTCCAAGAGTTTTTAAATAGTGTGCAAACATAACCAAGACTGTTTGGATTTTTTTAAATGATTTAATCTCATAAAGCTTTACACTTTTTTATTTTTGCCCACATGTGATCAGTTTTTCTCACAACAGTGTGTGTGAACGGAACAAACGGCAATGAATCTAATCCTTTTAATTCTGATTTGTGCCCCTTTCATATGTGTTGTTAAATTTGGCACACGTTTTGTAATGCGACCGGACAGTGAACGGTTATTTCGACTTTTACGCCATTATTGAGTGACGCGATACTACAAACAGTTGATATATCATCAATTTGGCTGAAGGCGATCCTGTCTTTATTGATAAGACAAGACGGAGATGAAACGGGGAAAAGACCAGTAAAGAACCGAGCTGGAATCAAACCTGGGTCGCCAAAGCGTGAGCCATAAGCCGCTACACCACGGCGCTGACCACAATATTCTATTATTAAAAATTTGGCCCTTTTTCTACTCATCCTCTTCCCTGACAGGGGTACGTCTATATAATACGTCTGCTTATATATATTAGATAATTAAATAATGTAAATAAATATTTGGCATATTTCTAAATATTTGGCATAGCTTGACTAAAAAACAACGTAGAAAACCTTTTGTTTTTGTTATTTTAAGCTTGATATGTCATTACACTAATTGGATATAATTACCTCCCAGAACATATCAGTATCGGCCTTCAATTACAAGATGATTATGTTTGTAATTAATGTTATATAGATGTAGACAGACAGATAGACTGACAGACACAGACAGACTTGGATATATAGATATAATATTTACACAATATACACACAGACACCAAAAAGGGTCTGTGCCCCTGTTCCTTTAGCCATAAAGTGTGTGTTTGAAATGATTTACTGAATGTTTGTTGCAGACAACCAAGCACGGAAATCCTTTACCTGCATATTATTCTTTTGGTCTCTGTAACATGGGGTGTTAAAACTCCCACTGTATTTCCTTTATTTGGATGTTAAATCCACCAGTCCAGTTTATCCTGCATCTCTTTCTGTAGAAGTGTGAAAACAAAAACGCAAACAAGAAAATTTTGGCATGTCCTATTCGAGTTATTTAACACTAACATGACTTGCGTCAGCACGAAGAGTAAAAATAGCGGTGTCTCTTTTCACTTGGTTCGTTCTGTCAACTAATATTACTTTCAGAGTTTATTTATTTCTTTATGGGTTTTACGATGGATGGTGTCAGGTGAATATAAAAGTATTATAACGGATTCAAAATAATGAAGCAATTATTAATGGTATTTCCCCTCTTAGCCGTCAACTGCGAGTGATGTCACTCTCGGTTAGCCCTGATACTGACTGGCTTTGGAAATGCAAATGATCATTGATTTTGGATTCCGTTCCGTTCTCAATAGACTGAGACTAAGATTAATAAATTAACTCTTAAAAATGGAAATATGGAGAGAGAAAAATACACATTGGTGACAGAAAAGTTTGAATTCTACTAAAGTCGTTTTCCAGTAAAACCCAAGCGTTGCTTTTGGATAATTTATCCACCCCTGGTTGTGAGTCAGTCAGCAAAAGTCGTATAGTTGTGCCCATTATGGTTCAGGTCAGTGCAAATTTATTTTGTTATCCTTCTTGCGTTTTTTTTTTATATATCTTCTTTTCCTGTTTCAGGAATGGGATGCGAGAGACAAGGAGTCAATCAAAAGAGCAATCGCTCACTCTAATGTTGTAATCAACTTGGTGGGAAAAGAATGGGAGACCAGGTGTGTTTTGTGTGTGTTTTGTGTGTGTGTGTGTTTTGTGTGTGTAATTTACTTTGGTTGGTGGATAGGTTGGGTCTTTTATTCATGTTTTGCACTTTGCAGTAACTACAAGTACGACGACGTGTTCGTGACCATCCCTCAACAGATCGCGAAGGCGTCGAGGGAAGCTGGAATCTCGAAGTTTATCCACATCTCGCACCTTAACGCAGACATCCGTAGCCCCTCAAAATACCTGAGGAATAAGGTACGCAGGATAATACACCCAATTAGGAAACAAATTAAAGAAAATATTAATAAAGCAACAGTTGCATATTTGGTCGTTTATATAGCGCTGTTTAAAATCGATAGACTGGTTTAATTATTTGCAGGGGAATTTATTCAAGACAGCTTAAAGAGGTGGCCCAGTGTTTAAGGTGTTTGATTGCTGATCAGGATATTATAGGTTTAATTCCCATCACCACTAAACTGCCACTGCTTGGGCCCTGAGTACAGCCTTTAACTCTGTTTGATATAGAAAAAGGTGTCGGAAATGTAAATAAATGTGGTATTCAGATAAATCTGGTTAGTTTAGTTTAACTAACTGTGACTGGTTTGGAGCAGGCTGTCGGAGAGAAAGCCGTGAGGGACGAGTTTCCAGAGGCTGTCATCCTGAAGCCATCTGAATTCTTCGGGAGAGAAGATCGTTTTATCAACCACTTTGCAAGTATGTGTCTTGTTATGTATCTTTTGCTGCAAAAACATAATCTAGAACAGTATATGTTTGTTGACCAGTCTATACTGAGTTAAATAGTATTACTACTTGTGGTGTGAAGTAACTTACTGTGTATGTAACTGTGTGATAAATTAAGCGATTACTCTTAATCTAAAATCGCCATTAGGATAAATCCTTTCATGAATTATGGTAAAATACAATTTAACAAATGTGGAGTCGTATGACAATCGTGCTGCATTTCATAAAATCTACATCGAAAATAGATGACTGACAATTCTAATTTCCCATGAGATTTCTCTGCTTTTGTGTATAATAATTTTAGTGTTTGTGTGTGTGTGTGTGTGTGTGTGTGTGTGTGTGTGTGTGTGTGTGTGTGTGTGTGTGTGGTGTGTGTGTGTGTGTGGGGTGTGTAGACATGCGTTGGTTTGGCAAAGCCATGCCTCTAATTGCGATGGGGAAGAAAACAGTTAAGCAGCCGTGCCACGTTAGTACTTTTACACTTATTTTTTAAACTTTTTTCAGTGACTAAATTTTGACTTTACAGTGAGTAAGTCACATGATCAAACCTCGCTAGTTTTTTACCTCAGTTTCTTGCTCGGTGTTAACAGCTATGGCTTCTGTGGTCTGTCTTTAGGTGGTGGATGTGGCTAAGGCCATTGTTAACGCCATTAAGGATCCTGATGCAGACGGCAAAACATACGCGTTAGTGGGGTAAGAGGCGAGCGCGGTTATAGAACAGCTCCGCTTTTACTGTTAATGACCTACAGATTACAGAGCACTTACAGAACACTTTTCCATTATGCTGAGATCTACATCAGGGCGGCGCCATCATGTCACCTTATTTTAACCTTTACAGTAGTTATGGGTTGGTTTTTCTTTCTTTCGTTCTTTGTTTACCTTTGTGCTTTCCTAATAATACCTGTGAATACACTGCAAACGTTTGCTTTTTGGGTGACAATTTATTTTTCTCTTTTCTTTCTCTTGCATTTGCTCCATCTCTTTCTCTAATTTTCCCTGTATTTTTACCCGTACGTACTTTGCTACACTTGTTCTTTCTCACGCGTTCTTGCTCTTGTATACAGTCACTCTTGCTAGCTTTGTCTTTCTGCCTCCCTTTTTTATTTGCGCTTTCCTTCAAGTGCACACACAATTCTTTTATTTTCTCTCTTACTTTCTTATTCGTGCTTACTCCATCTCTTTCTCACTCTCACACACACACACTTTCTCCCACTCTCTCTTTTGCTCGTCTCTGCTCTTTCGTTTCTAACTCTCTCATTCTTTTTCCTTTCTATTACACAGATTTTCTATGCATGCTACGTTAAACATTAACAGGCTTCACTTTTAATCTGTTTATTATTAGACTTGGATTTCATGGCATGTCTGCCGTCCAAGTCCCTGTGTGTGAGCTGTTTCTATAGAAACCAGCCAGAACCATCAGAATAATGAATTTTACAGCAGTGCTATATGTTCTTATGTATATTTTCCTTGTCACACACAAATGTTTGGCACAGATCGTCACATTTCTAATTTAACATAAAGTTACAAAGATATGAAATATTTACATTAAATGCAATTAAAGGTGCAGCACAATATATAGATTAATAAGGGCAATGGCACACAGATGAAAATTTTTTTTGCCAAAATGGGTTTTTATTTGCTGAACTCAATTCAGATGCATTATGTCTAGTTTACAAACAGTCTGTCATTGTTTTAGGAGTATAATAATATCTCATTATTATAAAACAAAATAATCTGTATCTTTCTCAATGGCCGCATTTATACTGAATGTATCAAGTGACCCAATTCAAATTTTTCCTTTGTTGTGGCACAGATGGGATACGACCGACAACTGTGTGAGCAAGAAAAAAAAAGCACATGAATTACGATAATTTTAGATCAGTTTCAGCCCTCCTTCATATGTGAAGATGAATCAGATACATGCATTAGCATCTGCAGTGTAAATAAACGATCCGATTTTCAGCCTGTGAGGCCAACATCTGTAAATAAATGATAGTGGTGTGTGTGTGTATATATATACAGGGAGTGCAGAATTATTAGGCAAGTTGTATTTTAGAGGATTAATTTTATTATTGAACAACCACCATGTTCTCAATGAACCCAAAAAACTCATTAATATCAAAGCTTAATATTTTTGGAAGTAGTTTTTAGTTTGTTTTTAGTTTTAGCTATTTTAGGAGGATATCTGTGTGTGCAGGTGACTATTACTGTCCATAATTATTAGGCAACTTAAGAAAAAACAAATATATACCCATTTCAATTTTTTATTTTCACCAGTGAAACCAATATGACATCTCAACATTCACAAATATACATTTCTGACATTCAAAAACAAATCAGTGACCAATATAGCCACCTTTCCTTGCAAGGACACTCAAAAGCCTGCCATCCATGGATTCTGTCAGTGTTTTGATCTGTTCACCATCAACATTGTGTGCAGCAGCAACCACAGCCTCCCAGATACTGTTCAGAGAGGTGTACTGTACTGTTTTCCCTCCTTGTAAATCTCACATTTCATGATGGACCACAGGTTCTCTATGGGGTTCAGATCAGGTGAACAAGGAGGCCAAGTCATTACTTTTTCTTCTTTTAGACCCTTTCTTGCCAGCCACGCTGTGGAGTACTTGGACGCGTGTGATGGAGCATTGTCCTGCATGAAAATCATGTTTTTCTTGAAGGATGCAGACTTCTTCCTGTACCACTGCTTGAAGAAGGTGTCTTCCAGAAACTGGCAGTAGGACTGGGAGTTGAGCTTGACTCCATCCTCAACCCGAAAAGGCCCCACAAGCTCATCTTTGATGATACCAGCCCAAACCAGTACTCCACCTCCACCTTGCTGGCGTCTGAGACGGACTGGAGCTCTCTGCCCTTTACCGATCCAGCCACGGGCCCATCCATCTGGCCCATCAAGACTCACTCTCATTTCATCAGTCCATAAAACCTTAGAAAAATCAGTCTTGAGATATTTGTTGGCCCAGTCTTGACGTTTCAGCTTGTGTGTCTTGTTCAGTGGTGGTCGTTTTTCAGCCTTTCTTACCTTGGCCATGTCTCTGAGTATTGCACACCTTGTGCTTTTGGGCACTCCAGTGATGTTGCAGCTCTGAAATATGGCAAAACTGGTGGCAAATGGCATCTTGGCAGCTGCACGCTTGACTTTTCTCAGTTCACGGGCAGTTATTTTGCGCCTTGGTTTTTCCACACGCTTCTTGCGACCCTGTTGACTATTTTGAATGAAACGCTTGATTGTTCGATGATCACGCTTCAGAAGCTTGGCAATTTTAAGAGTGCTGCATCCCTCTGCAAGATATCTCATTATTTTTGACTTTTCGGAGCCTGTCAAGTCCTTCTTTTGACCCATTTTGCCAAAGGAAAGGAAGTTGCCTAATAATTATGCACACCTGATATAGGGTGTTGATGTCATTAGACCACACCCCTTCTCATTACTGAGATGCACATCACCTAATATGCTTAATTGGTAGTAGGCTTTCGAGCCTATACAGCTTGGAGTAAGACAACATGCATAAAGAGGATGATGTGGTCAAAATACTCATTTGCCTAATAATTCTGCACTCCCTGTATGTGTGTGTGTGTGTGTGTCCATATATATATAGACGTCATGCGCCACTATCATACCATATATATGAGGGGGCATTTTTCCTCCTCAAGAGATTGTTTTGCCAACCTTTAAATATGATACTGAAGCAAATTACTGAATAATCATTTTGACTTTGTCAGTTGCGTCTATGGATTATTATACCATTATTATCTCCTTTTCTGGACAGTACATCTTCATTGGGTTGTTTTGCCGTGCATCGTGTAAATGCGAATACTGAATGGGGGTCAGTTTTAAAAGCTCATTTAAGCGGCTTATCAAAAAAATGTTAACAGTCACAAAATCCGAATTTGGCATTAAGATCTGCAGTTTAAATCCAGCCAAAGTACAGCGGCAAACAGTGTATATGATGCAACGTTTACCTTTGGCCTCTGATGCACAATCAAGTTTTGGCACCCCTGACTTAAACAATGTCCTTTATAAACTGTGTGAACTTTAACCCTGTGCTCTCTATCAGGCCTAACCGATACCTGCTGCACGACCTGGTGGAGTATGTGTACGCTGTAGCCCACAGGCCCTTTTTGCCCTATCCTTTGCCACGCCCTCTCTATCAGTAAGCTTTGTGTTTCATTTTAGTATTTGTATTTTACGTAATTTGTATTAATTCATGTCTAAATTGAAATTATTTTTTTTGTTTGTTTTTAGTCTTGTGGCCAGACTTTTTGAGATCAACCCGTTTGAACCATGGACGACACGTGACAAAGTGGACAGGGTGTGTATATCGGATCCTGAAATATGATTTCTTTTTTTTTTTTTTTTTTTTTTTTTTTTTTTTTTTATAGTTAAAAGTCGGGAGTGTTTTGAAGAAGTAGGACCAAGACTATTTTTGAGCAGTTAAATAGAGGGTATTTCTACTAATAAGACCTGTACGAAAAGTTCTAAAGAGCTAAAATACCGCTCTGGAAAGGGTTACAGGAAGTATCAGATTCAGCATTAATGTTGTAGAAATGTTTCTACAAAAAAAAAAAGAAAGAAAAACATATCCTGAAGTTTCTCAACTCTATCCATACAGTGTTGTTTTTTTTTATGGTGCACTTTCACTGTGCATGGAAATCATTTGTTCCTCTTGGCCTCACACGTTTCCATATGATTTCCATGCACATGACTCTGCCTTAAGGTATCTTTTAGAATGAATGTGGAGGTCTGGGGTGTTTCAGTTTATCCCAGTGGAGTTGAGTCGAAGTCAGGACACTGTACAGGACATGAAAGTTCTTAAACTTCAATCAGAACACAGCATGTCTTAATAGACATCAGGTGCATAGGGACATTGTCAATGTGGTTTAGTCCAGCCTTTCTAAATGTATCCCTGCCTTATGTTAACATTATAAAGGTTCACTTTTGTCTTGGCTAAGATGGAAGCTATCAATGTCAGTGACTAGTTGTACAATATTTAGGTGATTTGACATTGCTCTGCTTTCCAGTTTCATTTAACAGATATGAAGTACCCCGACCTGCCCGGTTTTGAGGAACTGGGTATCACACCTTCCTCATTGGAGCAAAAAGCTATCGAGATCTTGCGCCGTCATCGCGGTTTCCGCTTCCTAGAGGCCGAGCTGAGCGACACCAAGCCTGCCAAAACAGTCAATTATTGAGCAGTCATTCGGAGCACAGGTCTTCGATTGTCTTCACGTGTTGTGCTGTATGGTTTTACTGCATCTATGTACATAAATAAATCAATATAAAATAATTAAATAAAGATGACTGTATCTTGTGCCGTCTGCCTTTGTGTTGAAAATTTTCCAACAGTTTTCTACCCATAATAAAGCTTAAAGTAGTCAACATTTGAAATGAATCAAATTGGTCCAAGACAAGAACACTTTAAATGTTAAGTAGTGTAGGAGTAAGGAGTAAGTGTGATGAAACCCAAATTGTTTTTGATCACTGCACAGACCAAAGAAGTTATAGAATATCTAACCGTATAACAATAAAACAATACTATTTTTAAGTTTGTAAATATTATATAAATATTGTTAATATTTGGTGTGTGTAAAAATAAAATGTGTATCTATATATAGTCAAAAAAATTTTTATATATATATATATATATATATATATATAAATAAAAATGTGTGTGTAGTTCTCAATTTCAAGTTGGTCTTCAAAAGTTCTGTAGACTCTGACAAAAAAATTGGTCAGAACAATCAACGCTACAGGATCCTATGATGGATTTCCTACCTTGGCTTTACTTGTTCACTTGATTTCTTCAGTTTTCTCTCACAATCTCAAAACAACCAGCTAGTGAGGTATACAATAATGGCAGATCATTTAGTGGGGTCCAAAAGTCTGAGGAAAACAGGGGTTTCCAATGTTTAAACAGTGATGGGGTCTCATCACCGTTGGGTTGTGATGATTGATGTGTCTACCATGTTATTTTGTGAGGCTAAAAGTACATAGCTGCAGGTGTAAAAATGTTAAAGCTATATAACATCTTAAAAACTCTAAAGTTTTAATTCTTGTTAACCTGGTATTAAAATTTGTCGTTTTATTTTCTAAAGCTTGTGTTATTTTATTTTTAAAAAATTAGCTCTATTCACTCAGAAACCAGTTTGCTTTATAATGGAGGTCATAAGGTATTTCATACTTTTTAGGGATTCCAGAATGAAATAAAAAAAATGAATCAAGTAATAGAACTACTAATCTGGGTGTAAAAGATATTAATAAGTGCTCACAAATCTTTATTTCTTTGTCGCAACAAAAACACCAGATAGTTTTATCCTTCATTTGGTTAAAAAATGTTTTTATGAATTTCTAACCCTCTTCCTGCTCTTTTATTCGTTCTTCATTAGCCGGTTAAATTGGCGGATGTTTCCTGTTTTCTCTTTAACCACCACTCCCTCCGGATCAGCAGACTCTCCACGGGAAGGGATGCACCTCCGGATCCACCGCGACTCCTGAACAATTCCCCCCAGCTGAGGATGAGGAATCGAGGGGTCACCAAAGCCGCGTGCTTTTTCGTTTTTTCCGCACTCCTGATTTATGCGACGTTTTATTTGACCACCTTTCTCAGAAATCCGTCTCCGAATCTTTTCCCGAGACTGGAAATCGAAAACACTGAATACACCATCCTGGACCAACTGGACCGAATGGAGCGGCAGATCAATCAGATCGGTCAGTTTTAGTAGTAGAAAAGTAATACGATTGCATGAACAATAGCGCGTGAGTTTTCTTTCATAATCACCTTCATCACCTGTGACAGGTGTGGAGCCATATTATGGTTCCGTATGTCGCACATGCGTTTAGATGAATGATAATAAGAATTAAAAAATAAAATAGCGTTGCGGTCTTTGCCGCACCAACAAAAAAAGTGTTTTTGGAACCAAATTTAGGTCGGTTTGCCGAGGAAACATCCTCAAATGCCTGATTCATGCATGCTTTTATGCAGTCTCTGTGCACTTTATACCTGGACTCGAAGGGCAAATCGTTGTGATTAAGAAATCATAATTGCACCTGTTGGGTGGGACTGGGGTCAGGTGGATCATTCAGCACTACAGTCGTGTCTCTGTCTTGAAGTAAAAACAATTATGTTATGCGCCCGATTTTTCTTTTTTTAAACGATGTATGATCTAAGTATGGTTAATTAACGGTAATTAAACATGACAGTAGAACTAAAGAGTTTATTTTCTCATCAGATGAAAATTTAAAAACTTTTTCTTCTGCTGAGTCTTTACTGAAAATGAAAATTATTGCGTGCGCTCATCGCCGTGACGTCACACGGGTTGGCGGGCCAAACATCAAACAGCAACGCAGGAGGAGAGGAAAATGACATTAGCTTCAGCTAGTTTTTAAAATAAAATAGTCATTAAATAATTATAGCTAATAAATAACAAAAATCTACACGAATATGATGTATTACTTATAAACATTTTGTTAATATTATTATTCTATTTTCAGAATTTACATTTACCGCCTTTAGTCAGACACCCTTATGCAGAGCCCTTAACTCTTTTACACAACTGAACAATTGGGGGTTGAGGGCCTTGCTTAGGGGCCAAGTAGTGGCAGCTTAATGGTGCTGGGAATCGAACCCAGATCTTCCAATCAGCAGTCCAACGGCTTAACCACTGCGCTACCACCTCCTCCAAATTAGATTAAGGTTTTATTTTGTCCCATCCACAATGTAACTGGCTGGGACAAGCAGAATGAAGACAGAATAAAGAGATTGTGTGGAATAGAATTAAATGTGTTTAATGAAATTTGAACGTAAACTGTTTAATAAAATTAAATGTGTTTAAAGATTAGTTTTATTAAAATTGGATGAAGTGGTAGTGGGCTAATTAAGATTAATTAAGCTGGGCTCCTGAGCAAGGCCCTTAACCCATAACTGCTCAGTTGTATAGTCGCTCTGGATAAGGGCATCTTATCCATAAATGTATATGTAAAGAGAAATAAACAGGGAGTCTTAATGATGAAAATAAATACACTCACTAGCCTAAATCAATGAGAATATTTGCTGTCCCGAATGGTACCAATAAAAAAAGGTAAGAGTTCGTCACTCCTCCTTTTATTGTGTACGGTGGCCAAGTAAAAAAACAAATTTACAAATCTGAAAACAAAATAGTAAGTCAGTCTTCACGCCAGATCTTTTGTGATGTTTCCACAGCTAAATCTTTAGAGCTGGATGTTTATAAAGTCTCACAATCTGGCGAAGAGCATTCTGAAGTGAAGGAGGAGAAGAAGATGCGACTTACTAAGAAGTTGTTCCCAAATTCAGAGCTGTTCAACAGCTGGGGTGACGAGCTGTCTGAGGAGGAGCAGAGGCAAGCCGAGCGCTTATTTCAGCTTTATGGCTACAATGTGTTTCTCAGCGACCGACTTCCTCTGAATAGGACGCTACCAGACACCAGAGACATTAGGTGAACAACCTGAAACAATGAAATTGGCTACGGGACTATAGAATTTATAATATTATATAACATTTTATCTGTATTTACAACATTAAGTGAGAAAAGAAAGCCAGATTAACACTGGGGTTTCATTCTTTTGGAGTGGTAATAACGGATGATTGGAATATTTTTTTAACAGTATATATTATAAATTGTTTTCTGGCTATGAGTCTGACCTTAAATGAGTCAAGACTCTGTTGTCTTTCAGTTTGATCCATTTTTTTTTACTGGAATAACCGCACACAGAATTGTAATTGTTTATATAATTAAAAATTTTAGATGCTTCATGCTAAAGAAGTGGTATCTCATTGCTTAATGTGTTGGACTGCCGCTTATTTGCTTATAGCCTGGGCCGACTCTGAGCTTACATTTGTTACCATCTATTTAAAAAAATCAGCAAACCATAAGGCATGATTAAATTTTCTTACAAACTGAAGACTTGTATGATATTTGTTTAATATTCTTAATTCTGTTAATTTACTTATTCTGAAATTATATTTTATATATATATATATATATATTTTTATTTTAATAATGCAATACAAACTTTGCTCTGATTAAATGTTAGCCTTTAAGACAGAAAACATGCTAACACTCAGTTTTTAATAGGTGTGCCTCAAAGGTGTATCCTGAGCAGCTCCCATCTCTCAGTGTGGTCCTGATTTACCTGGATGAGGCGCTGTCAGTGTTAAAGAGAGCCATACACAGCATCATAGAGAGAACACCCGCTCACCTGCTGAAGGAGATCATACTGGTGGACGACCACAGCACCAACGGTTTGTGCAAACATCAATGTAGGACATCAGTTATATAAGGGCTTAAAAAAAGAAGGAAGAAAGGACACAAGATGTAAATGTAATTTTACAAAAATATGTAATGAGGATGTGCAAAGTTAGCAGACTATAAATGCTTTTCTTATTTTATTTTAAAATAGTGCCTTAATGTTGTTGGAAATGGAGTTGGTCAGGGCTGTGTAAGAATATCGATACAGTCAACTATCTTAATCATTGTTTTGACAGTAGTGTATCAATATTCTAACCTTTAGTATTAATACGTATAAGTATTTAATATATTACTTTTAACAATTTATGTTTACGTAATATTTAATTAAAACCTATACTGTGTGTTAAACAACTTCTTCCTTCAATCCTGTAGTTGCTGCCTACATGTATGGCTATTGCATGGCAGAAATAATAATGGTGCCTCCGCCTTTGTATTTGTTGTATTTTTAGCTGTTTAGTTTAAAAAAAAAATGTATTTAAAGTATTGCGAGAAATGCAATTTATTGTAATGTATCGTGATATGTATCGAATCGTGAGGCCCTTGCTAATGCACAGCCCTAGGATTTGTAAATGCTGTAATTTACTAAACAGGCATCTCACAATGAAATTCTGGAATCATATTACTGTATATCAGACTCGCGGCCAGAAAAGCTCTTGTGGCGTAGTTGACGGAACATTCAGTGCACAAAGACCCTGGCAGCATTAACAGAATGTCAGACTCAGCGGTGTGGAAATATTATTAAAATGAGTAATTTGATGTGTGTTTCCGAATTAAAAACACAAATATGAGCACAGAGAAATGCAATATACATTGTCTGCTACGCGCATGAGTAACCAAAATCAGTCATTTCTGGAACTAACAGACTTTTTTGCTACACATGATGTGCTGTAGTAATATAATCTCTGTTTGTCTAATCTGTGTGCGTTTATGCTTCCAGGAGGCGTGACTTTGGGACGTGTGGGTGGGAGGAACGTTTTCAGTGCTACAGAATTGGCTTCACTTTCCAAGCATTTTCCAAGATGTCCTACTGCATCTTTAATAGCTGTCTGAACCATGACTCTGTAATTTTTTTAGAGAAAATTTAGTGAATTTGATTTGGCAGAAAGGGGAATTTAAATAGTTAAAACTATTTTCTGGCTAACAGATCATTTTAAAATGCAAATATGTAACGATCCTAATCGAGCATCATCTATTGTTTGGTTTTTTTTCTTGTAGACGATCTTAAGGAAAAACTTGATGAATTTATCAACCAAGTTCATCAACAGAGACCTAAATTACTTAAAAAAATAAGCCACATGCAGCGACTGGGTCTGGTCAAAGCTCGTATTTCGGGATGGGAAGCAGCCGTCGGCGACGTGGTGGCAATCTTGGATGCCCACGTTGAGGTGCATAAGCAATGGTAAAAACTTATACATGTATAACCATTTCTGTACACGTTGCACAAACTCCTTGGAATTTATTAAGTACCGAGTTTACATATCCATGGAATAAAGCTCTTGGGTTTGGGATGTTAATAACCAGCATGGTGCAAAGTGTGAAGTGGACTATGGAAGTGGAAGTATATAATTCCTCTTTTAAAAAACATGTGAACACTCACATGTCATGCCATACCTTTGATTCACAACTATAAACCAACACATTTTCCCCTGTGAAGCAGTTTATAATTGCAGTGATTCATTATAATCACTTTCGAGAGATCAAATGAAAAAAAAATGTAAATAAAAAAATATATATATTCAATTCATTGTGCAAGGTACATGTACAGAGCCAATGAAATGCATTTTCACATATCCCAGCTTAGTAAGTTGGGGTCAGGGCGCAGGGTCAGCTATGATACAGCACCCCTGGAGCAGGAGGGGGGGGGGGGGGGGGGGGGGGGGGGGGTTTTAAGGGTCTTGCTCAAGGACCCAACAGTGGTTGACTTGCCAGAGGTGGGGCTTGAACCCAGGTGTTTCTGGTCTTCAGATTAACAACTCAGCACCTTAACCATTTGAGCCACCCCTGCCCCTGCTAGCTGATTATGTAAAATTACTGCAAGCTAAAATATTAAAAATGTTAACAGTAACTGTTATATAATGCAATAAATGTAGCATGAATCAGTGATTTGGGTTTGAAGGAGGATTTATTATCAGTAATTATCATATATGTTGTACTGTAAAAGTAATAATCCTTTAAATAATTCAGCCTTTTATATCTATCGGATTTACATCTTAGGACTATAATACTAATGTTGTTTACTAGTCCACTACTTCACATCAGATCGTCAGAAATGGTCATGTGTCTGACACATCCCACAAGGACACTGATAACACCACAGAGCCACAATAACCATGTGCTGAGCCTGAGCCTCGTTCACAGACTGAGCCTCGTTCACAGAGCTCATCAAAGACAAAACTGTGATGTATTAGAACAGCTTTAACACTCATTACCCAAGGACATTCTTCTGGAAAACTGCCTTGACACCATATTTATCAGCCCCTTTTTCCAGGCATCCAATCCTCTCTCCAGCGTCTCCACTTTTAAAACTTTTTAGAGAAAATGGAAGATCTGGCATGCGCTGGGACTAAACTCTTCCACTCTGGTGTGCAAGCCCCCAAATATCCACTCAAAAATGGCAAACAACCAAAACTCATCAGCCAAGCCTGCCCTTTTTTCTTCTGGTAGAACTCTCTGGCCATTGCTACAACACCATCACCCACACTCTCCTTCGTTTCCTGTAGGTGAACCAAAAACTACCGATAACAGCTTTCTGTGATATGTGTCAGGTCCCCCCTGCGATAGCAGCAACAATTAAACAAATGTTTACAGAACAAGCAAGAACTTGGAGTGCATGTAGCTCTCTTTATTTCTGCTTATTAAGCGATAGAAAGTCTAAGGCTTTCTTCAGCCGTACGGCCAACCCGTCTAATCTGCGGCCTATTATGCGTCAAACTAAGATTGCTATGGGGACAAAAAGTGATGTCATCATGTTAGCATTTCTAAGCATTTGTTCACTAAAAAAGAAATCATTTCTGATCAAAGACATAATAACAAACAACCTGGAATTTTATGTTTCTAAATGAAACGTGCAGTACAACAGTCCACAATGTAACAGACACTCCTAACTTTTTGGGTCTTATTTACTGTGCTGAAAGGAGCTACAGGCCTCCAAAATACCCTACAGACTTTGTTGAAGAAGTTACTGAAATGTTATTAATGATTTCCTCAGAGTATGAATGTTTTGCTCTGAAGATTAACAAAGTTAATACAGATATCAACACTACTAAAAAAATGATCGCTGTTAAAACATTTTGACCTTCCTTAGTAAGGACCTAAACATTTCATCCATCATTCTAAAGGTTGTAGCACAGTCTGGTCAATTCTGTTAATGAGAACACTAATGTACTGTTTATGAATTTATATCTTTAACAGCTAGCATATCTGCAGACTCTGTTGATCTTCTCCTTGATTTCTTAAATTTAAACGTTAAGGGAAAAAAAAATCGATCACAACATTTAAACAAAAAATTGTGCAGAACCTTACTTCTTACTAAAAATACAGTAGAGTATTTACTATCAGTCAGTAGAGTGAATACTATAGTACGCTGCAGTACATGGTAGTAAATACTGTAATATACTACACTACTAGAATTTACTGTAGTAAATATACCAAAAAAAAGTATTTTTTTTTTTAATGTGGGAAATGTGCGAAATCAGTAGCCATCTTTAGGTCTGCGTTTGCTGAATGAGCACTTCGATATGTCTTTACTTAAAATTTCTTTACTTAAATTTTAGAATTTTTACTGTTGTAATTATTTTTGTGATAATTTCTCTTATATAAAGCACTGAATTACCACCGTTTATAAAACGTGCTATTTAAATAAACTTGCTTTCTTTTCTTTTCTGCACTCCAGCAGCCCATATCGACCAGCCGCCACTGGATAAGTACATGGCTTAAATCGTATCGCGATTTTTGTTTTTACGATAGTTTTAGCTTTATCGATATTTTATCCTCTAGTATCGATACATATTTAAATTTTGTATCAAACTGGATTACATTAATGTTAATATTTAATTAAAACCTTCAGTGTGTGTAAAACCGCTTCCTCGCTGACACTTACTGCCATTATCTCGGAAACAAACATGGTGGATAAAAGTAGGGTTCCTCCAACTTTGTATTTCTTGTATTTTTAGCTATTGGTTTGACTTTTTTGAAGTATTGCAAGATATTTCAATGTATCGTGTTGCAATATATTATCTCGTGAGGCCCTTGCCAATAGCCAAACATTGTAGGTCTGCTGCCAATGACTCTTTTTAGTACATAATAAACATACAAAATGATTTATTGTTTGGTACATACTGCTATATGATTGTATAAAAAGGCAGAATGGCAACAATTTCCTGTTGTTTTAGGGCAGAACCTCTGCTGGCCAGGATAAAAGCAGATCGGACGGTGGTGCTCTCTCCAGTGTTTGACCGGGTGGATTTCGACACACTTGCAGTGAATTCGTACTCTGCAAATGCCCATGCGTTCGACTGGCAGCTGTGGTGCATGTATGAGTCCTTCAGGCCAGATTGGTATGAACGTAACGACCCGTCCGCACCAGGGAAGTGAGTGCCGCCTATTTCATTTACAGTGAAATTTTATTTATAAACACTGCCCCAAATGTATTTTATTTACAGTAATAAATCACTTTTTTCCATAACTAAAGAAATTTCCTCCGGTTTTAGTTGATCACCGAGTGTCTTTGTCGTGTTATACTCCACAGTAGTGGTTAAGATAAAGCTTATATGAAAGTAGACACTGAAGGCTGTAGGAGTTTGTAGTGTGTCAGAACTATTTTGGTTTAGACTACTAGCAGAACCTAATGCTTTTAGGGTGTGAAGAGTTTGTTTGGGGATTAAAAAATGTACCCAAAAATATAGTATTTCTATACAGTACATTTTTGTTAATAACATCTAATAGTTCTGTATTTTTTAAACTGCCTGACACTTAAGTAATGGTTCGGTGTTGTTTGAATTATAGCAATTCTGATACTGTTTATCCAATACGAGTCTTATTGAAGTTCTGGGGAATTGGTAGCGGTTAAGGTGTTGCACTGCTTATTGGTAAATTGGGGTTCGATTCCCAGCACCAATAAGCTGCCACTGCTGGGCTCCTAACCCCAATTTCTTAGTTGTATAAAAGGGATAAATGTGAGTGGCTCTGAATAAGGGCATCTGCCAATATGCTGTAAATGTAAAAAAGGCAAAAAAAATCTTTAAAAAAAAAATTTTAGTACTATATATTTAGGAAAGATTTTGAAGAGTAAAAACAGTTATTTTTCTTAAATCAAACCCATTTCCACTCTCTCAAGTGTTTGTTTACAGACGTGTGAATTTTAATGATTTTTTTTCAACACTAAAGTTATGTGTACGGTTTGCCAACAAAGGAAAAAACATCTTACAATAAAATCCAGTGATAAAAATAAGTGTACGGTTAGGGGTTAGGTGTTTTCAGGTAAAAGTGTTTTTAAATTGGCGTAACACATTTTCAATTGCTGAAACAAATAAATGATTTGTTACAACAATTAAAAATGTCCCATTAAATGATTCCAATTTACAGCTTTATCTCTGTTAAAGAAACGCTGCCACTGAAGACTGCTCCCATAAATAATAATGTCTACCAGCCAGCAATAGTGTTTATTCTGCGTTTATATAAAAAAATAACTTATTCTTATCAATCAAACTTGGGAGTTCTACAGCATCAGCGTTAAATTTAACTACAGTCTAACTACAAATGCACATAACTGTAAATACTTTTAGATTTTTAAAATTGTTTTTTATCGTAAATTGTTTTTATTTCACACAATTTGCATTTTTCTATTGCACATTTTTTCTATTTTCCTACTTTGCACGTAATTGTTTTTGTATCTGAGCCACTGTAACAATTGAATTTCCCCACTGTGGGATAAATAAAGATTATCTTATCTTATCTTATCTTATCTTATTTCATTGTACTGAAATGTGTGTGTGTGTGTGTGTATGTGTGTGTGTATGTGTGTGTATATGTGTGTATGTGTGTGTATGTGTGTGTGTATGTGTGTGTATGTGTGTGTGTGTGTGTGTGTGTGTGTGTGTAGGTATTTCCTAAAGCTTTTTCTGATTGTTAACAGGAGCCCTTCTGTTATGGGAATTCTTGTTGCTGATCGAAACTTTTTGGGAGAAATCGGAGGTTTAGACAAAGGAATGGAAATTTATGGTGGTGAGAACGTCGAGCTTGGACTACGAGTAAGTTGTTACGTGTTTTTGCTATTGTAACAGTTAAAGATTAAATTATAATATTAGCTCTTATTAACCAGGTTTGGATGTGTGGAGGAAGTATCGAAATTATCCCTTGCTCAAAGATCGCTCACATAGAAAGAGCACATAAGCCCTACGCCCCGGACCTGAGGGAACCCATGCGAAGAAACGCCATACGGGTGGCCGAAATCTGGATGGATGAATATAAAAGAAACGTTATTATAAGCTGGAATCTTCCTCTAATGGTTGGTGTAGTAAGCACAAATTATTTCTTGGACATGATGTAAACTATTTTTACTCTACTCCAAAGGTTCTCAACCTATTTTAAAGGAACAAACCCCTAAGTTGTAACATTTGTTAGGTCAGTGTCTCCAACCTATTTGAGCCACGGCACATATTTTACATTAGAAAAGTCACAAGGCAACCCAACAAACAAAAATGTCACAAAAAGTATAGTGTGACACCTGGGCCTGTTTAGTTATACACAATGCTAATATTGTTGATATTTTCCAGGACCCAGGTCAGACTGAGTACTATTTATTTTCAAATATTTATCTATAAATATTACCTGTGCCGTTGTCTCACTTGCAGCATGTCTATCTACTCTCATATTTAGCGCAATACTGCCCTTTAGTGGAAGAGCATTTAATTGTTCTGCCTGTCACTGCATGCCGCTCGCTTAGAGTTCCAATCAGATGAAATTGGGTAATCTTTCACGGCACACCTGATGATTTCTCACACCACACTTATGTGCCTCAGCACACTGGTCGAGAAACTTTGTGTTAGGTTATATTCAAAGTTATATTTAAATATAAAAACTCTGATCCTCTCATTTAGGATCACGGAATTGATATCGGAGATGTGAGTGAAAGAAAACAGATAAGAGACCAACTAAAGTGTAAGCCCTTCAGCTGGTATCTGAAGAACGTCTATCCTGACTTGGACGTCTGGGAAGATCTCCTTGGATACGGCGCAGTAAAATCTTTTGTTTCTTACTTCTTATAGCCTCTGATATGTTTAATTCTACAAACATGAAATTTTGATTTGATTGAGTGAGTGAATTTGCTTCCCTTTGACAGATTCAAAGTGGCCTTTTAGAAAATTATTGCATTGATCAGGGTCCGGTTCCTGGCAGTGTTCCTGTTCTTTATCAGTGCCATTTTTTAAGCCCTCAGGTACGTATTTGCAAAATGCCACTAGTGGGATAACATGTTAATGGCAGAGACATGTTTAAGGATCCGGTTATGTATGGAATGCTAGGCTGAAAACACTAAGCTTTGTGTATTTACAAAAGAGCTTCACCCAGCAATGATATATACTGTGCAGTGTCAAAAGCTTGTGGACATTGTGGGGACAGCAAACTGATCTGAGTGCCAGGGAGCTTTCTTTGAATTTGTAAATGCGTTCATACAAACTCCTACCAAAATTCAGTGTGTGACAACTTTCTGGGGAAAAAACAGGAAGAAGTATTCTAGTAATTTCCTGTTGTCGTGTTATTTAAGCAGATTCTGCCTTTCTGTTGAAGCAACTCAAAGCTCAAAGCTGAAATCCAAGCTCCACTGGTGGAATCAGTTTTCTTTTCTGCTTGATTGGAGTAAATTCCTGCACCAACATCAAACTTTTGTGGAAAGATTGACAATCACCTGGTTATACGGAACTGTGCTTTTTTGTTTATTTTTTTATCATTCAATTTAAAGTCATTATTTAATTTGGATGGTTCAGAACATTTTATTTATTTTGTTACGTTCTTTATTGTTTGTTTGTTATCCGTAACCATGATAATAGATTTTATTCTTTTATTAATGTATTTTGTAATGTAAAATTATATAATACCAGTTGATTTGTATCGTTTGGGGAAAAAAAAGGTAGAAATTGACAGTATTGGCAGGGTTCTAATGATCAGTTCTGCTATTATAATTGGATGTAGAACAATAAATAAATAAATATGGGTTTTGCACATTGGTTACAGCTCACTTACTGTTTGTGGTAAAAGATCATCTGCTAATTGATTTGTTGTGTATTTAGCTCTGTTACTATAAAAGTACTGGGGAGCTTTACATCGGAGGCATCAGGTCTCATAAGTACAGTAATAACCGCTGTCTTGTGGATCCTGGTGAAGGAAACAAACCTGCGCTGTATGATTGTAAACTGGCCCAGAAGAAAGGATTCCATATGTACTGGGAATTTAAACAGGTATTAACTCGCATATAAATCATTATATTCTATTGACTCAAATAATTTATTATTTAAATAACAATCACACACAGTGTGCTATTCAAATAGCAGACTTAATGCTCTCAATAAAACATAGTTTCCATAGTAACGGTTTATACTTGTCTATGGGATAATCTGCAAATAAATATTACGAAATTTGTATAATCAGGAATATGATCTGGTTATCTGCCTATAAGTAAGTAAGTAATATTTACAGAAGTAATCTTTATTGTCATTTAGTTTTAAATAACTAGTAAAATGACTTTTATAAGCTTTAATAAAATCGCACCACCCTCAAGTAAGAGAACTGCTATTACTCTTGTGTAACACTGTATTTTTACACATAGGGCCATGCAATAAGGAACAAACATACACACAGGTGTGTCGAGATTGCCCAGGGAGAGGAGTCATGGTACCATCTTGTCATTCAGGCCTGCACTAAACAGACGTGGAGAATACAACACGTCATTAAAGACTTGTAACTACCTCATGATCGCCATCTCGATCAAATAACAATAACAACCTAGGAAAATGGAACCTGTGTAAATGCTGGACATCACCTAGACTTCCCAGCGAACACTGATGGAGTAACGGTTCACTTCTGGATATGACAAGATGGAAATTTCAGACTGGAAACACCAACACACAAAATCATTAAGAAGACGTTTGCTAGGCAACTTAAACATGCATAAGCCTAACAAACTAGTTAAAGTCTGAGGTTATTGGGGTTTTTTGTACATACAGGGGCAGCTGGTCATTACAGGGGGCTGAAGCGAACACCCCACCAAACCCCAGAGAAGAAAGCTACTTACCCTGTTAACAATAAGTTAAATATGTATTGCAAAATTATTACGAAATAGACCATTATGTCACCAGACATACGAGTGTGTATGTAGGTTTGTAAATCTTTAAAAAGGAGGTTATTTGAGTGTGAGCCTTATTTGTCTTGTTTCAAATTCCTCTCTGGTCGCCCCGACTACTGCCCTGGACCCTCCCACTTTGTTGTTAGCAAATCAATATTGGGGTTTTTTGGGGGTTTTTTTGGCCTAATGCGATTAAATCGTTGTAATGTAAGTCATGCCTCCCTCACGTGGTCAACATTAGTATTAAGGCTTTCACATCAAATTTAAAATGAGCTCATTTCGTGCATTTTCATAGATAACATTTGTTATATTATCTACATTCGATTGTAAATAAAATATTGGATCATGAGATTTTAAAAGGCTTTTAGTTTTTATTTTATTCAAATTTAAAAACCTTTTAACTTTTTGGAACTCGCATTACGTCTACATTATATTACATTTAGACAGTCTAAAGTAATCTAACGCACACAGTTGTGGTCATACTTTCAGCAGAAAATAATTTTAAAACAAATTTCTTAACATTTCTGGGTTTTTTTATTTTAAAGTTGAACAAGATAAACATTGATGAAGTTTGACAGCTCTGTATTCTTTGCCTAGAAATGCTGTTTAACTATGACTAAGCCATGTTAAAAAGACAACTATTTGCATAGAGGAATAACTCCCACAATCTTTTGACAGGATGTTGGCATTTGAACGCTGGCGCTGGGCTCCTAGGATGAAGACACTGGTTAGAATCGCCATTTGTCTTTTCATAGTAATTTTTATGATTAATTATGTGTCAAGATGGGTGATATTAATTAATGACAGGACAGACCAAAGTGTCTCACTGGACAGTGGACAGGGCAAGAAAAGAACACCTGAGAAACTCTGTGAGTATCCTGAATATGGATTAACTGCTATCTGTTTAATGGTTCAAGAAATGTTTTAGATGTTTGCTTTTAAAAATCCTTTTTGAACACAAAGAAGATAAAAAAGTGAAAATTGATGTAGATTTTACACAGACTGGTTTACTGGTAGAAGTGCACCAGAAATTTTACACAGTTGATGTTTAAAGGTTTACACTTAAAAGCCAGAATATTGAATCTGGTGGCGACGGTGAGCTCGGAATAAGCAAGAAACAGACTTATATTAGTGTAGATGTCATTATACTAAAGATGTTACCAGTACATTGTGTGTTATTGAATGTGTTCCCAGTTTGCGTTGATTTAATTATTGCAGCCTAACAATCCTTTGGAATAAAAAGTATGTTATGTGTAAGCCAGGTTAAAGAGATGGGTCTTTAATCTAGTTTTAAATTATGGTAAATTGTTCCAGTGTTTTGATGCTAGATAGTTGTTTTTGGTATTCCAGGTATTATCAAACTGCCAGAGTTTTGAGAGCACAGCGGACGTGGTGCTAAATCATTCCGGGGTTTATAAGTAATTATCAAAAATTTTAAATATAGTTAATATTCAATAGGAAGCCAGTGCAGTGTTGACAGAACTAGGCTAATACGATCGTTTTTTTGGTTCTAGTAAGAACTCCAGTTGCTGCATTTTGGACCAGCTGGAGTTCATTTAATGTTTCTGCATTTAAGATTAAGATTTAATCTAAATATTGGGGTGTGGCTTTGGGACCTTTTATCCAGCTACAAGAGCAGTAGTGATGTAAGACACTAATGTTAGAATGCTGAAGACATCTGGGGTTCACCCACCCATTTAAATTAAAATTATGTCTGTTTTTCATTCAGTCTTGCATAATATCCCATGTGCTCCTTTTTTGAATTGTCTTCATTAGTATATATGAAGGTAGTCGTATGTTTATACTCATCCAGGTTATTGATTTTGCAGATGAAATGATGATGTCCTTAGAAAAAAATCTAAATCAGATGCAGAAGATGCTGGAGGAGGTGAAAAATCCCAGAGAAAAAAAAGAAAGTAAAGAAGATTCTTATTCTCTTCTTTTTCCCGAATCTCCACTGTTTAAATATTGGCCTCAAAATCTAACCCATGATGAGCAGCGTGAAGCACAGGCTGGATATGAAAAATACGGATACAACAGCTATCTGAGCGACCGGCTACCAATTAATCGACCGCTACCAGACACCCGGGATCCCAGGTAAAATGTAAAAAAAAAATAATAATGAAATAAGCATGTTTAGTTGGTACACATGGACCTTAAAAGATGTTCACACTGAATTTCCAAGTTAAATTGTGTTGTATTAGTTTGCTCTTTATGGCTGAATACATGGAAAATAATAAATAAAATAATAGATATATCATTACGATAATTTATTAATTCATTGGAAATTAGGTTGATATGTTGGTGAAACTGATGACAGCACACATCTTGAGGCAAAATTAATAGAGGAGGCCCTTCTCATTGATAGTTATTATTTGTTATATACATATATGCTGATACAATACAGTCTTGAAGATACAAAGCAAACATCATATTTTCATATTTACAGTAACAGATGTTCACCTACATAATACACTGCAAATGCAGTTTATTAAAAAAATTTCAGAACATAGTCTAAATCTGATTCTTAACCACCAGCTGTGACAAGCGACAAAGCAAGACAAAGACAAACTGGAACACGGGTATAAATACACAAACTAAAAGGAAAAAAAAGCTATCATCCAAGCAAAAAAAAACACCAGAACACAATAGGGAAACAGTCAAGCAATGACAGGGAGACTCGCATGACATGACACAAACAACAAACAGAAAACACAGAGCACACGTTTTACAACATAAACAAAGTGTTATAAATACACACATTGCGATGTTAATAATGAAATGTATTGTGCAGCTCTACTCGATACTCGAGTTTATTTAAAAGTCAGGAGGTTTCCAGTGTATTTTCAATATTATATAGCTTTTGCAACACATAGACACATGAGACAACACGGAACCAAAGATTAGAAGTAAATGAACACTACAGTGTTTACATGACGCGCATGTGTATAAAACTGTGCAAACAGTGCAGGGCAAAAAGATAAAACATACAGATAAAAGACAGTGCAAACAGACAGTAAATACACACAATCACAAGTAAGTACACCACAAAAGTGTACACAGAAGAACCATGAACAGTTTTTTTTATAATATGTATAATAAACAGTTTCTTTAATAATAATAGTAATAATAACACTTATTATTATTGTTAACACTTATTATTATTATAATAATAACTTCAAAAACAAATAATAACAATAATAAAAATAATGATAGTAATACATTTTATTTAAGGCATCTTTCAAATCATTCAAGGTCACCATACATCAGAAGCTATAATTAAAATAACAAACAATAATGTCACTAAACCACAAAAAGAAAACAGCTTTAGAATCTATTCCAAATAACTGACTTCTAAGTTTGACTTTAAATTCAAGTAGTAACGAGTCTAAACTACAGATGTTAGTTGGGAGAGAATTCCAGTGGTGAGGAGCAGCATGGCTTAAGGCTCTATGGCCCATGGTTTTATAAACAAGCATAGTGTATATAGAGGAGACCCAGTGAAAAGGGAGCGATGAGTTCAAGAAGGAGTGTAGGGCTGTATGTGCTGTAAAATATAAGGTGATTGAAGCAATATTAATGAAGTTTTGTGTGTAAGGAATTTGATGGGAAACCAATGAATCTGTTGAAGAAATGATGTCTGTAAAGTGTTACATAGATAGAGTCCGGGTTATGATACGAGCAGCAGAATTCTGAATTAACTTGAGTTTCTGAATGAGCTTATTTGGTAAACCAAATAGAAGATGACCCCCAAAGTTTTTAACCTGGCAAAAAAGAAAGAAACGTAAGAGCCATCATTGTTAAAAAAAACCCAGCAGGATCTAGAAAGAAAAGACTCAGTGCCTTTAAGGAGCACTTTAGTCTTGCGCCTATTAAGTTTAAGAAAATTGGCAGACAACTAAAATTTGATTTCGTAAAGAGAATTAGTAAGACAGGCAGCTGAAAGAATGGAGTCAGGGTTGGTTGTTAATACATAGTGTTTTGTATCATCAATGTAGCCACGATATTTAAAAACCAAATTTAGAAATGATGATGGCAAGTGGGAAAGATAAATTAGGAACAAAAGTGGACCTAAGACGGAACCTTGGGGGAAACCACAGCTAACAGAGAAATGTTAGAAATGAATTTTTTTTGGGGCCCTTTCAGAGACAGCTGGGACAGACTCCAGCAGATCCCTGTGACGCCGAATTAGGGAATAAGCGGGTATAGAAGATAAATGAATGAATGAAGAAAACTTTAGATTCGTGTATATATATGTACTGTATAAATGGTATAAAATATTCACAACGAGTGTGTTTTTGTCCATTTTATCGTTCAGGTGTGCCTTGAAGGTGTATCCGAAGGAGCTACCGTCACTCAGTGTGGTGCTGATTTACCTGGACGAGGCTCTGTCAGTGTTAAAGAGAGCCATACACAGCATCATCGAGAAAACACCCGCTCACCTGCTGAAGGAGATCATACTGGTGGACGACCACAGCACCGACGGTTTGTGCAAATTAATCAACCTGTTTATTAGTGCGATTTGTAACCTGTTTCCGTTTTTGTGAAAAGCGGGTTAATTGATAATATAAAAGAAATAATGAGCAGCTGAATAATTTCTGAATAATTCAATTCAATAATTACATTTAAGATCTAAGTCAGGACACTATTGGCTTTCTAATGATTGGGGGTTTTTTCTGTGATCATATTTGTCTCAGGCACAAACAGAAATATTAATTCATTCAATATTCAGGTTTCAGGTCTGTGTACTTGCTGGTAACAGTTTAGTTACTTATGATGCAACATCACTGCATGTTTAATTCCATTAAAAAAAACTTTATTTAAAATTTGGCCACAATTTTGTGAATTTGTAACCACATTTTAGATTAAACAGATTTTAAGAACAATTAAATAAGTATTGCCAATGCAACATTTTTTAAGTGCACATATTTCTTTCTGAATTAATTACAAAATATTTCCTTAAATAGATTTCTTCAAATAAAAAAGTGAAGCTTGTTAAATAAATCAAATGCAGACTTATTTGCCTTTTTCCTGTAATCTTCTGTATCAGCTGAAAGGTCGTTCGTAAGAATATAAACAGGACAGTAGGGCTTAAACACTGTTCTTCCTGGTTGCCCAAACAACAACTCAGTGCATTAACCATTTGAGCCACAGTGCCTTAACCATTGGTAGCGCACTAGCACAGAGACTGAAACGGTGTTGCTCCACCACATTTGGAATTGTGGTGCCACAGGACTTAAGTCCTTTTCTCAGAATTAATTTAATGAGCCCCCCTCTCAATATTTATTATGTTGATTCCATTCATCATGTAAGTCGACTACTTTGTCTGGTTTTAAATGAATACACAGCCATGCTGCAATTGATAAATGTAATAATAAAAAACAAAACCTTCAATAAAAGTCCTTTTAATTATGTTGCGTTTGCACAGAGGACCTGAAAGAGAGCCTTGATTCCTACATTGCCGAAACAAAGAGGCAGCATCCTCAGCTAAAAATCCTTAAAGTGAGACACGATCGGCAGATGGGCCTCTCCCAGGCACGTGTCTCCGGTTGGGCTGCCGCTAGTGCTGATGTGGTAGCTATTTTGGATGCACACATAGAGGTCCATGTTATGTGGTGAGTATCTACAGTAACGAAAGAGTAATTACACATCTAAACGCACAGTAATTGCTTGTTTGGCTGTCATTGTGGTTAAGCAGGTTTTAGGGTTTGGGATTAGATTTAATAGGTGGCAATAGTATTTAATTGGTATGCACATTATGTGTGATTCAGTAACTGTTACTTTACTGAATCACACATAATGTGCATACCAATTAAATACTACCCCCACATCTAGACAAGACTTAAAAAGGACCCTTTCTTCTTTATCGCCTTCTGCTGGCTTACCATGTGGTAAGAGAAATGTTTTTGATCTCAAGTCCTTAGTGTGGATTAAGAGAACAGCTAAAGATCATCATGGTTTCTCTACCAGCATGAAAATCTTATGGTAGTCTCTTAAATCGTTAAGGCATGACAGTGCTGGTTAAAAGTTTGAAGCCCTTTATAACACCACATGCTAAGCAAATAAAATGCCACCTATTAAATCTAATCCCAAACCCTAAAACCTTGTTATAAAACAACCTACCCGAATAATTGTTCAGACCAGTCCCGCAACTTTAATTAGGAGAAATACAGTATACCAGGAAACCAAGAAGGGGTGTAAACTGAAAACCAAAAATTATTACCAGGCATGTGATGATCTCCGGTGAACTGAAAGAATAGATATTTATACTTGACTTACACACAGAGATAGTTTAGGTATAACTTAATTTAACAGGTAATAAATATATTTCTAACATAATATTATAGTTTATTCTATATGTTATGTAGTAAACCAAATTTAATTGCTAGTGGTGAATTTTTGAATGCTGCATTATTATGTTACACTCGTATGACTGAACTTCCTGTTTTTACCGGTTCCCGTACAAAAATATAAGAAAGTTTAAAGAATGTTAAGAGAAAGTCATTTAACCCTTTAGTTTTCCGTAAAATTGCACACATGCACTTTTCAGCTTTGTGTTGTGTTAATTTAACCCTTAAATTTTATTCTGGTCAAATTGACCTGTTTCGACATTTTACTGCAATGAAAATACGCTAATGTCATTCTTTTAGCCTGAAATTTGCTGACCCTTTCTAAGTGACCCAAAAATGAAAATATTTAAAAAACATTATACGCTTGTACAGGTGCCACTTATGTTCCCACATTAAGGCTGTTCTGTAGAGTTGAGGTTGACTTGTATCAATTAAAATAAATGTTTACCCAAGTGTATAACTCTAACCCTTATCCCTATCCTAAACCTACCCCAACCTCTAACCCTACACTAACCCAACCCTAAACCTCACCATTTACAGTATTTGGTATATTTACATTTACAGCATTTGGCAGACGCCCTTATCCAGAGCGACTTACAATATTCCTTGTTATACAACTGTGCAATTGGGGGTTAAGGGCCTTGCTCAGGGGCCCAATGGTGGTGGCTTGGTCGAGCTGGGAATCGAACCCACAAACCTTCGGAGTTGGTAATCCAACACCTTAACCATGAGCCACCACTTTCCCCTATACGCCCTTATTCATAGTGACTTACGATTTCATTTATAAACCTGAGCAATTTAGAACCTTATGATCTAAGTAGGCGTGGAGGATGATAATGGCCCTGAAATTCGCTGAGATACTGAGACATGAGACCATTAAGTGATTTATAGATCAGTAGTAGTATTTTATAGTCAATACAATGTTTAATAAGAAGCCAGTGTAGACTGATTAAAACAGGGGTGATGTGGTCATATACTAGATCTAGTGAGAACTCTTGCTGCTGCGGAACTAATCAGAGCTTATAAATACCTGTCCAGATTATTATGGTGTAACTTTACAAAAGGCAGATTAGCAACTTGTGAGCAACTTGTCTGCTTGTTTTCTGCTGCAGTACTCTTACACAGAATCTGATCTATACATTTAATTTTCAGAATATTATTTTAATGAAAGGTAAAGTCATTTGTTTTAAAGTTTTTCGATCATCAGGGTAGAGCTGCTGACATGACAGTGACCGAACAACTGATTTAAATGTTTGTTTAGCCCCCCTCCTGCAGCATTTAGATTTTGTATGAAAAACTGGCTAAAAAAACCAAACAGGGGTGTAACCTGCAAACCCAACATTAATAAGGGTCATGTGAAAAGGTAAGATTAGGTAAAATAGTGTGGCGTGGCATTTTTTACTTTAAACCCTAAAAGGATTTTATATTAAAAAATAATTATGAAGTATAAATGCAGACATAAAAATATATACAAGATTGCACATTAGTCTTAATACCTTAATTTTTAAATTGTTGGATTTATTGTGTATATTGGACAGGATGTACTTTTTTTGCCAGTTAGGATGTGATCCTCTGTTAAACATTCTTTGTTAATCCTGGACCAACATGATCAACCAATCATGTTGGTCCAGTGATGTCATCATTGTGTGTCGACCAAACTCACCTCAATCCATTTTTAAATCCTTCTCTTACTGTAACTCACAATGTAATAATATAAATGTATTTATTAAATAAAAACATTATATATAACATATATATAACAGTTAAGTTAATGAGTGAACGTTTGCCTCACCTCTGTGGCCAAAAATAGGTGTGTGTCACATGACTTGTAATTGTTAAATGTTAAGCGGTTGTGATTTACTGGAATAATGTTAAACCCTGTTCTATATTAAGAATGTTGCTCTATTGCAGTTATACAGGTTCACCATTTCAGAACATTTTACATTCAATTGGTTATTAGTGATTGATGATAATCCAGGAACAACATAAGTGAATTTAGACAGCGAATCATAAACAATTATTTTATAACGTTTGTCTCAAAAAATGAGGTGGGTTGGTTATGATTGATGGATTGAAATGTTGATTCAGGATTAATAAAGTCTGTTAATCCAGTATTACATCCGACTTGGCAAAATCACTTCCATCATGCAAAAAGTGAAAAAGAAGAAGCTTTTTAGTCTTTAATATATGTAAAGGTGGGAAATAAAAGGGGTGCTGGGTGTGATGGGGTGTCTGTTTGGATCTCCACCGAATTCAATGTTGTCCCTTTGTACCTTTAGACGTATGTGATTTATACAGCAGCATTAATGAGAATTTAATTATACAAGGAAATTCTGATCTATAGTCTATAATTATATTGATTAATGCTTCACTGGTAATGAATGGTAATGTCGTCTGTTTAATATTTCCAGAAACTTTATTCTTATCTTTTGCATCGGTGTCACCAGGTCAGAGCCGCTGCTAACGCAGATCAAGGCAGACAGAACAGTCATCGTTTCTCCTGTATTCGACAGAGTCAATTATTATAACCTTGAAGTTGTTAAGTACATACCTGCTGCCCATGCCTTTGATTGGGCGCTGTGGTGTATGTACGAGTATTTCAGACCTGAATGGTACAAACGGAATGATGAATCAGCTCCTGGAAAGTAAGTAGATTTGACGAAAGCTAACACATAATTAATTCCTACAGTATTACAGTTTCCAAAATGTTATGATAAATCCTTGTAAATGCCAAGTTGCTATAGAAACAATAACATCATAAAACAAGTGCATTAATTTTGCATGAATTCATTGTTAGTGATTTTGTTCTATAAACTAATAACGCACTTAATTATTAAGAATTGTCTAAATTGTCCGGGAAGGTCTCCCTCTGTTATGGGAATTATGGTTGCAGACAGAACATTTCTTGGAGAGATTGGTGGTCTGGACACCGGAATGGAGGTTTATGGTGGAGAAAACGTCGAGCTTGGTATTCGGGTGAGATCTTTTGGATGTTCTGTAAGTCTGTAGGTATTTCAGCTGTAAAACAAGAGCTGATCTGGGTTCATGTTTAGGTATGGACGTGTGGGGGGAGCGTGGAAATAGTGCCATGCTCCAAGATCGCCCACATAGAGCGAAGTCACAAACCGTACATGCCTGATTTGAGCAAACCCATGAAGAGAAATGCACTGCGGGTGGCTGACGTCTGGCTGGATGAGTACAAATATCATGTTAACATAGCCTGGAACCTCCCTATTACTGTAAGTACACTATAATATTTATTATTTACTATTCATCGATCTTATATGCTAAACATTTTCTTTTGTTTTGTTCAATTATAGTTTCAGTATAATACAATATTGTGGCAAAAAGTCTATCTCATTCACTAATACTATTCTGACTGAATGATCAAATCCCCACAGTCATGTGACACATCTGGAATAGGATAATAACAAAACCTATAAATTCCTAGATTGAATATCTATAGTGAAAATTGGCCTTTTAACCAATTACATTCACAGCATTTGGCAGATGTCCTTATCCAGAGTGACTTACATTAGTCTCTGTTATACAACTAAGCAATTGTGGCTTAAGGGCCTTGCTTAGGTGCCCAGCAGTGGTAGTGGCTGTCCAACATCTAATCACAGTGCTACCATTGTTAATTAGACTTGTGAATTTAAATAAACACTGTTATAATTGCTGAAAGATTATTGGCTAAAGATTTTTAGAAGTGACAGATTAGCAGGTCAGATTGTCTAATATCGAATCATTATTTATTGATTGTAATTTTCTTCCCTTGTACAGAATCATGGCTTTGATATTGGGGATACATCAGAAAGAAAAAAACTCAGAGAGAAACTTGGCTGTAAGCCGTTCAAGTGGTACATCGAGAATGTTTATCCCAAATTGGACAGCTGGTTAGACATTTTGGCTTATGGAGCAGTAAGTCTTTTTTAAGTCGTTTTTTTAAGCAAAAAATCTTTAAAATTTACCATAATTAAATTAAATCATTCTTTAACAAAAAACTCCTTTACTCTGGCTCCGGTCTGTGGTTAGTAATTTCATAACACAAGTATTATCTTTATTCTCTTAGTCTTAAAATAACATTGTTGTATTTCATATCCCATACAGTAATTTGTCCTTCATATCCCATACAGTAATTTGTCCAAGTTGGAAATGTGTAAATGATTGCAAAAAGGTTTAATACGGTTTGACTAAAATAAAGAGTTGGGATGAGTTGCTATAATCAACAGCTTTTATATAAAACACTCGGTGGGGAGTTTTTAACAGCATCCTAATATGAAACAGTCCAAAGAACACTCAGTCACAGATTACCCTAGAAATGTTACAAATGAACTTGACTGGTAAAATAGTTCACTTTGATTTTTAAACTATTGTACTGTAAGTATTGAGCTGTTCAAAGATTTGAGCTGTTCAGTGACGAGACAAAGCCTTTTGTACGTTGCTCTGGGCATGGGCGTCTGCTAGATAATGTAAATATCAATGTAAATGAATGAAAACAGTCACATCCGTCCCACCAGATTAACTTTAGAAAAATAATTACTTATTAAATTTACAAATCACATTGGACAACATATAAAAAACGAAATATTACCTGGAATGATGTCTTAAATAAAGGTGATCAATTAAAAACATGTTGGAAAAATAAAACTTTACTCAAATCTTATAGTTGTCACCAGAGGGCGCTGCAGCACTTTTAGTTCCCATTGGTATGCTAACAGGAAGCACAAAGAACTTTAGCGTAAAAACAAGAACAAATAAGTGTAACATAAGTGTAACATAATAAAACAATTTTAAGTATGTGAAATTAAAGGGGGAAAAAATACTCACAGAAAAGAATAAATAATCTTAAAGGGACAGTTTCTTCCAAAATGTATTAATTACTGACCCTGTTTTCCAAACCTGTAAGAACTTCTATCTTCGGGACACAAGTTAAGATATTTTTAATCAGATCTGAGGATTCTCTAATCCTCCAATAGACAGCAAGGTAACTACCAGGCTCCAGCCACAGAAAAGTACCAAGATGTTCAACAAGGTAGTTCATGTAACATCAGTGGTTTAACTGTAATATTACGAAGCTATGAGAGAACTTTTTGTGCATAGAAAACAGAAAATAAAAACTTTATTCTGTATGTTTATCTGTGAACTATCAAAATCTACATTTATTGAGTGTGGTTGTTTCTTTAGCCCAAATTCAGGACTCAGCTTTAGTCACACAGTGTCGGTGAAGGTGAAGGGTCAATATCTAAAGCTTTAAAAAAGAAAGCAAGACAATGTTTTTTTTAAAGAAAGATTTTCACCTTTAAAAAAGTCATCTCTTTCTTTTAATTTTAAAGATGCAACATTTAGATTCACAGCTATGTGTGGATCAAGGTCCAGCTCCAGGTAATGTTCCTATTGCATACGGATGCCATTATTACGGTCCTCAGGTGAGTCCTGTACTATTCATTACCTGTCACTCTGCACACAAATCAATGACATACAAGCATCAGTCTGTTTGTTTGACTGTTTTCACAGCATACCTTTTACAGAGAAACCAGCGAGTTTTATATCGGTGGAATCAAATCTCATAAATACAATGACAACAGGTGTCTAGCAGATCCTGGCACTGGAAACATCCCTATGTTGTTCACCTGCAAAGAAGCCATTATAAAGAACATGAGTATTTACTGGGAGTTTAAACAGGTGCTGAAAATCATTCATCACAACGACTTTACAATTAAATTTGTATTTAAGCAGATACGTGCATTAGAGTCTGTCAGGTAAGCAGACAGATCAGATTTTCAATGCGAGTCATCAGTAATTAATGTTGGTGTATGACGTCAACTCAGGTGGACACCAATAGCGACATATATAGTTCATCCTATGCAGAATGTTACAAACATCCAACCAACAAAACAATGAACTAATATATGATATTTTTAGTTCTCTATTTAATTTTAATGAACTGTATTTTTTTTAGACGTAAAATCTGTAAAAAATAATAATAGTGCAACTCAAACAGTGTGTAATAATTACACAGTGAAGCAGATGAAGAAAACAATTAAGCAGAAATGGAAATTAACCGTGTAATTAAAACCGTGTAAAGTTTATCAGTTTAATGTGTTAATGCTGCATTTTTCTGGTTGACATGTAATAGAAAGAAATGTGCTCATTACTGCTGTGTGTTCTGCAGGATGGTGAAATGCGCAACCGACAGACAAAGAGATGTTTGGAAATCCACCGTAATGCTCTTGTTTTGCAGAACTGCTCAGGACAGCGATGGAACATACAGTACATCATCAGACCTTTTTGATGTTTTTAATGCTTTTATAATAGAATAACTTATAAGACAATACATTTTATAATTGATCAAATTTCCTTGCAACAAGTAATGTTTGGTGTATTGGGATGGAATATGACAATGGAATGTAAACATTTGTGTAAAGATAAACACACCCTTTTACAGTTTTTTCTGTTCAACAATTTAGCTCTGATAAACAATAAAGAAACAAACAAATAGATGTCCCATCAGCATCGTTTTTTTCTCATAACAAAAAAGATAATAATCAGCCCGGCCTTCAGGGGCCCCTAAGCAAAGTTTAATTTGACATAACATTGCGTTGTTGTTTTCTTTTTTCATTGATAATTTTCATCTATAAATACCATTGTCACATCATACTATTGACATAAGATGAATCAAAAAACGAAAAGAAGCAAAAGTGAAAAGAAGCAAAAAACAATATAATTTTATGTACTCTTTGGGGCTTAGTTTGCTTAAGCTCTAATAATAATAATTTTACAAACGTCCTTATCCAGAGCGATATACATTTATCTCTTTTATGCAACTAAGTAATTGGGGGTTAAGGGCCTTGCCCAGGGGCCCAGCAGTGGCAATCGAACCCCGATCTTCCAGTTAACAGCCTTAACCACTGAGCTACTATTAGAATCGACAACGCTATATTTTGTCTTGTAAGTACACACTTACAAGCCAAAATATCTATCTATCGATGCCATTATCTGACTCACTGAATCGATTCATGAAATCGATTTTTAAACAATGATTCAAGTGATTCAAATATTGGCATCGATAGATGGCGCATGCGCGCTCTTGTTTCCTAGCAACGGTGAGTGTTTGCATGGCGAAGTCCCGTCTAAAGAGTCGCTGTCCCGTCTGCTGTGCGATACATTTAACCCATTTTCGCTTCGTTTAAAGTGGTAAAAGTTAATAAAAGTGACGGCTGATAAAAAATGAACCGAGTAGAGTTGTTATCTGACCGAGTCGCAGCCGCTCATTTGGACAGAAGGAGAAACCGAGAGCTGCAGCGGCAAGAGCGCATTTTCAACTCCAAAGTCCGGACTATAGGAGTAAGTCCAAAACGCCAGCTTTATTTATTATTCCATAAAACTTAATGTCCAGAGTAACGTGTAATTTCCTGTTGTTTAGATTGATAAAGAAGCGCTGCAGCATCAGGTGGAGGAGAAGAGACATCGACAAGAATTACTGGCCAAAGAGCTGAAGGAATACAGTGAGTTTAAAGGTTTAATGTTACACTAAATACAAATACAAAGTGTTGTATTTCTAATAATCCTGAGAGAAATTAGTGTTTGTGTGTCGCGCTGACGTCACTAGGGGGCGACTATTTGCGAGCGGAGATAATTGATTTTCAATAATAGTGAGATTTTCCGAGAGAAATTTATACAAAAACCTGAAATGAGATGTGGAATGTTTCGCTCCAGTGTTAAGTTTGCCAGAACCGGGATATCGCGCCACCTACTGGTATTTTATTATCCTGACAATCAGTAGTAGCAACACAGGGTCGCCCCCAAGGGGGCTGAGTTGGCCGTTAAAATCTCTTCCCACCCCTGTGGTCACCCCTAGTATGATTATTCAGTGGGTTCCTGTTATATGCAACTGAAATGCATAATGTTAATTTACAATATTTTCTAAAGGGAAAATAAAACAAGATGCAGCAGCAGGTTGTAGATTGGAATAAAACCTTGTCTTTTATTAGGATTGCACTTGCTGATAAATAGCCTAATTATTTATGAGGAAATAAACAAAACTGTTAATAGCATAATAAGTTGCTAGTTAAAATGATATCAATTAACCAGAAACAAAATCAAATAAGTAAAGCACTTAATTTCTTCCTTTTTTATTTGTATTTTTTTAATTATTGATTTATTTATTTTAGTGTGCCACCTGAAGATTATTCGTTGTGTTATCCTCTGACCAGCCCTATTAATATTTATACTGTAGCACCACCTAAATGATACACAAATAAGTTATTAAATGCATAAATAAATAAATAAATAAATAAATAAATAAACAGAAAAAAAGCTGATACCAATTTGATTTTAACAATTTTACAAATGAAAAGTAAAACAGTGAAACTCAGAAGACTGCACTGAGCACAGGATCACCCAGATGACAAGCTGAAAGCTTAAAGACTTTTGTGTTATTATTTTTAACTGGTAAATTAATTTAAGAAGAAGAGCTTAGTGTCGCCCCCTGCTGTTGTAGCTCATCTAGCTAACATATTCTTACCTGTTTTTCTTCTCACAGTTGTACCTAGAGATTATCTGAGTTATTTTGCCCCTCCTCATCTGTATAATGTCATTTTTATCCGCAGCACCATCATTTACAATGTTTTTAAATCTCTGACGATTTGATGTGGTTTAAAAATACTCAAATCAGCTCATATGAGACCAACAATTATACCATGATTGAAATCACACTTTTGCTTTACTTTCGCTGGTTGATGTGAACTTTAACTGAAGCTGTAGCTTTTATTTTTATTTTTTTTGGGTCCTCCCAGCTGACGAGCTCACACGAACAGACCGTATAGCATGTCTGCTGGAAAGCAGGCAGAAGAAAGATGAACGTCTTCTAGCCGAGGCCATTGTAAACTTCCAGCAGCAGTTCCAGCAGCCCAGCAACAGGCGTGAGTTTGACTTGAACGACCCTGAATGGCTGAAGAAGCAGGAAGGGGTGCGCATTTTGCCCGGTTTGACAGGCGAGGACCTGGATAGCACAGGCAGGACACAGAGACAGCGGGAGCAGATGAGAGACTGGATGTTACAGCAGCAGCAGGAGCTGGACCAGGCGAAGGAGCTGCAAAGGCTGCAAGGTAATCAGCACCTACAGTTAAACATATTTTAGGATGTGTTCGGTGGTTGTCTTGGATTCATAAATGGTAAGCTGCTGAAGTATTAAACTGCACTGAGCATTAAGGAAAGTTAAGCTTTAAATGGTGAGTTAAATATCAGCTAAATATTTAGAAATTTGATATTATATATTTAAAACACAGACATTTGGTTAACTGTTTGCAGGTCATTTACGTCTTCTACCTCTTCATTATAGCACTAAATTCCAAATTTTGTTGTTTGTATGCAAATCGTTCTCACTCCTCAATACTAACAGTTGATTACTGAAAACAGTTCTGTTAGGTCAATTTTATACCTCTTTCCCACCGATCCAGCATTTATTTCAAACTGGATCGTGTTTGCACTGAACAGGGAGCGGAACTACGCCACCAACGTGTCTGGAAGCGTTATCCAAAATCAGCTTCTTTTTTACTTTTACAAAAGTACTCGAATCACATAACTGAATAGCTCAATACTGATACAATAGATCACAAATCAGAGTGTAACAACCACTAAAACTGTTAAAGGAGCAGCGTGGATACTGTTTATTTGTTGTTGTTAAATGTCGAATGCTAGGCATTTAAGAAAAAGAGGTGGATCTTCAATCGTCTCTTGAAGACAGCTAGTGACTCTGCTGTTCTGACTTTGATGGGAAGTTAATTTTACCATATTAAAGAGTCAGCAGATGTTGTTCCTCTCCATGTTACCTGATATGAATGGCCTTCCAATAAGGAAGCAAACCACTGCCATGCTGTTCCACAAATACCAAGACTCTTGAGGGTGGATAGCAAGATCTTGTGGTTGACCGTGTCAACATTTTTTGTAGTATCTTTCTAAAATAAATAAATTTAACAGATCATCTGGTCAATTAACTGAGAGTGTGTTCTGTTGCATAGCTCAGCAGTATGAACAGAGTAGTCTTACACTGGATAACCAAGCTGTCGAGCTGCAGAGGATGGAGGAAGAGAACAAGAAAGCCACCAACATCGCCATCAATGATTTCAATCAAGCTCTGGTGAGTCAAAGAAGAAGACATTAAGCTCGGTGGAGCAGGATGGTCCTCGTCTCAGATAAAGCTCAGAAATAAAGCACAGATTATTCAACATTGCAGGCTTTCAGCATTGCGTCTAGATATGTGTGGTGTACTGAATGTGGCATAAAGTTTTTGTGCTTGTGAACTGTCGTACAGGCGGTGAAAATGCGTGAGAGAAAAGAAAGAGAGAGACGTCAGGAGGAGGAGAACAACCAAACCGATATCCTGAACCATCTGCAGGGGACGCTGCTGAGCGACAACCCGCAGAGCTCCGGAGCACGCAGAGACTGCTACAGGGGCATGACTCCAGAGCAGATCCGAGAATTCACTGAGTATCAGCGGCAGCAAGCGGAGGAAAAGAGGGTAAACTCAACACATACACCTGAGCTCTGTGCCTTATCCATGAATGAGGCAGTAGATGAATGAATCGCGGGTAAATGGATAGTATCAACAACACAGTTTTAAAATTTATACCTAAGAAAACGTATGCAAATAGAAAAAACGGCATGTTGAGAAAACATCTTTAATCAGATTGACAACACACATGATACAGTCCTCACAACGCAAACACAAATACAGGAACACACTTGGTCACAACCAAAGTGTTTCGAGGAGCCCACATAAAATGTGACGAACTCTGCTGGGACCTGTTTATCGCTTCACAGTTAACTGTGTAATTCATAAGATTATTTAGACTAAAAATATCCGAAGGACCAAGAAATCATACGAAGAGGATGATAAACAAATTAAATAACTATTATTTCATCAACAACACTATTGACAAATAACAATATTTGAACAATACATAGGTCCCAGCCAGGTTCATTACTTTATTGGGGTCCTGTTGACACATTTCTGTTGACACATTTCTGTTGTGGTATGTGCTAGTTGCAGTGTGGTTCCGTATTTGTTTGCTTAGTGAGCATGTGTGTTGTCAAACTGACGTTTACGTAATTTGTTTGTGTATTTTTTTATTTGCATGAGTTTTGTTGGAGGGTGTTGAGCTCTCTCAGCCACCGTACTTTACAGTAATTAGGAATTTAAAGCCGTCAGTAGTACCTGCATAAATAAGTCATCCTACAGGGGAAAAAAAGTTTACTGATACGACTTTGTAAGACATGTGTACAACTTAACAACTTAAAAGTAAATAAAACATTGACTTGCCCATAATAATAATAATAAAAAAACTTTCACTGGCATCACCTACTGCTGTGTTAATGTGACTTATGCAGTCAGTCTGGATAAATAAATTTTTTTAATAAAAGAATTCAAAACATTCGGAAACAAATCCAAATTTTTACTGCTTTATACCAGACCTGGAGATGATGTTCGATTGAAAGTCATGTCAGTTGGATCAAGCGACTTTTTGGTTGTGTGTGCAGAGTCTTCACATGAAGCAGAAACAAGAGCAGCTGCAGGAGCACCGTCTAAACATGGTTTTAGCTCGGGCTGCACTGCTGCAAGAGAGACAGCAGGCGAGAACTAGCAAGGAGCTGCGGAGAGCCATGGACGAGACGAACAGACAACTGGCTCAGGCTCAGCATGCACAGTATATAACACAAACACACACACACATACCTGTAGACAAGGATTCATTGTAGAGAGAGAGAGAGAGTTAGTTACTTAGTTAGTTAGTTAGTATACCTTAATGACATGTGCATTGAGTTGATGCAGTGTATTTATCCTGTTTTCATTAAAGGAGGAAGAAGGAGGTTTACACCAACATCCCTGATGAGAGCTACTTTTCCCAGTTCAATACCTGCAGCCGATAAAATCCTCAAATCGTAAGGACACCTTAATAAATAAAAATTCCATTTAACGCAGTGTGACTATCTGTCTATCTGGTTTAATCTATTTTTGTAATATGGACATAGAAAGTTTGACTTTACAAGGCTTTCCACAAAAATGCAGCTGTTACAGTGCAATGAACAAAAATGAACATTCCGTCATTAATTACTCGTCCTTGTGTTGTTCCAAATCTGTAGGACTTTCTTTCATCTTTGGAGCACAATTTTAGCTATTTTTTGCTAAAATCTTTAGGGTCTCTGGTCCTTTTATAGACAGCAAGGTAACTATCACCTTCGAAGCCCAGATCAGCAAATAGTCCATGTGACATCAGTAGTTCAACTGTAATATTACAAAGCTATCAGAGTACTTTACAGAGTAAGAAAACAAAAAGTAACAAAAACAAAAAAAATATTTTACATTTTCTTGCTTGCCCACATTCACAAAAGTGTGTGTTTAACACCATCACGCTGAGTCAACGACGCTGATCCAAATCTGACATGATGTTGTTAAGCATGTGCGCTGTGCCTCGTTTACATTCGGAGAAAAATGCACACTTAAGCGCCATTTTTTAAGATCTATGTACATTTTAAAAACTCAGGAGATGAAGATGTGGAATAAAGTTATTTTTGTGCAAACAAATCTCCATAGCTTCATAATATTTCAGTTAAACACTGATGTCACAGACTACAATGTTGATTATTTTTGTACTTTTCTAGGCCTCAGACGTGGTAGTTTCCTTGCTGTCTATGGGAGGATAAAAGAGATTTTAAAAAGATTTTATCAACAAAAAAAAATCAATCAATTGTGCTCTGAAGATAAAAGGTCTTACGGGTATATAAAAACACCAGGGCGAGTATATAATGACAATGGTTATTTTTGAGTGAATTTGTGTAATGCTCATCACAATGTATGTCATGCAATAAAAAGTCGGCCCAAGCCCGGGATCAGGACTCTTTAGTAGAAGCTTTAGTCACACAGTGGGAAAATGATGTCAAGAATAAGTTTGAATGAAGAAGTTAAGTCAAGTTTCAAATTAAAACGCTGATTAGTTTATAGCAAAATGATAGCAATGCTTTTTTAACAAAAATATAGAGCGAAGCAAGCAAAGTCTCAATAATAATTCCTGTAAAAGACACGATGCACACATGCATTTTCAATAATTTGACTTAATTTAGAAAGGAAAATTCTATTTCCAAAGGCGTGTCAAAGTTATTACGAAACGTATTTGGGTCAAAGCGCAAAATCAGCTATGATACAGCATCCCTGGAGCAAGAAGGGTTAAGGGTCGTGCTCAACACACACACACACACAAAATAGAAATAAAGATGTAAAAATGAATCTGCAGTATTTCTTAATGTGCTTTATTCTTTGTAGTGTTTCTACTAAATACAACACAACAAAAAATCTACATCATTTTACACACACACACACCTTTTCTTATCTCAAAAACCCTTACTGTAGATTCTCGAATAGTTATAATTACATAATTATAGCAAATTATATTCTATTAAATCGACATGGTGTCTCTGTGATCCCTTTTATTATTAGAGCGAATAATCAGTCATTTAAAACATTAGTGTCGCTTCAGTGTCCCTGAGAAGTTTACACACACATCAACATTATTAAAACATTCAGCAAATGACAGAAATGTAAATAAGTGTTTGAATTGTTACCTGTTTGTGTACCTGATACAAACTTTTGTTTATTTAAACCCCTTTAATAATCGTTTACTTTATTTTCTTAATTTATTTTCTAACTTTAGACCCCAGGATGGGGTAAAATGACAGTGACTGACAGTGTCATAAATAAAAATGCTTCTCTGCTGTTATCATAGTGACAAAAACAATATATGAATATCTGTTCTATATATTCGGTAATCACATAAATGCATAAATATTTGACATCAGTTCAAAAAACAACATCTCTCTATTTTAAACTCGACAATGTCATTGTTTCTGTTGCAACAGTTAATTTATAGCAACTTTAACCTGAAATATAAAAAAACGTCACTTGTTAACTTAATAAACTTTAAAGTTAAAGTTTTTGTGAATTAACAAAGGATGTTTTTTTTATTACTTTAACATGTATGGGAGGAGTCACTAGTGTAACTTGCAGAGGTTGGAAGAGGAGCCAAAAACTTACTAATTTGACTTAAGTAACAGGAAAAGTTTTTTCAAAATGCTTAAAAGCTTTCTTGAGTAGGAAAGTAATAAAGTCTGGAATAATAAGATTCCTGAAGCTCCGATCTGTAACGACGGAAAAGTTGACAACTGAAGTGAAGTTTCACAGCAAACTCTCTGACACAAACTTGTCCCACTTCACCAGTAATGCTGCAATGGCTTTTTCTTTCACAGCAGGGGGCAAAGAGCTGTACCTACAAATCAACCCGGAAAAAAAACAGCAGATCAGACACTCCAGCAAATATCCTGTGTGACTGAGGAACTTTCTCAAAGCATGGATGATGAAATGAAAATGATAAAACTTAATAATCCAGAAAAAAGAAAAAAGGATGATACGCGGAGACACTTTGGTGTTTTACAGGAGGAAAAGATGTTCCTAGGGAAGCAGATGATAAAAACAATGCAAATACATCAGTTGATATAAGGATATTTTAATACTAATCTGTTCAATACTAATCTTTTCCAGTGAACGCTTCTGTCATGCTTTAATTTTACCTGAACATGTCTGATGAAGACATGAAAGAACATCCATCATTTAATTATCACACATAAAACCTGTCCTTAAATATTATTCCAGAACAGCACAACACCATGTGAAGACAATCTTTTCTACATAAACTGCAATACAGGCTATATGTAACAAAATGTATATTTGGTTTGGTTATTGAATATTTTGTAATGATAAATAATTATTTTCTAATACACTTTTTTATGTCTAATAGGAGTCTTTTTAATGTCAGTGTTCTAAACACATTACTTTTAATCTCTGATCTAAAACCTACACATGAAACCATCCATCCATTGTCTATAGCCGCTTATTCCTAATCAGGGTGACGGCGATCTGCTGAAGTCTATTCCAGCTGTCATTGGGTAAAAGACAGGGGTCATACCGGACAGGTCAAATAATCACACACACACACACACACACACTCCTATGGGCAATTTAGAATCAACAATCAATCTAACATACATGTTTTTGGACTGTGGGAGGAAACCGGAGAACCTGGTGTAAACACACACACACACACACACACAGGGAGAACATATAAACTCCACACAGGAAACAAACATGAGACCTTCCTGCTATGTTTAACAGTGCTAAAGTCTAAGCCAATGAAACTACTAAAGCAGAAGATTTATACAGTGAAAATGTTTTGATAAAATACAGGAAATGTTTTGTCTGATTAAAAGTATTTTAAACCTCAACATTAAAGCCGTTTTCACACCGAACGCAAATTTAAATGTTCACGCCAGTAGATCTTCTACAAAGTTAACGCAAAGTCTTAGAGAGATTTATGCGATACGCATGTTACCACGTGTTTGGTGTGAGAACAGCATAAAAAACAGCACTGAAATGCTATGTTTTATTTTAACTTTTTTAACATTTACATAAGTATGTGTAACATAAAGTAAATACCACACACGCTTGCATAGATGCGATACGTTACCTCAGAGAGTTTAACACCAGCTCTTTAAGTGTAGCTAAATTCGATTTCATTCCACCGAAGCCCATAAAAGCCTGATAGAAGTCATGTGACAGACCGGTGGCTCCGAACAGAGCTGGGTCGTCTGAGCTGATCACCATGGGATGACCCTCTGCCATCAGCACGGCTGCAGGATGGTTTCGCAAGTCTGTGACCAGCTTCAGGACCTGAACAAAAACAGCCAGCAAAATTTATCCACAATCCCGTCCTGGATATTCATAAAACCTCCATAGTTTCTGTTTTAAAAATAAGTGTTTTTCAGCATACATTGATACATTGCGATTGTGTACAAGGTGAATTCTGACAAAGCTGCAGAAAATAAAAACATTTGTCTCGGTCAAAGAGCTGCAACAAAAGATGTTAGGATGATTCTAAGAGCCCACATAATATGGGGCCCCCCAGATCTGTTTTATTAGTAGAAGCAGTGTGGAATGTGTGTGAATAAAATTAAAAAAATTAAAAGTAGAGATCTATCTCTTTAACCTGTGTTACACATAACACATTTACACATTTTCATTATGGGTTCCAATAATCATTTCAACCGGACCCGGGAACACCACCAATAACACACTATAACAGTAGAATGACATCTACACTAACATAACACGTCTGTTTCCTTCGTCTTCCGAGCTCACCGTCACCACCAGCCCAGTTGGTGGATCAGCACTGGATCACGACCATCCAGACAAGACCAAGGAGAACTGACCCCGAGTCTGCTTTTTCCTAATGTTTTTTTTTCTCCATTTTGTCACCAATGGAGTTTTTTTTTTCCCTGCTGTCGCCTCTGGCTTGCTTAGTTAGGGATTCTTAATTTACAGATATTAATTAAACTGAATTGAGTTCTTTAGTGAGTTTTCACTATTGTCTTATTTGATTCTCTAAAGCTGCTTTGACAGGGACTCGACTTGGTAGTTACTTTGATGTTACTTTTACTTATACTTTTTTATTTAATTAATGATTTATTTATTTCTATTTAAATGATTATATATTTATCTGCATTTACTAGTAAGTGTTACTATTCATTCCAAACTGACTATGTTCAAGCCGATTTATGTTCAAAATTCCAGTTACAATTTTCTCAAAAAGCGACACTGATGCTGTTTTTTAAGGTTTAATTCTGTTAAGATGTCTGCTTTGCCTCAGCTTCTAAGTATAACCAGTAATAATCACACTGCTAAAATCAATGACTGCATTTTTTGTTTTTAACTTGCTCTGCTTTTTTGGAAAGAATAACTGGGTCCGCTACGTTATTATGCTTTATAAAATCCGGGTATGAACCAAAAAAAAAGCCTCTGATGGGTTTTAAAATCTCAATAAAAAACTACCTGATTGGAGATGGGACAAACCTCCACCGCTACGTCCATCTTCCTGGCAAGCTCTTTGACCACGGGGTGACGCGTCATCGCAAAGGCGTGTCCGATCCGAGATGAGTTAAAAAGCAGCGCGTCCATCATGTTCTGATCCACCGGTGTGCCTTCTGAATCTACACAGGAAGTGAAACACGTGCACTTTATTCAGTCCCAGATGTTAATCAGGCAGGAGTCTATAGACAATAGAAATATATTTGGATGTGTGCTTTACTCGTCTCTCCTGCGTGGAAGAAGTAGGGCAGAAGAACTCGGCGCTCCTCTGGCAGCCTCAAAGCCTCTTTAAAATACCACAGGGGGTTTCCAGTGTCTTCATGACCAACCTGAAAAAAAGACAATAAATAAATTTTAAAAATATGTGAATTAGTGTTTTTTCTTCTTGCTGATTTTAGAATTTAAAAAAATATTTTTGAAATAAAAAAAAAACATTTTAAATCAATTTTTACATTTTTATTTATTTATTTTTTATGTATTCAAGAATCGTTTATTCATTTATTTTCTATGCCCGCTTATTCCCTAATTCGGGGTCACAGGGATCTGCTGGAGTCTATCCCTGTGAAAGGGTCACGATACAATATCACAAAATATTGCATTACAAAAAATTCTAAACAAATAGCTAATCATTTAACAAACACATAGTGTTTTATTTAAACATTAACGTAAACGTAAATCAGTTTAAAACTTTATTTAAATATGTATCTATAGTAGAGGTAAAAATATTGATACACTATTGCTGAAAAAAATGCGATCTGCCAACCTGGCAGACTGTCATACATCAGACGCGAGAATGATCATAACTATATTTTTAAAAAGTATCTTCTGTGCTTTTATAATGTAAAATGTTTCAATTGACACAAAATTAAACAATTTTTCTATTTGATGCAACAACAAATTAGTATTTTGTTTATTAATACTCTTCTTGTTTGCTCATTTTTTGGAACATACTGGGTTTTTTTAGAACTCAATTTGTTTGGTTATAAGATCTTTGGTTGACATACGAAATCAAAGCCTGCCATAATGTCTGGAAAGTTCTTCTGAAGTTTAATGGCTTCCTCGATCACCTTTACAGCTTCTGTTGAATTCAGACCTCTGAAACAAACAAACACATACAAACAACTTTAGATAACTCCAGAATTCTATTACCTGTGAAAAAACATGCCGTCTAAAGACCTAACCTGTGAACGGTGAAAATTATTCGGGCACCTAAAAAGTCTGGGTACTGAGCCGTGAAGCGTTGGAGCACCTCCCGGCACGCCCTTATGCTCCAGTCCCGACTGTTCTCTCTGCCGTCGAGCTCGTACGTCTGAAAGACGCCAAAATTAATATTTTTATTTAAAATACAGAGAAAAAATGCTGAAAACACACATACCTGCGGCAGTAGAGATCGGATTTCCACGTACATGATGTTGTCCATATAAAATTCCCTAAGACTTTGGTAGAGATAGTCCTTAAAGACAGGAGCATATGTAACCAGTCCATACGCCACCGTGAATGCTTGCTCGAACCTTTTCCAGACCACGTCTTGGTTGGGATACTCGCTGTCCGGATTCTCGGTAACCAGCGTCAGGTTACGAATAAAGCTGCAAACACAAACCACAAACACACCACTCTCAGCTTGAGTAAGCTTTTTTTTCTGTAGTACTTTGTTAAAGCATTCTTCACCTGTTATCCAGCTCAGTGGTGTTGTGTTTCTGCCTCAGGTTTTTGAGCAGAGCCCATGCGGAGCAGGAGGGCGCTGCTTTGGGCTGCCCAGACCGGAACACGAAGCGCACAAAGCCGTCGTCGGTGAAGCACACATAGCAGTTCTCTCTGTAGGTCACGTTCTTTACCAGCCATTCAACTCCCACCATCCCAAAGTCATGCACATGTAGGGCTGCACCTGAAACACAAAAGCCAAATTCATAAACGGTTAACGTGTGAAAGGAAGATCGATACGTCAGATCTGGATAGAGGAATCAGTTTTTAGGTTTCTTACTGTTATTTTACATTTTTTTCTAATTTGTTTTCCAGGTATAAGTACAACCTCAAAATTATGAAAATAATGCCTCAAGTCGGAGTAAAAGTATAAATGTTTAAAGTTCCTTAAGTAAAAGGGTAATAAAGTAAAGAAGGATAAGACTAAACAGAGTAGTGAGTTATTATTTAATTGGGATCTGATTGAATGAAGGAAAAGTCTTGAATTAGGAAAAAATACTAAGAATCACAACTACATAAAATAAACATAAATAAAAAAGTGAATAAAAGAAGTTTTTATAGTAACCTACAGTAAGAAGTTAAGAAATAACCCTAACCCTAGTACAGAATTTCTAGTAAATAGTCATTATTATAAAACTTACTGTAAGATGTTTTGTCAGGTTGGAGCTGGAATTCCTGTACACTGATATCATCACTTGTTTTAGTCACATTGAAGAAATCACATTATATAACTGTTGGTTACTTTCCCTGGAGTGCATAAATTAATTAAATGTGAGGTTGTGTGTGTTTCTGTCTCTACTGCTACTTTTACTACTTCACCCTCCTCCGTCGTTATTTCCTGAACTGAACCCCCTTTAATAAATAAGGGTGTTTTACGTACTAACTTCAGACGACTTCAGTCTATCATGGGACTTGACATCTCATTATACACAACATGATGGAAACTAATTATTAAAACTCCATTTACATTCTTAAGCTTTTAATTTTACATTCACATTTGGCAGACGCCAATATCCAGAGTGACTTTATGTCATTCATGCAGCAAAGAAGATAAAAGTTAGGGGTCTTGTTTAAGGGCTCAGCAGGGGCAGCTTGTTACTGGGAATTGAACTTATGATCTTCCAATTAGCAGTCAGACATCTAAACCATTGAGCTCCCACTTAAGTCACAAAGCTAATTCAGAAGTTCGATTATTAAAAAACTCTAATTATGTAAGAATACTGATATGCCTGATTTTTGATTGCTGTAAAGAGTGTAAAGGTTTGAGTGTAAATGTGACCGTACCCTTGGGCATCTTCCTGAGTAATCTGAAGACTGGACTCACATCGATCAAAGGTTTGGCTTTAAAGAAGTGCATAGCAGGAGGAAAGTCTGGCGCTTCCATTTCCTGCCACTTTAACTTGTGGAGCTTCTTATCGAGGATCTTCTCGTTGCTGTTCAGCACCACACCGCCGCCAATCTCCCTGCTCTCCTCCAGCTTTATCAGAGCCTCGCGTTGGTGTGGATCAGGCATGGAGGCGCACCATGGTGTAACGTACAGCAACAACAGCCACATCAAACCAATCGGCATCCTCCATGACAGCACAAACATCATGACCCTGTCTGCAAAGATCTAAGAAGTAAGAAGAAAGGATTCCGAGCAATAATGACTTAAAATGACTAGCGTCATAATTCACGCATACATACATATCCTAAATCACACATATTAAACCCCATATATATATATATATATTATCTATATATTATATATATATTTATATAATATTGTTATATAATTTTTCAATATCGGAGTTACATCTTATTGACCGAAAATAATATCATGATATAAAATTTGGCTATATCGTCCAGCCCTGAATTTTATATCACGATATAGTTCTTTTCGGTCAATATCCTTGTATCAATATAAATATTGAAAAAGCCTTAGAAAAGCTGCCAATAGAGGACTGTACCTACAAACGTGAAGTACCCTACAAACAAACTTAACATTTGTTAAGCAGTTCATGTATACGAACAGTGTCACAGCTGGACATTTTCCTAAAAAACAGTACTTGTGTGTGTTTTGGCTTAGTAAAACATGTCGTTGGGCTACAACATAAAGCGCTATGTTCTTGCGTCCGTATCTGCCGCTCACGGCCGCATGCACACGACCCGAAAATGGCCTGAGCGCAGTAAAATTTATTTAGCTGCCATATTAAATAGAGTTTGGGAGAGTGGGAGGGGCAAATGAAAAAGCAGGATTACAGTACACAAGTAGCAAATTGAGCGTCATTCAGTGACGAATGCTGAATATCGGAAATGTGTTTAAAAATCATATCACCGGTATTGAAAACGATACTATCATGATATAACCCAAACCATCGATAACTAAAAAATAGCAATATATAATTAAGAACTGTTGGAATAATAAACCATTTAAATGCTATCAACAACAAGCTGCGAATAAACTACTTTATCTTTTCTCTCTCTCTATTTATTAGCAGTTCCTTTGGAAACTCGCCATCTGCTTAAACGCACACTTCTCTTTTCATCTTTCTGCTGCAGTGATAAAATAGCAACTTGCAGCTGAGTTTCTGTCATGAGGGTTTTTTCTTCTCCTACATCTACAGAGAAGTAAAAGAAAGAAAGGCTAAAAAAAGAAAAACGGTGGAAGAAAAAAATAATTATAAATGTGAAAAGAAAGAAAGAAAAAAAGACAAAAAGAAAAAAAAAAAGAAAAAAAAGAAAGAACGAAAGAAACAAAGAAAGAAAGAAAGAAAGAAAGAACGAATAGTGATGGAAAGAAAGAATAAATGTGAAAAGAGAAAGAAAGAAAGAAAGAAAGAAAGAAAGAAAGAAAACGATTGAAAAAAAGAAATAATAATGGTGGAAAGAAAGAATAAATGTGAAAAGACCAGAAAGGATGGAGGAAAGAAAGAAAAGCTTCTATTAAAAGCGCGTGCCTGTCAGTGCGTCTCTCATTACATAAGCACTATTATTTTAGTCTATTTCACTCATTAATTAACCGGCTGTGTGTTTTTATTATTTATAATTTTACATTATTATTATTATTTGTAAACAATAACAACAGCAGCTGTTCTGCTTTACTGACTCCGTGTTGATGTTTTGGAGAAACAGCTGTTCATGATTACTTAAACACCGTCGGGAAACAACTGAATGTTTCATTCTGGGTTTAATTCTGGGTTTAATTTTACCTCTCGATGATAAAGCAGTGAGTTTTCACGTACCTTCTTCAACAATGCAGCGTCAATAGAATGCGGTTCAAAACGTAAACAAAAGCGTGCTGCCGAATCCGACCAGGCGTCTCTGCGCAACACGGATCCGGTTGGGTTGCCAGGTTGTTTTGTTTATATTATATATTTAAATATGTCTCCTATCTATTGCAATATTAATCTAAATACTTTTACTTAATCATAAATTATGTATGATTTGATGACTATTACTTTTTACTACTCGTGTTAAAATTATATCCTTTTAATTTAAATCCTAAACCATCTTATTTTTTCCGGTTTTTATGTTAAAGTCGCCCTTTTAATTATAAATAGCTTTAATATCCTCAACATAATTGGTTGTAAATCGATTTTTTAAAAAAAAAAAAAAAGGAAATACAGCTTATAATAATAGCAACATTCTCTCGCAGCGCAATGTTTAACCATCAAGCTGAAGAGCTTTAATCCCAACATGGCAACCCTGATGCTTTAACGAGTTATTTTGAAGACGTCATTTCCGGTAAATCTGTTTAGTCGGTGTCAGAAACAGCTGTTGATTTTGCGGCGGTTCTGCTAGTTTGTACAGTATTTCTGATTTTTTATAATTATATAAGAATAAAGACAACGACGTGTCAAACGTAAATAAAATGTCCTTTATCTCTGTCAAGCATTTCAAATAACAAATCCTACACAAATCTACAGCAGATAATTCACAAATTTAGCTACAAAACTTCAAACACGGAAGCGAATTGAAGCGGCGAGAAATAGAAATTTGTACATTTAAAGTTCAGATTATATATAAAAAAAATAACTATAACAATACTTTACTAATTTTTTTAGAAAGAAAGAAAGAAAAATGGTGAAGAGAAAAGAAAGGATGAAAGAAAAGATAAAGCTGGAAAGAAAGAAAGAAAAAAGGGTGGATGAAAAGAAAAAAGGAATAAATCTGAAAAGAAAGAAAAAAGAACACAAAAATGAATTAACTATGAAAATATATTTCTGGTGTATTATATATAAATATATAAATCTAAACTTTTATGACGATAATATGTTTTTACATCTTTTCCAATGTCCAACAAAAATTTTACATTTTACTTTATTCATCCATAAAAATGTTTTGAGGATTGTAAAGACATTTAAGTTTTCCTTTTATTATTTGCAAATATATTTTGATTTGTACTGCTGGTCATTTTAAAATTTAATTTGAAATTAAAATTTATTATTAAAGGTAAAATTCACAAAAATATATTTTTTAAGTAAATAATATTGTGGATCTGTTGGTTTTTTTTGTTTTTTTGATTTTTTGCACAAATCCAGCAAAGAATAAATAGAAGTTTAATTTGTAAAAGTTAAGGTCTAACAGTTGCCCCAAATTTTTATTTACCTAAACCACCATTGTATTGTATTTTTTTAACATTATTACAAAAACATTAATTGTTTACATTTTTTATATAAACTTTATTCTTTTTTTATAATTGTCTAAATTTTTATGTCTTTAAACATTTTAGAGCTTAAAGGCTGTATTTCTACAATTCTTTACAACCTGTAAGTATACAACCTTTAAGCCCTATTATGTTTAAAGACGTTACATTAAGACAATTATGAAGTGAAAAATAAAGTTTAGGAAAAAAATGTAAACAATTAATTTAGCTGTGCTCTCTCAATCACACACACAAACACACACAGAGTCATGTGGGTTTTTCTTTTATTATTATTATTATTCTAAAAAATGTACAGAGTAAAGAAAAGGCTTCGGTTCATTTCCAAAAAATAAGAACCTGTAAACTTCAAAGTAAAAACATAGAAAAGTCGTTCTGATGCCGTTGTGCTACTGAGGTATCGACAACCGTTTTACAAATAAGATCGACAAAGAAAAAGAAAACATTTATTAAAAATAATAAACAAGCCCAAAAAAAAACAATGTACAAAATGTAAAAGAGCAAATAAATATGATTTATATTCAACCGAATCTCATCACTAATGTAGATCAAAATCCAGACAGTAAAGACGCTGAGGAATCAGTAGGTGTGGAACAGACTCGAACTAGAGTACAAAAAACATCTGTACAGAACAAAAACCAAACAATTAAATCCTCATAGTTTATAAAAACGATCGGCGAGCAGAGAGCAGACATCAGAGAGCATCTTATCTACTGCTATCATATTACCTATCTATGCCTTGAATAAAAACACAGATGTGCAGCTATTTATAAACCCTTCTGCTTCTATTATTCTGTTTCTGTGCTTACTGAAAGCTTGAGGATGAAATATAACTAGCAGACATTCTTTAATCTTCGAAATTGTACAGCTGAACATAAATGCTGACCTGTTAGAGCTGGATTTCAACTAGAAGCCTTTTTTAGACTTAAAACCGGTCAAACATAGGAAAAAAAAATTGCAAAAAAAAAGGCAAGAGTTGGCAAGAAAAATAAATAAAAATGAAAAGGGAATAAAATGGAACTTGGCATCGTCTCCTAATGGTTAAAAAATATAGGGTTGGTTTAGTGACGGGTTCAGCAGTGTATCCATGCAGTGTATATCCAATGTGTGTGTTTTTGTGTGTCCTGCCAGACCATCTTCATGAGGTAGATAGATGTGTGTATATAGGCACAAATCTAGCTGTTAACAACCAAGTAATAAAACACACACAAAAATACACACCTCAAAGTCCTAGACACTTATTCCTTACAAACTTTTTGTATCGGATCTGAAAAAATATATATATCTCAGCAGAACGAAACGTTTCATCACAGCTTTCAGAATTTCATTTCTTTTTGTTTCCCACACAAACAGATGCAATAAAGACAATGAATAAAGGTCAAAAATCCCCGTTTTCACATCAGCTGAGGTTGGATAATCGTCACAGTTCCAGTCGTAGTCTCGCTTTGTCACTTCCCCTTAATACCCGTATTAAAAGCACGACACCCTGAGGACGAATAGTGTGAAAGAGGAAGTCCTAACGTAACCAAACATTTCAGGATTTAGACGGTCAAACGTGTGAGTTAATTTCACTGTTGGAAAGCCTGATGCTCTTCCCGCTTAGAACCGATTTGGAGTCGGACAACAAAAAATAAGTCAGAAACGTATATAAAGTGGAAACATTGAAACTGTAAAATTCTCTGTATGTTTTTTGTGTGGGTTTATCCGTAAACTAGCATGCATGGAAAATTCTCATTGAGTCACGGTATAGACACAGTAGCACACATCTAAGTTCAAGGCCACTAATTCCAGTAATTAAGACTATTTCTAGTGCATAAAAGAGAAGCCGCGGATTACTCCGGGTCCAAACACATTCTACGAGCAAAGGCAGTGTCGAAGGATGCCGAACATTCACGCTCACGCTAGCAAACGAATTTCTCAAGTTGTCTGTAGTTTCTTTGTTAATAGGGTGAAAATATCACTGGATATTTTCTGGTGCGTGCTTACACACAGCAGTTTTTTTTAAACGCAATTGCGAACGTATTTGTGTTGTACATTTTAAGAGACTGTGGGTGTGGAGGAAGCTGAAAAAAATAATTAAGGACAGACCTTAAAATTAGTTCAGATTTGTCGTTTGACAATTTAACACGTCATATATATCTAATTTGATTAAAACACATTTATATATATCATTAATATAATGGCTCATTGTCATGCAGGGAAATTAATGAACGTTTTTTTCCACTTGCTAGTGTGAACAAAATGTAACGTATCGCAAAACTACCTGAAAGGTTTAAACAAGTATAAAACAGGAGCAGACAGTCAGCTAATCTGCTAGCATTTGCTTATACATACACAACATCCAATCACGCTGCATCAGACAAAAGTTTTTAGTGTGTACATGGGGAATGGAGATGCTTCCAAGTACCTTCTTTTTTTTTTTTTTTTTTTTACACCTGAGTTTAACTTTAGAAAGGAGTTACAACCCTCCTGACATCTTTTCTGTCCGATTAGCCGTGCCTGTAGAGGATCCTGTGAGCTGTACGTCCTACTAGGTCAGAGGGCAGCACTCACCACCAAAGTGCAGAGTTCTCAAACATGGAGAGGGTATATACGGAGGGAGGAAGCTGCAGTTCTGACCACGGTAGAGTTTAGAGAGGTGTTAAACAGAGAATGTTCATACAGCTTTTGTACACAGTCCACAAGAGGCGGCAAAAAGCAAAGGCAAAAACACATGTATTCACAGAAACGTCTGTAGGCCAGAATCAAAAATTGATTTTTTTTATTGAAATTTTTTTAAGTTGAAGTACTGGTGCCGGTCTGCTCAGAAATTCTCCTTTGATTGGTCCTTCACCTACGTAAACACACAAAAAACAAAGTTTAAAAAAAAAAAAAAAAAAAAAAAAATCATATTAACTATGTTTTTTGATATTAATAAAATTCAATGCAAGTTTTTCAACCTCACAGTGACAAGATTTTCAAACCGTTTAACCGAAATATGACAACGCCGGTATGTCATGATTTCTATTAAAACATAGATGTTTTATTAACATCATGAATTTCTCACATGATAAATGAAAACTTTCACTCCTGCTGCTGATCTGTGATGTCGCTCAAAGCAACAGGACAAGAGGACAAGAGACACCTCAATTTCCAAATTTCATTCATTTAGTGAGATATTTATTATGCAAATAAAAGATTTTTTGCTTACTTTAGATAAATATTTGTAGGTACCCCAAAAACCACCACACCACTTAAAAAAAAAAAAAAAATCAAACTGATGTTAAGGGGGGGTTGCTGTCGAAAAAAAAATAAATAAAAAAAATCAGGGAACCCATAAGCTTTACTGATCAGAAGTTGAAGTACAGATATTAGATTTTTGCCAATATAAAATTATGTGAATTTTTTATATAAAATATATTATTAATAATATATATATTATATAAAAACAATCAATGACCGGGTTCCCAATAGTTTAAACCCCAGAAACTGCCCTTAGATGTCTAATACATCTGAGCTTATTTATGTGAAATGACATGTGAACTGTTTTCTAATTAATGGAGACTTGCGTATGTGCGTATACAAACTAATTTTACATTCTCGCAAATCACAGAAAAATGAAACCCAAAAATAACCATTATTAAAAACATCAGTGCTTTTTGTCTAAAGTTGCCAAATCCTACCTTTCACACTCCCTGCTTACTGCTAGGGCCACTGGGAGCTGCTGCACTCATCAGGTGTTGCCTATCACATCAAAACACGGTGTAGGAATAATTAAATATAAAATGTTAAAAAGCAGCCCAATCACTTGCCATTAATCACTAAAAAAAAGTCTAGAACATTGGACAACATCTTGGAGAATAATACAAACGTAGCATTAGCAATCACCTGTTTTCAGTACTGACTCGAAACTACAGTTCAACAACTGAATATTTAGACCACTTCGGTGTCCAATATTTTTTAAAGAAGAACAAATTTAGTGATCATTTAGGAAGACAATAAAGATAATCCTGCATTTGATATGGCTGACCACCTTCCACCAGTGTGTAAAGTCTAAGTTCAGCTTGAGTAACAATCATTTCTCTTCCTAAAAAACAATCACAGCTGTCTGTCACATCGCACACTTTCTTGTCTTCTCTAGATTAAAAGTTGTGAGTAATATTTTAATTAATTATATTTTGTATAACCTACCGTGGAGGATAGAAGTGTTCAGATACAATGCTTCTCTGAGGCACCATCATGCCCTGAAAATGACCTGCAGCATGTAGGTTCCTGTACAGAGTCTGTCCCGGCGTGTAGGGAAGTTGCTGCGGCCGCTGTAGCGCCTCAATCAAGTGCGGGTGATGATTGTGAAGGCCAAAATGTCCATTTGGGTTCTGAGGCCTGGAGTAAGGTCCACCTGTCATACTGTTTGATTGAGGAGTTCCGCCCTGCTGCATGCTGGGTTGCATGCCACGTGGATCGTAGGGGTAGTTATGTTGAGCTTGAGTAGAAGCACGGCTGTGGGCTGCAGCATTGTGGCTGTCCAGATCCAATATCTCTTTCGGGCTTTCAGGCAAATCAGAGTTGTCCTCAGTTCGTGCTTGTTTAGCTGGAGAGGCCTGATTTTCAGAGGAGCTGCAATGGGATCCATCAGGGAGGGGATTTGGAGACATAACATTCCCCCCAGGATTGTCTGATCCCAAAGGAGACATGGTGTTCTCCTTCTGCCGACCATTGATACTACCAGGAGGTAAGTAAGTGTTAAGCATCATAGGGGGATGAGGCTGGTACTGAGGTCTAGGCCATTCTCTTGCTGGAAAACCAGGCCTGCTGTTTTGCTGATGCTGGGGATAGTACTGCTGTTGCTGTTGATATGAAGTGTGCATGCTGGGATGGGCCTGAGGATGCTGAGGGCCCATGTGGTACTGATACACTGCACCTTGCTGATATGAAGAGTAATGGGAAGGGTTGTGATGAGGGCTTATAGACTGAGATTGGGGTCCTTGGCTTGGGTAAGGCAGATGACCAGACGAAGGCACTGGTCTGCCCAAGTATTTGCTATAATGTGGATTGGCAATACTATACTGAGTCATAGAGGTGCTCCCTGGTCCATGACTTTGATTTGGTGGTGTTTGTCTATGTGCTGGTGCATATTCCGGCCTGTTTAGCTGGGTTTGTGATTCTGGGCTAAAAGGTTGCTGTTTGTACTGGCAATTGGCATTGAGAGGGGCATTCTTTATACTGGGATTAGGACCATCAGAGCTTTTTTCAGGCTCCCGGGTAGGCTCACTGGGTTTCTGGTCACCACGTTCAGCAGGGGAGGGTTGAGCAAGTGGTTGGGAAACAGGGTGGCTGGGGGGCAGTGACGTTAAAGTGGCAGGATGTTGAGCACTAGGCTGTGACCCTTGAGGAACAGACTGTGGCATTCCATGTACAGGCCCTGACTGCTGACCTCGAATTGATCCTGTTTGCTGGTGAGGAGAACTTGCTCCTGAAAGAATTTGATGAGTGTTTCTCTGCAACATTTGCAACAGTTGTTGTGGAATATTCTGTGAGCCATTTTGGGAGAACTCTGGAGTAAAGGTGGAAGACAGTTGTCCAGACAGATCTGGGGTTTTCAGTGCAATTTTCATAGGAGCTTCATTAGAAGAATCCCGACATTTCAGTGATTGAGTTTCAGATTGTGGTTCCTCTTGAGAGACAGGGCTATTTTGAGGTATGGGTTGATTGCTTTCTCTAGTTCTCTCTCCTTCCAGCTGTGCTCTGTCTTTTTTTGGTGTGGATAGCAAAGTTGGTGCAAGCTCTAATGCGTTCTGTGGTGAGCCATCCGGCCTTATGGTACTAGGGCTCTGCTGGGTACCATTGAGATGTTCAGGAACCTTTGCTCGATCAGTATGGGGAGAGGAAATAGACTCTTCACTCTGTTGTTTATTCGTCAGTTCTACCTCTGTTGGAATATAAAGGTGAAAATTACATTTTCTCTAAGCATCACCAACAGGTATTACTCATAACATTGGCACACTACTTAAAATGCAGGCCCTTTTAAATAAATATTACTTCATTATTATTGTTGACAGTAGTAAAACTTTAAAATAGACATGTTAGTACAAAGTCATGCCAATTAAAAAAAATTCTACCTTTTGACTCTCTGTCAGCAGCCTGGTTATTTTCCCCCGACATTAGGTTCTGGCTTTCAGGAGCTGTAGTCATATCAGCATTCCTCGCTGGGGGCGACTGGTAACCTCCAACGCTGAGGCGAGTGGAAGATGCCGACAGCTGCTGCAGGGCAATCATCTCTGGACTGTCCATCATTGATCCCACATGTGGCCTGGGCTCTTGAGGGGTCATGGGAGGTCTGTGTACCATAGGTCCCTGGGAGCTTACTGCTGATATCTTGTATTGGCTATTAGAATTGGGATACCCAGCACTGTGTGGGGGACGCATCATGCCATGAACATATGGGTGCTGACCAACCATAGCCTGTTCCTGCATTACTGGCCGCCCCGACTGCGACTGGTTCGAGCCTGGCCAGGATCCATAAGGAGCAGAGGGAGGGCCATATCGAGTAAAAGAATTGTGCAGGGGTCTAGGGTAGCCATTTCCAACAGGCGGCATGGGTTGCCTGTCTGGGTGATGCTGAGGTCGAAACATGTCACTTTCAGACGGATTTGTACACAGTCCGCCAGACTGAAGGGCAACTGGTCTTGGGCCCAGTGATGGGCCATGAGTGGGGCCAATGTAGGAATGCTGTTGGTTTTGAGGCTGAACGTGACACCCAGGCCCCATTTGATATCTTGGAACAAAGTGTGGACCATTTGTAGGTGGACCCTGAGGAGAAAAAATAAAACACATATTAAACACGTTATTAGGAGTATCTGACAATTTATCCATTTGAAGGTTATATTTATTAACTGTAAAAAACGTTCTTCACCAGTATTAACAACCATACCTGCATAGGATAATGAGGCATGTGTCGGGGGCCATGCTCTCCTGGACCCCTACCCATGAGTGGTCTCTGTCCTGAGTATGGATATCTGGTGTCCAACATCATACCTTGCCCATACATTCCCTGTCCCGGGGGACCTGTCTGCCGATGGAGCTGTTTTTTTAAGAGAAAGGACACTTTTGTTATGCGGTTGCTAAATGTATGTAAATGTACATGTAAGATTTGTACACTACCAAAATGCACAACATAAACATTGTACTTTGTACAATGTTTATGTACATTGTACACTTCCTTTAAGCAGTTAGAAAGTTTTACTTTTAGGACTTCTGTATGTTTGTGACCTAACCGATTAACAAATGTACATAGAGATTTTTTTTACAAAATCTCTTAAAAAGAGACACAAACAGAGCTGGCACGACACTATAGATTCATTTCAATCTTCACTTTTTGTTTGCCAGTCCAGAAAAGGCAGAGATATCTGTCTGTACTTTGGCTCAGTATTGCGGTGCAGTTTAGCAGATTGCACAATACTGTTGCAAGAGAAAATACACAGCATGTCAAACGCACTTTAAAATTCACGGCACTTCTTTTTTAGTTTGCACCTATGAGCATTTCCAGTGTTTTCATTTTCCGAAAGAACGACTCAAATGGGGAAAATGCACCCAGAAAAAAATCCTAAATAATCTATATTATTATATTGTATCCTTGCCTGTTGTGAAGGATGGTACATGCCATGCATTGAATCATTCCCAGAGAGCGGTTGTCCTGTGTTCATATTGTGAGGATGTGTGGGTCTGTTACTGTACTGGAAACCAAGTGGTCCAGCAGCAGATTTAAAGCTGTTCTCTTGAGGCTGGTTGCCTCCTGTACCCCCGCTGGGTGCTTTGCGTTTCCGTGCTTGTTCCGTGGCCCGGATTAAGCTCTCAGGTCCAGACTGGCGTTGACTTTTACTCTTCCTTTTGTCCTTGCGCTCACGGTCCCGGTCCTCCTTGCTTACGCGGAACTCCTCATCTGTATCGCCGTCCTCAGAGGGGAAGTGTTTTAGCATGGCTCTGCTGAAACAGCGCTCCAGGGACTCAGCCATTATCGTGTACTCTGTAAAACAACACAAACACAGTAGTTGTTTATCCCCATCAAAACACACATGCACACAAACAAACACACACAGACACACCCAGAGTTCTTGCTCTTTTTCTTTCAGCTGGTCCACTGACCAGGTCACTGAGCCACAGTTGACCTTTGACCCTACAGCCCCTTTTGGTGGGGGTAGAGCATTCTGACAGATGGATGGCTCCAGAGAGAGAGGGGCTCCAGGGATGGAATGTCTGTGTGGCACTGCAGGACTCGTGCACTGGAGAACAACTCAATCACTCGTCATTAATCACTGTCAGAGGGCCGACCCACACAAACACACCCTCTCTTACTCTTTTCTCCCTCCTACTCAAAAAATCCCCCCCCTTGCTTTTTGCTCTAGCTGAAAACGTATAAGAGAATATGTTTACCGCTTTCGTCTCCGTTGTACTCCAGGCAGTTCTCAAACATGAGCTTCATGTCAGCTGTGAACTCGTCCTTGGCAACATACTCTCCATTGTTTAATTTTCTTTCGATGGTAGACAGATCCATTGGCGTCTTTAAAAAAATAGACAAACATTTTTTTTTAAAAAACATCCACATTTAAAGTACCGCAAAACACACCCAAACCCATCCCAACTGCTTTAACACTACAGCACAAACATTTGCTTTAAAAATGTGATTCACATAAAACAGCAGTAAAAATTACAGCAATGGCTTACAGTAAAATCTTAAAGCCAAAACATCTCCATATTAATTATATACATATGCAGCTAACCTTAATGATCTCATGATAATTAGGGGCATAGGATTCATCCACTGGCTCCATGAAGGGCCAAGAGTCTTTGTGAGCCTTCAGAGCCTCCAGCACTAAGAGGGGAAAAATAAATAAAATAAAAATCTAGGGAATGCGAGATTTTGCTGGTGGTACAATCCTTTCCACCACTACACACCTTTATAGAGAGATGCATAATCATCATCGATGTCATAACTGAAAGAGAAAAAGAGAACTGGAAGTTAGCAATGAGGAACACGACCACGCAGAGGAAATAAAAACAAACTTATGCAGCTATAATGTTTGGTAGTGTAAAAAAAAGATTTTACTAGTAAAACTTATTATGTTAGTCAAGAGTCACAAACGGAGAGAAACAGGAAAAATAACCGTCTACAGAAAAACAGATTCATATAAAAGCATACAAATGTAAATAACAACACAAAAAGCAAACACTTTTTTAAAGTTTAAATCTTTTAAAGAAAGAATAAACCTCTGCTACAGGAAAAACAATTAGTGTCTAGAGGGTTGTGACACATTCCATCTTAAAATGATTTACCATCTTACAATTTTTTTTATTTAAAAAAAAAAATTAATTAATCATTGCAGTTAATGTTGTGGAACGTCCCAGAAACAAATGAGTTCCTGTTAGTCACAGCGGCCGGTTCCTACACCAAGCCACTCGGTTTTTTCAATTTTTTACAAATTACTGACAATAGTTAATCACTGATAATTAACATGATATCCTTTAGACAATAATTTGATCACTAATTTAATCAGGGAGGTGGTGAATCAGCGGTTAAGATGTTGGAATGCTAACCATAAGATTGTGGGTTTGATTCCCACCACCACCATCAATCACTGCTGGACCCTGAGCGAGGCTCTTCATTTTCGATTGCTTATTTAGATAATTACATGAATTTTTGTCACTATGGCTTAATGCCGTAAATGGAAATGATCAATGCTTAGGGTTCAAGAGATTAAAAATAGCAATTCTGGGCACACCACTTTTAGTTTATAATTAAATTAGGGATTATTATAGTGTGAGCTGCTGTCTGGGACTGTAATAAGTGTCATGTGATGATGTCAACTCTTACAGCTCATTGGTGCGCCGCGTACGGCGGACGGGCGAGTGGGGATCCAGGTGGAGCAGCTCAGCCGGCAACTCTTTCCCTTGAGACATCAGCCACGCCCTCTCTTCACGCTGCTTTCTTCTCAGAGAACGCTCTGAACGTACACATGCAAACACACAATTGTGAGCGTACAGATATGCATTTAAAAGCTTACAAAAAAAACAAACAAAAAAAAACATTTCAACCATTTATGGTTTTCTCCTCAAGCCACCTGTTAATCAAACAAACCAGGTCTGTTCAACGTATAGAATTCAGCAGAGTCAAATGAGTGACTCAGCGAGCAGCTTTAGAAACCAGATCAAAAGGCTTGTGAGAGATAAAGAAGTGAACTGGTTACTATGCTGATATGAAAGTCTGTGTCAGGAATATCATGCTGTGAGGATTAAAGAGGTTTGGAAAAGGAGCCACTGGAGAGCTCCTCAGGCTACAATCTTTATCCATTATATATTAACAAGCAGAGCGGTCCAGAATCACAATCTGGCGTTAAATAACTCTCACACACATTTTAAGAGTTAACTGGAGGGAGTTAGGTTTGATAAACAAGGACTTGAAGTTTCCTCCCTAACTTGCGTCTTTTTGCAGCACTTGGGATAAAAGGAAGTTTTTCCAAGCAGATTGCATAACGAAAGCATTGGTGATTGTACGATGGCTGGACGAAAGGAAAAATAGAGTGAAGCTTGTCTACCTTCAGCTGCTTTTGCTCGCTCTATCTCCTCTCTCTTTCGCTGCTCCTGGAGGAGTCGTTCCTCTTCTCGGCGCTGCTCGGCAACTAAAGCCTGCCTTTCCGAGTCCTCTTCTCTCTGTTTCAGCTCAACATCGGTGGTGTCCTATGCAAGAAACATCACGGATTATAAAAAAATCAACACCTTGATTCTGACTAATCAGAGTAGAGAGCGATACAGCACCAAATAGAATTCATGAATTTTCAATGACTTTTCCATCTTTTATGAAAAGTCTATGGCAAATCCAAAAAAAATATATATATATCCATGTCTAAATTTCCCACAGCGCATCTTAACTTAAATAAATGACAACTATTATAATGCTTACACAGCAACATAGTTACATAAAATAAAGTCCAACCCTGAGAACTCCTTAGAAATAGATTAAGAGAATTCAATGAAAAGCAAAACTGAAAAAAATGATTAAGAGTGACATTGCATTTAACTGCCATAAATTAAAAAGTGGATAAAAGGAAAGCAATGCAGCTGAAAGCGGGGTGGCGTCAGTCCCGCGGGAGCTGTCGGTGTACGCATCTGCAGCAGCTGACCGTTACTTTGCACTTTTGGCACAGCTAGATAGCGCTGCTTCTCTCATTTTTAAAATGCGAAACGTTTTACGCAGAGTTTGTATTTTGAACATCCCGGGTTCTGACTGTTCTCAAGCCACCCCTTAGACACAAAGCCAAACATCACTAATCACATAAGTACTAGGCGAAACTATGAGTCGCCATTACCCCATGCAGAGAATGTCATGTGATGAATCACATGAAAGTTAAATATTGTAATTCAAGCAACATTACCAAATAGAATATAATTAAATACACAGAGACATTTCAAAATTTTTGGGTTTATTTATTTTTTCGAAACTTTTCCAGACCTGGAAATTGCTGTTTTAAAATTTTAAAACAGTTATGACCGTAAAACCAAAAACAAGCAGATTAAGGTTACTACATTATTTATAGTAGGTACACATACCTCCTCTTTTTTTTGGACCTGCCTCTCAGAAAGCCTCAGAGACATCCGTGCAGGAGGATTCAACAGTTTCTGCAGCTTCTCTTTCTCCTGAAAAAAAAATCATGAGGGAGTTTTTTTTCCCATCTTTTTTCCTCCATCAGTCTGGCATTTTTTCTCTGGGGAGCATTTAAAAAGTGGAAGGGTGTCGGTAGAGGTCACCGGGGTCAAAACGTGCTCACCTCTGCATGATGTAATGTAAACAATACAATTTGTGAAATTAAAGCAGTCAACAGTGATTTACTAGAATAACCTTAAAACATGTACATTTCTGCGAGGAAACATCCGGTGGTGAACAGAAGACCAAACGCTGAGAGAATTATTACACAGCACTAAAATTTGTCAGAGCAAGATGAACTGCTTCGAGCAGAGCCACTTAAGAGGTCAGATACCCAACCACGCTGCAGGCCGTCAGTCACCAGGCTCTGACCGGCTCAAGGTGAGAGCCTGCCTGCCTCTTGTCAGAGCCCTTATAAGATTAGATCTGACAGGGTTTCTTTGTGCTGTGTGTCAGGTTTATATAAGACGCATCGTTCTTTGTTCCATCAGAGGTCATGGTGCATTTAGCTTTCTGTGACAGGTAAAAGGAAAATATACTGTTAGGAGGGTGGAGATATTAGGTACAATTCTCCCACAGCATATTCCAACTCTGAGCTTAAACACAACCTGTGCATACACGTTAAAAATCTGTTTGTTACGGTTAAGGTGTTGGATTGCTGATCGTTCGATTATGGGTTCAATTCCCATCACCGCCAAACTGCTGGACACCTAAGCATGGCACTTAACCCTTAACTGTGCAGTGCGATTAAAAAAGTTGGATAAACGTAAGTCCCTCTGGATAAGGGGGTCCACTGAATGCCAGAAAAATAATAAAATGTCATTTTGAATGTAGTTTATTACAACGTCACCTAATTCCCTCTTGATTAGGATACTTGAGGGTTTGGCAAAACATTTTATAATGTAGTATAACTCATGAAAGCATTTTAATAATTGTTGCAGTGGGTAAAAAGAATGTGACAAATTGAGACTCCACAGAGACTCTTACTTTAATGCCTGAGTTTATGTAATCAAAAATATTTACACTTAAATGTATTAGACTGAGGATTTTTTTTTAAAGGATTAATAAGTATGTCATTGATATACGGTTGCTTTTTATTCGCGGTGTGTGTATGTAGTGACGGGATTCTGACCTTGTGCTCAATCATGCTGCTGATTTCAGGCAGGAAGTTCTGGGTAATGATGCGAAACAGGTGCCGGTCCTGAGGATTGGTATTGTCCTTAATGGTGTCAGCCAGCCTGGTCCACTGCTCCTCATTTTCACAGACCAGAGACCAGATTCCACGCTTACGCTCTATTACAGCGCACACACACACACACACACACAGGTTCATCAAAATTAGTACTCATAAAAAGGGAAGTGGTCATTACTGATCCTTAAAAAATCTCCTAAAAAGTCTCTTAGTCTTTAAAAATCACATGGTTTGTATTTCATTGATAGAGTTAATCACCTTTATTCAGCTGAGGCTCCTCATCTCCATTCTCTTCATCGTTTGTAGAATCACTGAAATACACAAAAGACAAGCAGATGTCAGATTAGATGAGGCAAATTGTTCCACAGAAAATCCAACACATTTTTGCTGACATGACTCGTTTCAATTCAATTTCTATGGAACCTTTAACAAGTATTATCGTCAAATATCGGCTCACAGAACTTTGAAAATTACATTTCAAAATTACAAATTTCAAAATTAAATTTATATGCATCCCTAACGAGCAAGACGGACACAACAGTAGCAATATCAATCTTAAAATGACATTAGAAAGAAATCGAATTTGAAGCGGACACCCATCCTCATGGGTGTGTGATTGCTTTTATTTTTGTATAATTTTAAGCTATGTCAGCAGCAATAGCTATATTTCATAGAAAGAAAGACATTTTAATATAAAAAGTTATTATTTGATTGAAAGTACATAAAATACTAGTACAATAACATATATTTAGTAAAATAAAAACTAATAGCAAAAGTAATTTGCTACAGAAAATCACATCCGGTCTTTCAACTCAATGTGTGACAGAAATCTCAAAATTGTCCCGGATTCCTTTTAAAAAGGTATCTATCAATGTATTCTCCGAATAACAAATGTTACCCATCATTTAAACACTCAGCACATCTCCACACCACTCACAGACCGGTTGTATGTTCTAGTCTAATGAAATGTTTGTGTAAAACAGCCACAGATCTTTTGCACATACAGGCAACTTGAAATTAACTTTTTGGGTCAAAGCTAAAAGGCTTTCATTAAAATGCTCTGATGTGACGTTCTAATACCATGACAGTTTAAAAACTAGCTTTACTAGATATTAAAAAAGTCTTACATTGGTGAGAAGTCTTCATATTTATTTTTTGGTGGTCTTCCCCGCCTTTTTTTCTCAGGTGCCTTTATATCAGGGATTTCACTGCAGCACAAATCAAAAATAAGCATGTTATCTGTTTGCATTACTGGGCATCAAATGTTCACATTCAAATTTTTGTTACATAATTATACACAGTACAACATATATTTTGGAAGTTTGGGGTCAGAACACAGGGTCAGCTATGTTACAGTGCCCCTGGAGCAGGTGGGGTTAAAAGTCTTCCTCAAGGACCGAACAGTGACTTGGCGGCAGTGGGGCTTGAACCCAGGTCTGCCTTTACTATTTGAGCCACCACTGCCCCATTTAAGCCACCAACACATGAACGTTGCATTAAATGTTGCGTTATAAAGGTGTAGTTTTTTCCCGTTTTTAGGCTTACCCGATCTCAAGGGTTTTCTTCTTTACAGGTTCCTCTTTATACAGGCGTGTACCATAAAAGTACCAGTAAAGGGCACCGTTTCCGTCCTGACCCAAAGGCTCGACACGCAAGCTGTCCGTCTCCAGCCCCTGAGAGAAAAGGTCAGGAAAGACTGTATACATTTCCAGACACAAACCTTTAATTTTGGAAAAAAAAAAATCCAAGTGATGAGAGTGAGGGCAACTAAAGGCTCCGGGATGAACCACGTCTATAAATATACATTGCCTGCTTGGTTGTCAAAGCAAGATTTTTTTAGAAGGTTGACCAGTAAAAATTTGGTCAGAGGTTTGGACAAAATTTTAAAAAAGCCAGAAAATTAACTATATAAAATCACGTAAGCTGTTGGTACCACTTCCAAGAAGGTCCACTAAAGAGTACCAGCATTATTGTGACATTAGTTTTATTTAGTACAAAAAACCCTACAAATGTTAGGAAGTTCCATTACGCTTGTCTCATAAAACACTACAACCTATTTGTTTAATTAAGGGTGTGTTCATAGATAGCACTTTGATCATACCTTAAGCAGGTCGAAGACATCGTCTGCGTCTAAGCGGTAGTCACACAGCCTGTGCAGGATCTCCACCTGTGTACGGACTGGGAGATCCTCAAAACAGCTGTTCTTCAGAGGGTTTGGTTTTCCTTCCTCCAGCTCCCAGCGGTAGTTGATGATGTCCTCCAGGTATCTGCGGTAATCCTGGGGCCTAACGGGAGAAATGAGATGAACACTTATGGCTGAACTTCAAGTTATTGCTATTTATACAATTATTTAGTGAAGCGAGAGCTTGATTCTAGGCAAATTCTATCCTGGGAACAATAGGCATGAGGTGGATGGAACACCAAGTCAAATAGCCACACATTTGAACTGGATTTGCCTGATCTTTTGTATACTTTCTTGAATCTTTATGTAGTCAAAGCTGGCTTGCTAGTGAAAAAAAACAAAAACAAAAAAACTTTCTTTCATTGTTTAGCTTTGGAGAAACTTGCATATTTCTCTTAATTTTTAAAATTTGATCTTAATGACCAAAACTGAAAAATGGGTTAAAAAAATAAATGCATTAGTTCTATAGCGAGTTTGCATGTTCATGTCTTTAGTCTGGTGGAAAAAAAGGGAACATTGGTACCAACCTTTCCAATTTGGGGGTCAAGCATTTTGCTTTGACTAAAGTTTCTGTATGTTTTATGTATTAATTTTGTTTTTATTCATTTCATTAATCTCCAAAAAAGATCAGGGAACTTTTATTTTTAAATGTATACAGTGCGGCTGCTGGACCACGAATTAGACAACTTCAGAATCAACATATTCTAAAGGAAGCATTTTATTTCTGAGCAAATGAACAGCAATGTATGCATATAGTTAAAAGAGTTGAGGGCCTTGAAAAGACACAACAACCGTCTAGTTGGCTCTATGATCACGTTGGTTTTGACTAGGCAAACAAGCATTAGTTCTGGGTCACATTGTTTGGCGTTATCTAAAGGCAAGGAGATCTGGAGTTCCTGCTAGGATGCACAGACACAAGAGGCCAGGCCAGGGGTGAACCCTGCCACGACAGAGACAAGAAAGAGAGCAGAACGAAGGAAAAGAATGGGCTTATCCGGAGAAAGCAGAGTGCACTCACACACAGCTGCAGGCCCCCCACTATCCCCACTATCACTCGCTCTGTCTTTTACACCCACCTCCCCCTTCGTCAGGACGCTCAGCTAGTGTGTGGATAAAAAGGCCAGGGCCCAGCAGCTGTCCAGTCTAATAAATCCCACCGTACTGTTAACCACATGTGCCAGCAGGGTCATTCCTACCTGTGATACTTAGCTATAGCTGCTACGCTACCTGATGAGTTGTGCACATCCCTGAGGGATGAAGCCATTTATCACGGCACTGACTCATCCACTAATGTAAACACCCGTTTCGGGGAAACAGGTGGTTGGAGCGTGTCAAGACGGTGAGGCGGTTTAGCCCAACCTGCCGCGTGACCTATGACACATTCTTCAAGAGTGTTTGCGAAGATTGCAAAATTGATATTAAGCCTCCAAACCAGAGAACATGGTGACTGTGAACAAAAGTGTGGAAGGAAAAAAACTTACATAATGTCGCTTCGCTGGTAACATCCCTGCAGGAGACAGCAGACAAGTTCGGAGAGTAAGTCTCTATCCTGTATTAGCAGTGCTTCTTCCAGCTCCTAACAGACACACAGGGTAAGTAGCAGGGAGTGGAGGTCAACAATTTTTTAAAGGGATTTACAAGAACCACTTTGACAGAGTTATAAGAGCATATCGGGTTTAACGACGGGGGCCGCCCCATTTTAATAGGAGCAATGCTTCACCTCCATGAACTATTAAAACTTACCAGGGTAAAAGGGATAGCAGTAACAGAGATTTAAGGTTCCTGTGACTCATTTAAACATTCTAGGTCATGGGCTATAACCGGCTGACTGAAGTGAGAAGTACAGTTTGGCATGACACATGACAGAGACATTGACATCGATAAACAAAAAGCATGAAACATCTGTACAATAACAGCATCCCTTTAAATCGTCATTGTAATTTTAACAACACGCGGGCTGTGGACATAAACAAAGAGCCAGAATGATAACTCGCTTTATTCTTAATTCTGGTTGGTAAGAATGTATGTCATGAATGTCATTATTTTATTAAACAGCAGCATTGGCATCAATGGCAGCTAGGGCTGTCCTGATTATCAAATTTGGGTGATGATTAATCGTCAAAGAAATCAATGTGATTAAGACAATTTATTGTCTGTTTTGGGGCTTTGACAGTTAATTGTTTGTTTAAAAAAAAAACAGTTTAGCTTTCAAAAAAAAGCAGCTCAAAGTTCTTCCCTTCATCCATTTACCCATCCCTCCTTCTCTCCCTCCCTTCATCTATCCATCATTATGGAAAACATACCACAGTATTCTAAATCTAACCAGTAATAATACTTCCAATTAATTGTAGTGCTTTCTAAAGATTTTTGTGGGATTTTTATTTATAATTATACATTTTCTGGAATAAGTCACCGGTTACCAGCAGTGTGTAACACTTGGTACGTTTTGGGCCATTGAGAGGTCTTCAAGGCCAGAAGACTACATTTTTTTTGAAACATGACAAATTCTTATGAGATTGAGGCAAGTGTAAGAATGACGCTTTTTAGCTGCCACAACACTAGTGAAAACAAAATAATTGCAATTTTTTTTGCAACTCAAATATATCCTGTCTGATGTGCCATCATTTGAAATACGCGACTGCATATTAATGTAATAAAAAAATTAATCGTGTGTCCCTCAGGATATGCCTCAAGGCTCTCAGCAAGGCTCCTGCAGCTGAGGTTCAAGTTCAACCCTGACCCTTTTCTGGCCCGGCGCTGAGCGCTCGCTATTCAGACTTTATGAAGCAGCAATAAGCAGGAGAGTAAACTCCGGCATGCTGAAAGAGAACGAAGCCAAACACTTGGCACCAGCAGGAGCCCAAAAAGGCTACAGCTACCAAACCACCTCTTTCGCGTGCACCCGAATATCACCTTTCCCAGAATGCACTACTAAAAGATAGCCAAGAGGGCATAAATGCAAATTCACACACTACCCCTCCACCCTTCCCCTGTGGCCCCATGTCAATTTTATTTAGCTCCTGTCTTCGCAAAATGAAGCATAACAACTACACAGAGTTTTTTGGACCCAGTCTCAGGGACTATAGTTTGCCCCTTGGTTCCTCTGGCAACAAGGTGCACTTTTTGACCTCAGCCCCAAACACCCCCCCACCCACCCTTTTATTCCAAAGAGCAAAGCGACACTACAACATTAACTCAAGAGCAGGACTGGCAGACCTTAATTTATTGTGAGATTGACTTGAGCTGCAGATTTCCACCTATTATCAGAGAAAGCAACAAGGTCGTCAGAGGTCGTCTAACACACCGCCTGGCTACGTAGAACCATAGAAAACATGAAGGACAACATTAGCAGGATGAAAAACACAGACAAAAATGATAAGAGGGGGGAGAAATACATCCGCAGACTCCTTATTTCGAGCCTGGACAAAGAAAACACTAACTGTCGACTATTTTTTTTTTAATGCTGAGCTGACTAAACTTCCTGGGAGGATCTTAATGAGCAATTTAAAAGCTATTGATCTGCTCAGTCAGGTGTTCAGCACAGGCAAGAATGGATCTGTCAGAGTCTCATTTGAAGGAGTCAATTGGTGTGGAATTGAGTTTGAAAGGTGACTGGCATGGCTGTCAAGTGGGCCGGGAGCAACAAAAACAAGGTTGTGATCCCGTGGTAATCAGGTGTCCTTTTCATGCAGAATTTATATTCACATCGTAAAATTTTGCTTCAAGTCTTGCCTTTAAAGTGCCCACTTCACATCCACTTTAATGCATCTTCTCAGATCAGGCTTGGCTCTAATTATTCTTGCTTAGAATGAATATTAATACCTTTAATTCTTCTTGAACAGGAAGCAGATGAGCTTGGATTCCACAAACAGGTTTGAATCGATTTCCTAAATCATCTATCAATCTTATTTGTATGAGACTACATTGGAAAAAGTTTGGAGGTTTTAGAAGCGGGGAGTTGCCTAGACCTGTTTTGCAAGGTTTCTCAAATCCGCAGTCATGCTCATACACACTTCTTGGTCCCCTGACAACCAGTGAGCTGAAGAGAGCGCATATATCAGTGAAGGCTGCACTTTGATCACACTTCAAACCTGAGTCCGGCTGTGGGGGATTAGCACCACCGAACGCCGGCTTTGATGTGACATTCAGCAGCTCAGATAGCAAAGGAGGGGAATTAATGTGCTGTGTATAGCCTCTTTCTTCCGCACAAGCCAACTCCCCCTAAACAGCTGGAAATTTTAACTTGCCCAATCCCACAATGCCTTGCTTATTGTTTGGAAACACCCAGGGCACTAAAGTGGGCAGTATGATGCGTCGTTTATGCTATAGTACAGAAGAACCTTGAAAATGACCTTTTTCTACTAAAGTAAACAGTTAAATTATGGTGTTGGGTTGGAATTCCTCTACGTATTTTTCTACAAAATCATGTGGTTTAGTCAGTTACTAGTAGCATTACTATTAAAAATTTACAGATGTTTATTATACTTAATTTAAAAAATAGTAACTAAACTAAACTTTTAACATAACACTTTTAAAAAATCTCTAAATGATGTCTCATGTCATCAGCTTTTACAACTCAATATCTAAAGAAAGTCTTTGAAAGGAACAGTCTTTTAAACAACTAGTCTAAACATCATTTCCTATTTTTCTCTTCTGAAGCGCTTTTACTTTTTACAGCCAAGTGGCATTTATTTTAAATCCAGCCCCAAACAACTATCTCCATCATGGACAAAGCCCAAACACCTGTCCAAAACACAGGTGCTATCAGACAGACTTGGAGTTCTGCCATTCAGCCCGCTAGAAAACATGACTGCTTGAGGGACCAGACTGAGCACCAATGCCAAGAAGGTGATTAAAGCTCTCTAATAGTGGTTTGTTTACCCAAAATGTTGTCAGACAAATGAGTTAAGCCGCGTTTGGCAGTTGAGCTACTGCTGCCCCAAAGAACTGAGGTTTGGTCTCACCAAGATAATCACAGTCTTCTTACAGTTTATGTCCAATTATTCATTTAGTTTATTGAATTGCTCACATACAAAATATAACTAAGGAACATTAGGCCTATATATGTAGTTGTTTTAAAAGCAGTAAAAAGCAAATCGTTGTCTAGCATTGTCCAAGTATTTTCACTTATTAAACTGTTTCAGAATAACAATCTCCCTGTGCACAAAGCCCAAAAGCCACATGAGGACATAGTGTATTCTGGTTGGATTAGAATAACTACAGTGTCCTGCACAGAGACAGGACTCAACCCAACAGAACACCTTCGGAATAACCTTGAGCACAGACTGCATCCCAGATGGTGTCTAATAGGGCTGTGCAATATGGACAATGCTTATTTAAAACTGAAACATTTGTGTTACAAAGGAAAACTGGATTTGACTGATTATAATAGTAGGCAGACCAAGACAGACACATGTTATTAATAACGGTACTCTGCTGGACTGGCATGCAAGATAAGGGTACATAAACCACCGCACGCCCAAATTGAAATTTTTAGCTTAAAGCATGCGATTTTCTACGTAAGCTGTAACTCTAAGCAGGTCTTGGAGAAACCAAGTGGAAAAGGCTTTGGACACTGTGGGCACAGGGTTTGATGGAGCTGGCTGACAGTGTTGCCAGACAGAGTTGGTTTTTACACTAAAAAATTATGTGCTCATTTTAGTTCAAATTAGTTTCAACATTTGTTACTTTGTTAAATAATTAGCCTTTAAAATGAAAAAGTTTCAACAACGCCAAACTGATCCCAAACCCACTCAAATTTTGCACAATTGCCCAAGCCAATTTTTACCCACACAATCAAATTCAAAACTGCTCAATCTGAAAACACTGCTCTCCGATTTCCAATGAGGAAGAGTGTGTGCATAAAGCCAGTTTGCACGGTGCCATAAGTGAGTCCTAAGCAACTCAACTGAAGTCTATGGCTTCATCTGCTGAAGGCAAATGATCCCTGAACACAAATGACCTCTTAACGCTTAACCTGCCTTGAAACACAGTCGATTGTGCATTTTAGCTTGGCTTGTGTCAGCAGTTCTTAAACCATTAGAGGTCAAGCAAAAGCAGGATGTTCCTGGTATCAGTCCTTGATGCACACCAGAGGCCTACCACAGATGGTGGGGAGCAGGTAACAGCCGTTGCTACTTAAGAGGAATACGGGGGATGGGTGGGGGACATCTCTTCCATGTAAAGACTTGTCTACTTCAGCAAACCCCTCCTTCCAACTAACAACCTCCATAGTCATGTCTTTACCCATGCTGTGATTTCTTGTGCAATGAAAATTGATAGATTTCGGCACACCGGGGGTTCACTTTAAACAAATATTGTATTTATGGCCAGAGAACAGATCTTTATTGTCATGTCCAAAAAGACTTTTAGGTGGAAAAGTTTCCGTTTCTATTTTGTAGTGTTTGTCAAAAATGCCTATAGTAATTACTGTGATTTACATAATACATGTTATCATGTAGTAAGATACTAGTATGTACACTGATTATAGAAGGTTGCTTGACTACCACATTTTCTACCGCTTGTGGACCCAGTACCTTGAGCAGTCGTGGCTCCAGGTTCCACTTCTACTATTACTAGTATATTATTTTCTAATATTTTATGCTCCAATTTTTGTGATCAAGCATTTTAACCTTGGTGAACTCTTGGTTTGGATATTGGTAGGGAGCCTAGAAATAGTTAACTGAATGCTCCTAGTTACACAGCTGCAATTGACTAAATAATGTACAACTGTAAAAAGGAAATTATTGGCAAAATCACACAAATCTGGGTGTGCCACTCAAATAAGAATAGGTTCCCATTTATGCCTAGTTCTTCTCAAAGTTCCTTCCTAATATCCTCTCAGGTTGGGGTGATTAAGTAAATGTAGGGCCTCTTAACGGCGCAGTTTTCACATGATGTTAATTTTTTTATTTCTTTCCCCTTAAATACTTCAAAGAGTATGTGAAAGAACACTGAAGCAAACATAGCAGAGAGCTCAAACACTGAGTCAACTGCCAATAGGAGAACCTTGTACCAAAGACAAACACAGTTAACTATAAGGGCAAAATAAAAATTTAATAGAAAAAACAATAAGAAAAAAAATCATTAAAGATAATCAAGGTAATCTGTTCTATAATTGAGGTTTTTGCTTTTACTTACTCTAAGGTAGTATTGTCTTGCCAGAGTTCTTGTTTATTGGAATAATTATAGCTGTGTAAAAATATTGATACCGCTAACTATCATATTTTTTTCACGGTAGTATATAGCTAGATTTAACCTTTAACCTTTATCAATACATATTTTAAATGTTTTACGTCATACAATTTACACCAACATAATATTTCATTAAAACTCTTAGTGTTCATTAAACGACTTCTCCCTCCGCTCCTGTGATTGTTGCTGACACATATGGCTATTGTCTCCGAAGCAAACATGGCAGAAATTATAAGGGCACTTCTGGCTTTGTATGTGTTTTTAGCTATTTTCTTTAAAACAACAATTTTTGAAGTATTGCAGTATATTGCGATATGTTTGTATTGCAGTATATCGTAATGCTAACCTGAAAAAGTTGAAGTTATGACCTTAACAATAAAGCATGAGGAAGTGAAATGATCTTGCCTTCGTAATGAGAAATAATATCCTTAATGAGATATAATAGCTGCACATCTGAAATTCTAAGTGCCATATTTAGCTAAATGCATTGTAAAGGCTCTTGGGCAAATGTTACCTAGTTAGACTAAGAGTCATTGGTTAAGGCTGGGGGGGGGGGGGTCACCCACACCCCTATTCCTTTTCAGGTCTTTTATAAAACTAATAAAATCTGAGGCTATACGTGAGGCTAAACTGACCAGAATGCAGTTTGGTCAACAAATCGTCAGATCCATGGATCTATCTTTTTTTTTTTTAAATGTAAAACATTTTACACTTCAAATGTTCTCACAGTAAACTTCTTAGTAAATGTTGTCCCACAAGGTTAAATATAAATTTTTTTAATCTTGAAAGTGAAGTTTTCATTTGGTCTAATGTGTCATCAGGCAAATCGAGTCCTGTGAGCCTACGTCTCTCCAAACAACTGTTTCTGAGAGCAGATGAGTGTGTCTCGCTGAGCTTTTGTTCCTGTCTCACTCAATCAGCTTCTCAAAGCACATAGACATCAAGTACATCAATACAACAGACCCAAACACACACACACACACACACACCCCCTCCTGCAGGCTTCCTCACGTCTCCCTCATGTCTATGTTTGTGTCACGTACCACACTGCTTCCCAACACCCAACAGCTAAACTCTTGAGGCTCTGTGGGGTAACTTGCTGTTTACCCCCACCACCTTACCCAACACACACCACCCCCTTTATCAGATTTAGCGGTCTAAGCCCAAGGTGCAGCCTGTAATGACGCACTCATTTCCTCTATCTCGAACCCAGCATGTTTCTGCATCACAGTTACCGAAACTGCTGAACAGCAGACTAGCACAAACTGATAATCGTAAACTAAGCAATGACTCCATCTCCGGTTTCACTTTTAGCTCAGTGTCCCAGAGAGAGTGTTGTGTGTTTTCTGGAGACAGAGACAGGGAGGCATGGGGAGAAGAAACAATAGAGGTGGCTGAAACAAACCCTGAGGAGTATGTGCCCCACCCCACCCCCTGACACACACACACACACACACACACACACACACACACACACACACACACACACACACACACACACACACACACACACACACACACACACACACACACACACACGACCAACTCCCCATGTGAAACCATCTGATGCATGTACTGCCTCTCTTATCTGTCAATCACTACTTGGGGGGAGGGGATTATTTCAACATAACTCGATACAACTGTTGAAGAGACTCTGAGTGTGAAGGTATTACATCTCAAGACCAGATCTCAGGAGTTTACACTGAGAAAGATCAGTTTTTACATGTGGCTCATTTGATTGAGGGTGTGGCCCTACTACCCAAATAAGGGATCTAAAAATGTGCACACATTTGCACCACAGTGTAAATGAACTCAACTCTGATTGGTCAGAAGAGACATATTTTTGTATAACTGCACGATTCAAACAGTATATTAGGCTGTAAAATAAAACAAAAGGATTATGTTAATGAATTAATCTGCTTCAAAGTTATCGTTACTATAGTAACAGCTTATACACAAATACAGATTTGTAGCTGAAACACTTTAAATAGACTGTGTTAACCCCTGGTATTACTTTTAAGGTTTTGTACATGCCTTGTTTTTTCATTGTACTTTCTAGTTTGAGTTGGATTTTTCTTTGTCACTTTGATTGCGAGGAGAGCATTGAACTGCTGAACTGACTAATTTAATTCTTCTTGTTTATTTATCTGGCATTGTGCACAAATGGCGCCTCTCAAAATGGGGAGTGATCTTTGATGAAAGCTCTGCCCACAGACGTCATCAGTCCCCAGCAAGGTTTAGGGCTGCTTCGGAGCCAGAATCTGGGTTCTAGGACAGGACATTTTTGTGGTAAAGCGCAGCCCAGTTCGCGAGTGAGTGCCTTGGCCGTTTTGAATGGCTAGAGCCCGCCCAAGAAGATGCATGACTGACAGGTAAAGCAACCAATGAGGTTTTGTTTTGTGCCAGTCATGTTTAGGGCCATCAGTAAGTGCCTTAAGCAAATGTCTTCAACGTCTTTTAACAATACTGTCTATACCGTTAACCTAGCATACTTTTAAGAATCCAGCATTTAATCAATCTTTGATTAATGTTCATTGCCACTAATGTAAACACAACAGATTTGGGCTGTTTCCAGGTGGACCATTAAGCTACGAGACACACACGTCTCTCGGAAATCCTGCACACTTCAACCAATCAGAGGACAACCTCGATACTCCTGAAATGTTTCTAGCCAAGTGTGCCATATACATCAGGCATTCAATGAGCAGCCCGTGAGCGTGAAATCCCAGGTTATGACTACCCCTGCAATGGCAGAAGTGATAACAGGAACTAACTTGCGTTGCAAGCCACAGCGCTGCATTATATAAACAATGTAAAACAAGTTAGAAAATCAAATCAAATGTTTATGGTTTACGCAGTTCTTGTCCTTTCCATCCCCCACTACAGCGCTTTACCTTTTAATCATTCGACAGTATAACTGGAAAAAATCTGGATTTTGTGAAATTCTGTGGAACAGCATACCTCTTTAAAACATTCCCTGTTAAATCTGATATGCCAGAAGCTAAACTTAATCTGTGTTAAATCTACATTTGCTGCAGAGTCATTGTGTAATTGTTGATGTAATCAAGTTTCCTGTGCAGAAGACAGCCACCGCACAATACTGTGGCTACCAACAATGGTGGTGTCTTGCTTTTGCTAATAAATGTGTGAGTATCATGTGGCTGCAAAGAAAAACTTTGCAGTCACTTGAATTTTCAATCCTGCTCCTTTCACATACACAAGTTCTCAGATAACTGATGATTGGCTGGAGTTCCTTTGATTGACAGGGTACACAGAATATGTCATCCATTTCATTCTGTCCCAACCTATAAGCATGGCCATGTAGACCCCTGGCCGTAGATTGGGAATAGGTTTCAAGGTGTTGTTTGTTTTGTGCAAGGAAACCATTAGCACATTGGCAAACTACAACAAAACCCAAAATTTGATCAGTTACCATTTTATATCTATGCTATAATTTCAAATTCTGTCCAACATTTTCATTAAAAAAATAAACATTCACAGTTAGTTTTTCAGATCGTCACATATTTCCAGGAAAAGATGTTTGAAAACGTAAACAGAGCTATAGGTTTGGGTTTATGCCCCGAATCTAGTAAAAAACAAAAAAAAGAAAAAAGAAACCCCTAAAAAGTCAGCTCACTTCCCAGTCCCAAACCCCAAATTTTGTAGTTTGATCCGAACAAAAACTATAACGCAATCAAGTCAAGCAAGGATAAAACTATAGACACTTTAAACATGATCCACCTGCTTGGCTTACATACACACAGGCACACCCACAACTGCTGTTCTGCCAGACTTCAGACTAAATCTCTTATTAGAATCAGCTGTGGAGAGGCTGGAAGAAAAAAAAAGGCCCAGATGAACTGCAGCACCCAAGCAGAAGCACCTCCACCCTCCAGGGGGAAAAAGGCGAATAAAGAAAGAGCCACCATCTGTGACTTAGTCATGGTGATGCCAACAGGGGAGCTGGAGCAGCATCAGCGGTGTGTGAGGAGCATCGTGAATGAGGGCCTATTCAGCACAAGCAGAAAGCAATCCAACCCCCCCCAACAAAGTGTTCTCAAGAGCATAGGGTGGTTAGGGGTGCTCTCAGGATGACGGGTGGAGAAGAACGTGACCACAAAAGAGACTTTTATTAAAAGGAGGATGAACGTATCTTGTATCTGTGAGGTCAGATTGAAGATTTTTTTAATATGGAGGAAAGGCAGTCAATAGGGAGAGCTGTTGGCATCAGAAAAAAACATTTTGGATGCTTTGGTGTTTTTAGGTGTGTAACAATCCAGTTGTATCAAGGAGACACAGTAGGGAGGTCTTTAAGTTAAAAATCGCTAAATCAGGTGAACGCGGTGACGTACACACGACGCCATTGTGCTCCAGGCCACAAGAGTTTAAATTCAGCCAAGGACTTTTCCACCTTCTCACTTACTGTCATATCTACTCAATAAAGGCAAATATCTTCTAAAAAAACACAATCACTAAGTTTCTAAATGCTACAACACTAATTAGCTGCCAGTTTAGCTCGGTTTTAGGGTGAATTATATTTTTTTTTAATTATTTTTTTAAAGCAGTGAGTTCGCACTCAAACACGATTGGAGGATTTTGCAAATGAAAAAGTGAAAGAAAGAGAAACATTCTATTCGACTACTGAACTAGACACCAGGATGAGAAGCAGCTTCAATGCGAGTCTTAGCATACAACAAATTAAACTCCTTTTTCAGAAGCTGATTTACAGGAAGGAACATGCCATGACATGCTTTCCTGAAACAATATTTCACTTCTACATAATGCACTAAAAGCTGTTTTAAATACTTGTTTAATTTCATATTTAATTTCATATGCCGTAAATAAAACAATAATAAATATTTAGCTACAATTTTAGCGCCTATAAATTGTTTAGTAGCCATTTTCACCTCAGCAGTATGATAAGTTATTTTATGTTTCTTGTTTTCAAAACACAATTTAATAATATTTGATTAATATAATACTGTACAAGCAATTTCAACCATTTTAAAGTTTTGATTGTTATGGCTGGAATTTAAATCAATTTGGATCAGTTTATTACAGTTTTGTTTATCAAGCTATTGATACTGATATTACACTGTGAAATGTTTCGTTGTGCGCTGAACTGCACCTTTGGAATGAACTGGAACACTGACTGCACCTCAGACAGACCTCCTTACCTCAACATTAGAGTCTGATCTCACCAATACTACTGTAGCTAAATATACACACATCGCACATTTAAGCCCCACATCGTAGTAGAATTTTTTATTAGAAGAATAGAGATTAATCTAACAGAAAAATAGGAAGTAAACCTGGAATACATGTTTGTGATCATCAGGTGTCTACAAACATGTACAATAAGTGTATGTACAATAACTTCTTGTGTAATGCCATATCCCACAGTCCAGCTGTTGATTAATTTCTATACCTGCACACCAGACCAAGTCGAAACCATTAATGGCCAACCCCATTTTGACCAACCCAACAGCCTTACCATGATGTATCTGGCTCAAATCTCACTTTTAAATGATAAAAGTGCATACGAGTTCTGCGCTGTGCAGCGGCTCAGAGCCCTGTGACAGGTGTTACAATGCCCATGTGATTTAACCCAGGCTGACCCAATGGTTTTAATTAGCACATTCACAATAACCAGTGTGATCGCTTAAGCACAAGTGATAATTAGGGCTCTTTAGGCGACCACAATTATCTACAGATCCAGGTATCCATGCTGGTAATGACAGGCATAAATGAGCTATAGCTTGACAAGCAGAAAGCCGAAGAGCGCGAGGAGGGAAATGGGTCATTTAATCTTGTCTGGAAATGCGTGAATGTTTAGGTAATTGATGTGGATTAATAATGATGATGATGGTGGTGGTGGTGGATTAATAAAGGTTTATAAAACTGGATAAGATATGAGTCTTAACAGCAATTGCAATGTGATTTTAGATGTTATCAGAAAGGGGGGGGCAATCCTGACAAATCTGTCACGGTGATACTTGTTTCTTTTGGAATAAAATTAATTAGATTTAACTTTCTACTCATATTTTCAATCTGACGAATTGTTTACACGTCCTTTTGATCGGATTAGAAAATATTTAAATGACCCCTCACAATCCAAAGGACAATTTTTAAATCTGATCCGATCACAATCAGATCATTAGGGTCCATGTAAACGTAGCTACTTTCACTATTGCTGGTGATGAATTTGTACTGCTCGTATTCTACAAAAGTGAAAAGCATTGATGTCTTTTTCTATCCCTGAAGGAAAGAAGGGTGGGGTTTATCCCCCATAAGCCCTTTTACACAGACGATTCTGATTGAGACGTACCAAAATTGTCAGGGAACAAAACCAAAAACTATGGAAAGCAGACAGGCTAAACTTCCTGGAAAGGGAGTGTGTATGCTTCAGTCTGCTATCCTGGAGCATCCAGGGCCTCTTTTTTTAGAGAGATTTTTTCCCCCCACAGAGTTTAAGGTTCCCCCTCCTCGCAGCCAAGAGCCCCTGTCCTAGAGGGAGATTTTAGGGCTCGTTTCACAGCTACAGTTCTGGGAAATCAAGCGTGCTCAGCTTAGACAAAGAGCGAGAAGATAGCCTGGGTGATCAGGGCCCCTTCCTGCCGAGCTACTGTCTCCTCCAGGCAGGGATGCGGAGAGTGACGGTAAAGTGTAGCTGGAAAACAATGTGACAGGAGCCATTTTATGTGGCTCCTCTATTGTTGAGTTGCCGGAACCGAACTACTAAAAAAAATGAGCTGTCCGTCCTCGGCTACCGGGAATATGGATCACTGAGCTTCTAAAATACAGTAAGCAAGTTTCAATGCACGAAGACTGAAACTAAAGTATTGATCGCCCTCGTGTCCATTCTTATGGTCTTTCTAGTGTGAGGTGAAGCATCAGGCTTTTATTCTTCCATTTGGATGCACATGAACAAATCAGATTATTCAAACAATGTAAACAGAAAAAAAAAGAAATCAAACAAACAACAATTTCAGTCATCAAACTCAAGAACCCAGGTCCAAATCCTCCTAGCACCAAAGCTAACCCTCTCCTCCGCTTTCTGTCTGCCTTTCATACTTGCAAGTAAAGCGACCCTCTGGGTCTCATTATTAACTACTTTTACATGTGCACGAATAATGTGATTATTACCAATCATAGAAAGGACTGATGTTTACATCTGAGCATAAAGCAAATGGAATTTCCATTATTTGTGCGTTCCTGGGATTTTCAGCTTTCAAAATGAGACAAGCTATTCAAATTATAAAAGATGGGACATTATTAGAGAAGGCAACTTGCAAAGATTCACCTACTCCTACTATACATAAAGGAACATGTATAGTTGGTACCGATCTATTTTTCAGGATTAACTTCCTTAACCCGTTTTATACTAACCCTCGTTCATAAAGCAGTCTAGTGAAAAATAATTTGTGTGGCATTTAGGTAGATGGGGTGGGGGGCATTCTGATCCAGTCTCAACTCAACAGTGGACAGTTAACATCTCATTCTGGGCCAGGATTGCAAGATTAGATTGAAAGTCACTGACCAAACTAAAAAGTAAAAAAATTTGTAGTGTTTAAACTGGAAAAATTAAATATGTAAAAACTCCCCCTGTTCTATTAAATTGATCAATCAGTCCTAATCATTATTTTTGGTCTAACTTAATCAAAAGACGCAAATTTTGGGGGAAACAAGTCCAATCTGGCAAAACTGCTCAGGCTGGGTCTATGCTAAAACGTGAGTGTCAATCAACAATCAGGGGTGTGGCTTTGGTCTGTGTGATGTCACAAAACAGGCATCCGAATTAAGGCCTGATTTAAGAAAGATGAAATAATTTAACAGGATTAAAAAAAACAAAAACAAAAAACACTGTCTCTTTATAATAATATAGTGATTGTGTGCACACACACAGGCAACACACACACACAGGCAACACACTCTTCAGTTTAAACAACTTGTAAAAGTGCATGCTGTATCCGATGACCGCTTTAAGTGATAAGATCTAGTTGAACAGAAGTATTTACAGAGATTTAAACACTGGTACTTGTAATTTGATACAAACTGAAACAATAAGAGTTTTAGTAACAGAGTCAGAGCGGAGAGCAGACCAAATCTTTTTAATGTCTAGGAGATTTCCTGTATTTCACCCCAGGCCTTCCATCGACTATAGATTATTTACAAGATTTTGGCATTTTGCAATCCAGAATTTTAGCTAGACAGGTGAGATAATGTCTAACAGGTCTGTTTACTGCTTTCATGATGTCGTTAGTTGACGAGTTAATCGCCATCCAAATAAGACTCTCTAAATGGAGTTATGTGGCATATACCAACATGATTACTTTGTTTTTTTAAAATAAAGCAATAATCTCTTTGATACTTTTTACTTTTACTACATATTTAAGGCGATGCTCATAAAAGCACACTTCTTTACAGAAAAGGTGAAAAATTCTTTGACGTTTATTAGATGTTAATATGACACTTGACCCTGCTGGTTACGCCATCACTCTTTTTTAATTTTTTATTTTACATACTATCATTAGTTTCCCCACCATAACACATGTTATCAAAAAAAATCTATGTATCAAGGAATATGTGAACTTCTAAATTCTGATGTAGAATCTAATTGTCCCGTTTTCACAGGATCGACCTGCGATATAAACCTGTGATATTTGTTAGACCAGAGGTCACTAGACTGCTTGTCTGTTTCATGTATACCTAGCAAAATCCGGATTAGTTGATTCAGGTGTGTTTGATTAAGGTTGGAGCTAAACTTTGGCCGTCCAGTACCGAGTTTGGTGACCCCTGTGTTAGACCCTGGGTAATGTTTGAGCTACTAACATGCATGTTTGCATACCCAAATGTTATTACAACAACAGTTAATCCATACAAAATACTAATAAAAATCATGTAGTAACAGTTAGTGTATAACGTTTATTTAGCATTGATGAAGAATAAAGTTTACACTGTTATCAGTAACTCTGCTGCACGGCAGGCTATGCTGCAATATCCCGTGATTGGCTATTTAGACGACTTGTCTAAAAATGGTTTATTCCTTAAATGTTCAGCCACAACTACAAATGTACCCAGGTGCTGTTTGACCTTCAACTCCTTTAATTTAAATTAAATGCTAATTTTTTTGCCGGTTTCCATTTGCATTAAATTGCCAATTTACATTCTGCTCATGCCTTTTATCCAAAACAACCAGTGCAGAAGAAAGTGAGCCGTTCAGGTAAGTGAGTAGGCCAGGTAAATGAAGACAACTGGGAAAGTAAGCCAGGTAAGTGAGGACATGCTAAGAAAACTGGGCAGGTGAGGACACGGAGTCAATAAGGGCACAGGCAAGTGAGGATGTCAGGAAAGAAAACCAGGCAAGTAAGGCTCCCAGAAAAGTTAAGATGCCAGAGAAGAAAACTGGGGACCCTGAGTAAGTGTGGGGCTGTTTTTTTTTTATTACTTTAGATAAAGAGCGACACGCTTATTTTTTGGCAGGTGTGTCCGGGCCACAGCGAAATAAAACATTTTCAACTTTTTAAGAACGCTGCAAGCGCACTGTTGGTCATGTGACAAAAGCATGTGACTTCCTTTTCTTTTCCATTACCTAAAACATGAGTAGTAAAATTAAGGCTATGCTCGACATTTAGTTTTTTTACAACATGGTTTAAAAAAAATCCATTGCTTAAATTCCCTTGTTGAAGTTTCGTTGTTTCCAACGAGTGCTTAGAAAAGTAGGGAAACAGCACATCTATGCGTTTAGGAATCTTGTGCGTTAAGGTGTGCATGACGGGTAAAACACTGAACCCTGATCAAATTTACAGCTCATATCTGCTTCATGTCTGTTGGAGCGGTTAGCCTCTGGTTATCAGTGTGTGCTGAAAGCAAAGTCCTGCCTTTTAACAGATACTCCAGAAAGCTCTCAGGAGCAAAACCACACACACACCCAACCACTATGGTTTAGCACCCAGCAGACCAAAACACAGTGCGCTGAATTAGCACTAAAGCTAAAAAAAAAAGAAAACACACACACAGAGCAAGCTAAGCAAAGCACGAGTTCATTTAATCAATGGTAGAAAACATCATCATCAGTATGTTATTTTTTTAATTTCTTAAAGTGTAAATGTGCAGGTGTGTCTGGTTTGAAATAAATAATGGTAATTAGGTATAGGAATTTAAATAGAACATATTTAGGCACAACTCACACCAATTGCCCTACACCTCATTATTTGAAACTTTGAACCTTGTGCACAGATAAACCTGGCTGTGCGCTGTGTATTAGAAGACACACTCAGCGTGCGTAGCGCAGCTTTTTTGTTTATACTTTCTAAACCAGTACAACTAGTAACTTAAACAGGCTTTCCCTTCCAGAAAAACCTGTAATCATAGCACGAGATCACAAATGTTGCCTCTGAGACTTTTTGCTATCCATGTATAAACCGGAACCATCTATGAAAGCACACTTTAGCCCTCGTTAACACACAGCAGCTCCTAATTCAATGGCGGGATTACCGGCGTTACGTCCAGTGACATGAAAAGACCCTTAACGATGATAAATGACCTGAACTTGATGTCTTTAATCGAAGGCACCCCGAATAGACGAATTGCAACAGGAACTAAGCTGATAGGTTACAGAGAGGACAGATGGGTAGGATTTAGGTAAGGGTTAGTGTGTGGTGATGATTTACAATTCCTACAAAGACGAATGCCGCATAAGACGTAACCTTTGAACAAACTTGCCTTCCTGGAGGATTCATTGTTTTTTAAATAATTAAAAAAACAATGATTACTTGCACACCGTATGTGACTGATAATACAAAATGTTCAGAATTGTGACCAAGTATATAAGCCAGAACACAAAGTTCTGGTCTGGCAATATGGTTACAGTGTAATGGCAACCTTTTGCTGTCCGGTCAGAAACGTCAGTTGCTGATTACTTCATGGCCACTTTAGTTTTTATATCAGTCTGAGTGAAGACGTGTAAAAAATAAAACGATATACAACAGATTAAGACAAAATCTTCTTAAGGAACGTTAAAACACTGTTCAAAGTAAAATCGCTAAAACACACAACATACTCCTGTGGAATCAATATTGGTTATGGTCACGAGAAACCTGAAACATATCCTGGGAACACAGGGTAGAACACAAGGATACACCCTGGATGAAGGACACTTCACACACTTATTTACATTTAGGGATGGATTTAGAGTCACTAATCCATATAATGTACAAGAATATTCATAAAACGCTGGAGGAACCTGAAGGACACATGGGAGAACATGGGGGAAGTGGTAGTGCAGTGGGTAAGCTGTTGGGCTGCTAATTGGGTCCCTGAGCAGGGCCCTTAACCCCCAGTTGCTCTTATGTATAAAATGATTTCTTTTACACAGCCGAGCAATGTAAGCCGCTCTGGATAAGGGCGAATGTAAATGTAACACCGGGATCCAACCAAGAATTCTGTCACCTTCATCTGACGCAGACTGGACTGAGCTTGAAATGACTAAAATTAAATTAATGACTAAAAATACTACAAACTACAGTGCTGGACTGCGTGTAAAGCTTCAATGATATGTCCAACAACAAAGCGATGCCAAGTGGGTTTCACACCTCGGGGGCGTGGGAAGGGGGTTGGGAGGAGGGTGAAGGAAAGAAAGCAGGGGGTCGATTGATAGGTCCAAGATGCTCTGGTGCCTTTCTTGGCAAGCAAACTACCAAATTTTCAACTGTAAAGCAGGACCTTTCGACTATGCAGCAGTTTTAAGCCTGAAAGCAGTCAGACAGCTTTGAATGACTGAAGAACAATGAGGTCTGGATGATGACTAGCAATAAACTCATTCTGAACTTGGCTTTAAACCTAATAGAAAAAAAGAGGGAAGTGACTGGATAAGTTGAGGAAAAGTGATGGGAAAAATTTATTATCAGTCATACGACTATTAAAAAAACTCTTAAGTGTACTGATGACATGTATAAGTCTAAACAACGAATAAAAGACTTATTAAGCAATTCTAAGGTTCAGGTATGTTGAACAATATCACCAACAAAAAAAATAAAAACACTTTCCAAACATCAATTATTAAACTTTTTTTTAATAATTGATTAATTGTAGATTAATCTACACAAAACGTGATATAATCCAAGTAGTAGTGACGTCATCTGTGTTTTGAATGTTCGTTGGGCTAGTCAGTTTGGTTTGTTGGTCGATAAATAAAATTTAAAACCATAAAAAGTAAACTAATTTGGGCTTCTAAGAGAACTTTTTTAATTTAAAAAGTTTCAAACAGTATCCTTATCAAAATTTATAAATTTAGAGAAAGAAACCCAAGCTCAGGTTAAAGGATTAGGTGAGACAATAGTTACGACAGTTGGGGTTGTTTTCAGACTCTTTGAAGAACGCACCCAGAGTTAAAATAAATACATACAGATATCAAATAAGTAAAATTCAACTCGTTACCTCAATTTCAAAGTCTGGTAAGTTAAACGCCGTCCTGAAGAGTGAGCAGAAGTGCGCTATGGCGGGGACTTCCCACCAAGACTGGATCTCCTCCACAGAAACTGTACATCCCTTGGACATTTTTCACTTTAAAAACAGATTTAGGCTCAGTATTTTCTCTTCAGGTGTCGCTCGTTGACGAAAATATCCAACTTGTATTTTCTTCTCTTTTCCTTTGCCATAGAACTTCTTTAACTGAACAGCAAAACTTGCTCAGTTGCCATCGCGACTCTTACAGCAATCTGTTCCAATCACACGCGTCCCCAACAACGAGAACAGATGGTTTAGGAACGTACCAATCTACGCACACACACGGGGGAGGACGCTAACCAAAACAAAGTATACGCAAAGTGAAATGAATCGTAATTCTATTAAAATTCTATTGGCATGATAAAGAAGTACATAAAATGAAAACATAAACACGACTGAGATGTAAAGCTTTCACAACGTACAATCGACAGTCCTTTATTGCTGTTGAAGCCGCCTACGCACTCAGATGGCGCAACCCCATTTAAAGGGAAATGCACGAGCCGTTTGTTGTGCGAGTCTTCAGTTGTGCGTGTGTGTATTTGTGACGTAACTGTACCCGGAAATACAATTACAACATAGAGTAGATAAGATAACTTGCACACTCAGCATTTATTAGTTTTTATTACAATTCCCACGTTTTTTTATTACAATTATCAGGATTTTAAACTAAGAATAACATAACTTAGTTTAAGAATTAATTAATAACCTGGACAATAAGTAATTTTCGGTGTTGAATAAATCACTGATCATCAAAAAAGTGGAAAAACCGACAAATAATAAAACCTACAACAAGCTTAGATTTTTTTTTAAAGCATAAAGAAATAAAATAAGGAATATAATCAGTAATAACATGCAATGAAAACGGTAGTATTACATTTAATGTGATGCAATGTCTCCACCTGTCGGCAACTTAATGTAACTACAAAAAGCATTCACTTCGTTGATGTCTTTTCACCCCTGACTGACTGACTGGCTTACAGTAGCTACACTACTAGACAAGTTTTAGTTCCTTTACCGTTTATGAAATATCCATAAAAAAAATAAATAATAATAATTAAAAAAATAATAATAATATTTAAGTCACTATATGATGGCTACTTGAGCATCAATTTACTCTTACAACTATAATTTTTATTTTCTTTGTTTTTTTTCCATTGTTACATATATATCGAAACAGATATAAGTTATATGTCACTGGATGTCTTCAAGAGACAATTGAAAACCCACTTCTTTATTAAATGCCTAGCTCTTGACCTTTAAAATTAAAATAAATAAATAAAAATAAATAAAAAATAAAATAAAATCCATGCTGCTTTTTCAACAATTTTTGTTGTTGTTACACTGATTTGTAAAGTATTGTACCAGTATTGAGCTGACTCAAAGCACTTTTGTGTACGTCGTTAGGGACAAGAGCGTCTACAAAAGTCTTTTTTTTTGCATTAGATTAATGCACAGTACAAATTCTAAGAAAATTGAAAGACTGGAAGACCTGAAGATTTATCTCCAACCCTGAGCAAACACACCTGAACTGGCTAATCAAGGTATTATAGGTGTTATATAGGATGTTGAAGCGGAGGTTTTTTTCACTCAGCGGATTGCTTTTACAAGCTTATATTAACAGATAATTTATAGTTTTCTGTAGATCTTCAGCCACTTTCCTGCCAATTAAACTGCAGTCTGGAGAGCGACTGTAATTCAATGCTTAATTGTTAACTTAAAACTGGAAAAAGCTGTTCCTGGCTTTCTTTCTCTCTCTCTCTCTTTCTCTGTTTTTTCTTTCTATCTATCTCTCTTTTCCTCTGTCTCTTTCTCTCTCTCCCTGTCTCTCTCTCTTTTCCTCCCCCCCTCTTTTCCTCTTTCTCTCTCTCTTCCTGTTTTTCTTTCTATCTCTCTCCCTCTTTTCCTCTCTCTCTCTCTCTCTCTCTCTCTCTTCCTCTCTCTCTTTCTACTATTAAGAATATTTTTACTGTAACTATGTGTATTTTTTGTATTTATTCAAATATTTCCACTCTGTATTTTTACTTTGAATAAGTCACAGTTTGAGAAATTATTCAAATTAAAATATTATCTGTGAAATCATGAACAGCACAACGTGCAGTAAAATGCTTTATAGAGTTTTATTAACCACTAAGGCATTGGACAGACACCCTCATCCAGAGAGACTGATCGATGGGAGGGTTAAGGGCCTTGTGCAAGAATAAGAAAACAACAAAACAAAAGATAAAAACCAAAAAACCAAAAAAGATAAAACCAAAACAAAAGATAAAAACTTAGTTACTGTATCAGTAAAATAAAAAAGGAACCAAAATAAACTATAATTAAGTTGTTAAATTATTTAGCAATATTTAGCAACTCCACAAATAAGTCAACATATGACCAAAAAAAAGAAAAAAGAATCGTCTGATGGTATTTCAGAAATGTAATGCAAGTTTTAAAAAAGATATATTTAAAGAAAATAAAATGTATTTAAACAAACCAGTTATTGTAAAAAAAAAAAAAAAATTGTAATTTTTCGGAAACAGCGTTGTTTCGTTGAGCAGGATGCACATGGTGTGGATGTGTGTGTATGGTTTCATGTTGCGTTAGTGTGAACGTGTGTGTGTGCGTGTGTCCAGCGAGTCATTAGAGGAGGGAGGGACTTTACACAGGGACACAATGCTGGTGTTTGTGTAACAGCCCTTGTGTGGCGTCTGGCCCTGTCGTCTCTCTCTCTCTCTCTCTCTCTCTCTCTCTCTCTCTCTCTCTCTCTCTCTCTCTCCTCTCTCTCTCTCCTCATCTCTCTCTCTCTCTCTCTCCTCTCTCCTCTCTCTCTCTCTCTATAGCTCTGTCGCTCTTTCGCTCTCGTCCCCCCCCCCCCCGGGTTACGGTTGCTGCACAAATGACTTCACAAAGTGAAGGGAAGACAAGCGAAGAACTCGACTACAGTGTGACTAAACAGCAGAGGTAAGTGAGCACAACAATGACCACATGACTGTAGCGAGGATAAAACAACCTGCTGTGTTTGAGCGGCATTGACATTTGTCGGGGTGGGTGGTGTGGAAATACATAGAAAAAGAGGGAGTCAAAGGTACAGCAAGAGAAGAGAAAAAAGAAGGACACCATGTGTAAGAAAGAGACTGATAAAAAGGGAGAGCAGGAACGAAAAGGTAGAGAGAGGGGGAGATAAAACAGTGAGACATAGGAAGAGTAAAAGAAATGAGAAAGAAAGAGAGGGAGCAGAGAGAAAAGTTAATGTTAGAGGGAGGAAAATAAAAAAGGGTGAAAGAGAGAGAAAGAAGGGATAAACTGTGAAGGAAAGAGGGAAGGGAGAGACTATTACTGTAGGGGATAAAGAGAGGATGAGAGATATAACAAAAAAGAGAGAAACTGATAGGGACAGAAAGAGACTAGTAGGGAGAGAAAGCAGAACTGAGAGAGAAAATGGGGGGCAGAGATACAGAAAAAAAGAGAAAAGGTGAGAAAAAAGAAAGGGAGATAATAAAATGGGAGTGTAAAGGGGAGAGAAAATGGAGCTGACGTAACAGTAAGGAATAAAGAAGAAGAGAGGAGGAAATTTGTGAAGGAAAAGAAAGTGAAAGAAATAGAGCAGAAGAGGGTGAAAGAGTAAGAAAACGGGCAGTGGAGAAAGAGGGGGAAAATAGAGAAAGGCGGAGAGAGAGAGAGAGAGAGAGAGATGGTTGTGCAGTTTGGCAGCAGATGAGTGTGAAAGAAATCTGAAGCAGAGAGAGGGGGAAAGAAAAAAAGGCATGCTCAGAATGCCACCAGAGCTCCACTAAAGAAAAAGTAGGACTGAAAGAGACAGAAGGGGATGTGTTCATTCTAAAGAAAGAAGAAGAGAGAGAGAAAGAGAGAGCGTGGAATACTCGAGCTAAACAAGGTGAGTGAACATACCAGTGTCTATAGTTTGGATTAAGCGAGCTTTAGATTTGCAGAGGTATAAAAATAGAGCAGAGGTGAAAGGATTAAAGAGAGAGGGATTCATTAATCTATAACAAACAATCAAAAACTGAGAAGTATAAGAGAAAGACGGCAAACCAGAGAAAAGGGTGGACACGTCAACATGGATTAATGTTATGCCAAGATTAGTCAGAAAAAAAATTAAATTGAACTTTAGAAAAGAGTGTAAGCGAAGAGTAAAGTTAGGGAGGTAAAAATAATCTTAAAAAGGAGTTTTATTTTGTTATATCTTACAGATCAGCACTCACAAAGGGGAAAGATCGTGTTACGAGTTTGCGTTTTTCTGCTATCATCTGCCTGTATTATCGGCTGAAAGGAAGCTGGCGTCGCTGTTTAAACCCCTCGTTCGTTTCCTCGCCCTTTCCTGACAATCCGAGAGGCTTATAAAGCTTTTAACTGGAAGATTAGAGCGACTTTGTTGTTAGCTACTTCTCGTGTTCAGTGTCCCTGTTGAGCAAGTAAAAATTTCTAGATCGTATTACTGTATATAGTAACTTTTTAATTCAATATGTAAGACTCGAGATCAGGGTTGTGAGGGCCACATTATTTTCCTTTTTTTAATAAGGGTAATGCGGGTCGGTGTATAACACCGGATATGTTCCAGAGTGACTCCCAGTTTTATTGTAGAGATTTGATGATGAATTTATATATGATGGTTATATGTGTATCTAATGAGATTAATGTACATACATCACTCTGAAAAAAAGTCTTATATTCTATCATTTTAAATATATAAATATATTTCTCGTAACTTTATATACTGTCTTTAAGTGCTTGGTACAATAGAATATTCTAAAGAAAATTTATGTTAGTTCATAAAAAAAGGTAAAGAAAGAGAGATGGGGACAGGTAGAGAGAGCGGGGAGAGCAAGGGAGAGACAGAAACAGAGAGACTATGTTAAAGAGAGAGAGAGAGAGAGACAGACATACTGATAGGGAGAGAAAGCAGGAACGAAAAGGGAAAATAAAGCTAGAGAGAAAGAAAGAGAAACAGAAAGAAAGAGAAATGGATAAAAAGATGAAAAAGAGGAGACAGGAAGAGAGAGAGAAGTGAGCGAAAGAGAGAAGAAGAAGACTAAGAGAGGGACAGAGACTGTGTGTGTGAAAGAGATAGGGTGAGAAAAAGCAAGAAGGAATAAGAAATGAAGGAATAGAGGGAGGGAAAAGATAGAGAAGTAAGGGAGACGGGTAGGAAAGCGAGAGGAGAAAGCAATAAACAGGTGAGAGGGAGGGAGGGAGAGAGAGAGACTGATAGGGATAGATAAAGCTGGAATGAAATGGAAAATGGGTATTTCTTATCCATATTGAGACGTCTTTCTTCTCTCAGGTAATGACGAAATGAAGACGATTTCTACACACACATGTTTGGGAAAGAAGTGTGTGTAAGCGTGTGAGTCTTTGTGTGTGTAAAGGATTTCACTACAGTCGCCTTTTACACGCTCAGTTCTCACATCTTACACCCAGAGTGTGAGAGGAAGTAGGTGAACAGGATGCCGGAACAGAAAGTTAGGTAAGATTTTTGTCCTGTTTAAATGTTTTATACATAATCTGACAGGTGCTTGAAATAAATCCGAATTCATGGCCTGTGTTTGTTTCTTATTTACAGCCTCCCAGCTAAGCTGATAAATGGGGGCGTGGCTGGGCTAGTGGGCGTGACTTGCGTGTTCCCCATTGATCTGGCTAAGACCCGCCTCCAGAATCAGCAGGGTGCTCGAGTCTACACCGGGATGTGAGTGATAAGTTTAAGCAGATATATGAAAACAATTTTTCTCATTTAAAACTGAACAATTAGGGGTTAAGGGCCTTGCTCAGGGGTCCAGCAGTGGCAGGTTGGTGGCACTAGGAATCAAACCCCGATCTTCCAATTAGCAGTCCAACACATTAACCATTTTGTTTGTGATTCTAGTTTAGGGCATTGATCTTATATTTTCCTGCCCCTAAAAATGCCGCTAAACAAAACAGATTGTGGTTGGATGCTTAAAATGTCAGTCAGACGCTGTCCTGGGCAATAAAGGTTGCCTTGGAGTACAGACCTTCTACTGACAGCATGACCACAATTTTGTAACAAAATTCTGCTCAGCGACTACAGATGCAAATTAGCCGTATAGCTGAATCTGGTACGACAATTGTGTTGTGCATTGTCCGTATTAAATAAATGAAATAAACTAAACTTGTGTGGAGCAGAATAGAAATATATGTAACTATAGAAAGATATAAAATAGATTTTAGAAATAAGATATTACTATTTAATCTTATTATTATTATCAGGGCCGGTCTTTAGAACGCCCTAAGAAAAATTTTGTTTGGGGGGCCCCCTATTTGCCACCAATATGAGTAATTATTGTTGATCCATTAATCGCACACTTTAAATGAAACACACAGTATGAATTTTATTTGTGTTGTTTACATCATCATTAATATTGCCTTGTAATTTAAACTTTCTACTATATTATTATTGTTTTCACTCTTAACTGTCATGTGACATGACATTTTCAGTTTTGGCCACTTTCCCGTAAATAACTGTATTTCAGTTGAACAAGCTTCATTTTCAGTCAAAGTCAAAGCCAAACTCGTTATCATTCTGCATACTGCACAGCGAAATGAGGTAGCGAGAGCTCTGTTTGTCAGTTTTCTTTACACAAACACATTAAACAAAACCAATTTCACAGCCATGTAGAAAACACACTGTGGCCGGATTGAATGCCGCTTTTTATCATTTACTCCGTTGCCGTGAGGCGTCCTTTCTTCTGGATTTTAAAAAGTTCTGTTTAAATCTATCATATACATTACAATCCCATTTAAATGTGCATTTCTGGCATTTGGCAGATGTCCTTATTCAGACCGACTTACATTTAGCTCATTTATACAACTGTACAATTGGGGGTTAAGGGCCTTGCTTAGGGATCCAGCGGTGGTAACTTGGTGGCACTGGGAATCAAACCCGCGATCTTCAGGTTGATAGTCCAACACCTTAAACACTGCGCTACCGTTTCCCCCGAAAGCAATATCAGTTTTATTTACTATTAACTAAATCATTTAGCTCTCCACCACTCCTTTTAATACAATTATTTATTTATTCAGTTATTTAGATTATTGGATTGTTGTGGTCTGTGAGGTTGCCAGCATTCGCCAGACAGTCAACAATATTTATTATGCTTCCTTATTTGCACGAATTTGCGAGCCAGGTGGCATCTTCTCGTAAACCTCCAGAAATTTGAATCTGTCTCCTCTCAAAGTAGACAAATTCAAATTTATGGGGGCTGCACAAACCTAATTTTGCAAAGCTAAACATCCTCATCCTCAGACATTTCGGCAGTTAGGAACCTTCTCAAGATGAAATGTTTGTTGATGCCTCTGAGAAGTTAATGAATGACATCCTTGCTGCTGAAACATCCCAGGATGCATTGCGTTCTATAGCAAATGACCCATAATAAGAGTACAGAAGAGTTTAACACGGTGAAAGTGGTCAATTGTTGTTGTTTTTTTAATTAGCAACATTACTTGTTCAGTTTTACAGTGCTAAAATAAGCTCCACCCACAGCCAGAACCAAGCAAACTTTACCCATTTTTTATATCAAAAAGTCAACACAGGAAATTCAATTAACTTACAATTCGCTGCTTTAAAAAAAATGCAAACTGCCCCTTTCAACAGTGCATGTGGAAAACATTAATCTGTGTTTATATCCTGACTGGACCTTTGGGCGGAGGTTCGTTCTGCTGGAAATGATCCTCATGTGGCTTTTGTTAGAATTCATTTACTAAAATGGCTTCTACATTCTATCTAAAGCCTTCAAATGAAACTTCTCTTTTTTTCCGCTCTGTATTTTTATTGGTATGCAACATTCAGCTGCCATGCTGTGTAGTGGCCCTAAAAGAGGGCAGGGTCGTCACAGAGGGTTGTTTTTGGCATCGACCTCTTTACTCGTTGCCTTACATAAGAGGTCTAGTGAATACCTAAGCGAGCAGAGAGAAAAAGGCAGGCTGCCATGTTTAAGCCACTTCTTCCAGCATGGCGTGGTTCTGGAAGAAAGGGGATTTTTTCAGTGATGTGATTCACTGGGAGCTCTGAGTCATGTGTCCATCTATGGGGCTTTATTTTAGAAATGGGTTAAAGGTGTGTTAGTAGTTGGATACAGGAGACGGACTGTATGGCATCGTCTTTTTGTGTAATTAATAATAATAATACATTTTATTTATAGGCGCCTTACAAACTCTCAAGGTCACCTTACAAAATACATTTAAAACACATAATATAAAACATACAGTAGACAATCAGAATAATATAATACTATTTACAAATTTGATGCCTGAAATTATTATTTAGTTATGTAATAAAAAACATTTGGAAGGAAGTATATGAAGATGTGTAGCCACACTATATGGCCAAAAGTTTGTGGACACTTTGACTGCGCCCTCCTTAAACTTTGTGTCTGTTGCCACAAAGTCTGAAGCCCACAGATTACCTGAATGTCTTTGTATGTTGTAATGTTACATTATTCCTTTACTGGAACTGCGAGAATCAAACACTGTTCCAGCGTGACAATGTCCCTGTGCACAAAGTCCCTGATCTCCATGAAGACATGCTGTGTTCTGATTGGAGTGGAAGAACCCTTTTTTTCCTGTACTGTCCTGACTCTGACTCAAACCTTTTAAACCGAACACCTTCGGGATGAACTTAAAACGCTGACTGAACCCCAGACCTCCTCATCTCAACATTAGGGTGTCTGATCTCATTAATACTATCGGGACTACATGATCAAATCCACACAGTTAATTGACACAACCTAGTGAAAAGATCTTTCAGATGTGTGGAGGTTTTTATAGAAGGCAGAGTGAGACTATGTGATGGTCAGGTGTTCCAATACTTTTGACTATATATTGTAGCTGTCAAACAGCTGCTTTACCTGTATTCTTATACTTTCCAGATTTTTTTTTTTATTTTACTGACAAATTTTTGTTGTTGTTTTTTATTGGGTTTATAGGTTGGACTGTTTGACCAAGACGATTAGGACAGAAGGGTACTTTGGAATGTATCGAGGTACGTTTGACTCCTCTGTTTACCCCAGTGACATCTGTTTAGCCGTCGTTCACTTAAAACACTGATTTCATACATTTTTAGAATTGTTCACCACATTTAAAAAGGAAATGCGACAATACACTCACCAGTGGCGGGCAGTGCATTTGGTACCTGGGGCTTTAGTGGGGACTTGCCCGACTGATACACCACTTTATACCACCACTATCACGTCGCAATTATACAAACCATCAGTACTATACAAAAACACAAAATAACACGGTGGGGCATTACAGACAGCGAGACAATTTATGTATTGAGGATGGAAACTATTTGTATGAAAGTAAGAAACCCTGTTAAGACTCCAAACCCTGACACTACAACCGCAACTGTACCACATAAATCATCTGGAGCAGTTCAGAATCAATATTAATCTTAATACTAATATAACATTACAAAAAAATTAATAAATTATTAAATATGTAATACATTTAAAGGCTGTAAGTCAGCGTTACCGTTTGGCGGCACTGGTCTGGATGTGGTATTATCGGGGTTAGCCTATCTCCCTCACGGTGTCTAACTTTTCCGGAAAAGTCTGCCTTTTCAAGTACGTCAATTTCTCCTTCTTCTTCAGCCATTGTGGGTTTAAAATTCTAGTCTGTGCTAGGCTATAACAATTTACTTTGCTCAACCAATCAGAAGAGAGGAAAATGCTGATGTGAGGGAGGCCGGTTTAAAAATCTGATTGGTTAAAGAAACAGTCTTTAATAATATTAACCAATTAGCAATCTGCCACTACTAATATAGTTTAAGTTACATGGGCAGCACTACTGATTCTGAAGGCTTTGGCAGATTAAATTAACATGGCAGCACATAGAAACTGAAATCTGACTGGGCAAAAAAATCGAACATCCACATACATGTACTGGAAGCAGTGCAGCAAGAGAAACGCCACGATATGAGGAGAATAAACTGTTTTCTATCTTTTAAAATTTCTGTGTACTTCTATAAAAAAACAACGGACATCATAGTAGCCCTTCCGCGCGCCCCTTTATTATAACTCCACACCGCTAGTTTGGAAACCACTGAACTAAATAATTGAACAGTACACATTCCTGTTTAACAGTAACCTTCACTCGCTCTTGTTCTAATGTTTCTCTCAGGCGCTGCAGTGAACCTCACCCTCGTGACTCCAGAGAAAGCTATAAAACTCGCAGCCAATGATGTCTTCAGGCAACAGCTCTCCAAGGACGGGTCGGTCCTTCCCTCAACACGCCATATTAGTGGCTTTGAATCGTCTCATTTTCAGACCCATTGTTTAAACTATGTCTTAACAAGAGTATTAAATACATTTATGGAATAACAAATGAGTGTGTACAGTTTGTGTGTATTAAAAAAGCACAGTATGTGTGCATGATAGTATTGAATATCTGGTGCTTTAAGAATAATCACACAGCTAATAAAGCAAATTGATCTTTTGACCTGGTCACATGTTTGTGTGTTTAAAGGAAGTTACCGCTATGGGGCGAGATTCTTGCAGGCTGTGGGGCAGGAACCTGTCAGGTGGTGGTCACGACCCCTATGGAAATGCTCAAAATACAGCTGCAGGACGCCGGCAGATTGGGTAAGCCACGAGTTTACAAAAGCTATTATTACCCACCCGCTGAATGAGAAACATCTCAAACATGTAGAAGAAGGCTGAATGGCTCTATCTGTGGTGAACCTATTCATAAATCATCACAAGAGAGCTTAAAAGCTAAGCTTATAAACTCAAGCTCTGCCAAGCTGCCTCCGTTGGGCCCCTGAGCAAGGCCCCTAACTCTCTCTTTGCTCCAGGGGTTGTAGATAATGGCTGATCAAAGGTATAAAAAATTCTTTATAACTTTATATAAACATTTTTAGCTCTAATAATGCTTCATAAAGCTATAAAGAACCTAAATTCTTGTTTGGAAATCTTTACTATGAGTTTTTACAGCAATGCATTTTAAATATAGATTTGGATCTTTAAAAAGATCTTTAATTATAAAGATCTTTTTTCTTCTATAACACTGTACCATAAGGTTAAAAAAATACAAATGAGTAACCAGGATATTTAGTTCGGTTTTAACATGTGGTCTGTTTTTTTGTAAATTCTCATTATATATTGACTGAATTCAGCATTGGGACACTGCAGACTGGTTTTTCACACCATTGTCAGTGTTTCTAACCTAGATTTAAGAGGAGTCCAACCAGTCATTGTAAATTGTAATTGTAGTGGTTTTACTTCAAAATCCTCATCAAGCATTGTGTAAAATCTGTGTTTACTGTTTGTCTCCACAGCGGCGCAGAGATCAGTATCCGCCCTGGCGTCGTCTCATCAAACTGTTGTGCGTCGCTCAGCCACGACTATAACGTTGGAGCTCCTGAGGACGCAGGGCCTTCGGGGTCTCTACAAGGGCACCGGTGCGACTCTGCTCAGGTTCACAACCATTTTTCTGACTGCTCAGACAAACAGAAATTTATGTTTAGGACACAGGTTTTCAATCTGTGGGGTTTGCCCCCCCCACCCCCACCCCACCCCCACCCAGGGTGCCAGAATCCTGGTTATCTGTTAATTTACTAAAGTAATAAATACGTGCTAGCAATTTTTTTTGGTATTTACTTATACCTAAATTATCAGGCAGCTGTTACAGCAGAGTTTGTTTTGAGACTTTTGTACAGCACACAAAGTAAAACGATTTCTCTTTTTCTTCATTTAGGGATGTTCCATTTTCGATGATCTACTTCCCGCTGTTCGCCAAATTTAACGCCGTAGGTCGGAGCGGAGATCTTCGTCACGAGCGCGCTCCTTTTCTGCAGTCTTTCGCAGCCGGATGTGCGGCCGGCTCGGTGGCTGCTGTGGCTGTCACGCCGCTAGATGGTGAGATTTGGGCGAGAGAGGAGTGGAGGATCACCATGGGGGCACTCTTTCTTTCTCTCGCTCTCCTATTCTTTGGGAAAGATCAAAGCACGTGTCGAGGAGATCATGTTCCCTGTGTGCATAATTACAGTCCTAAACTTTATCTACGTCCTGCCATTATGATGCACAACGGAAGTGAGGATAAGGTGTAAAATGTGTAATTCTTTTCAGACGTGTGAGAGCAAGTTTACTGATCCCGCAACTCATCAAGTCTTCTCAAATAACTTGTAATTTTTAAGGCGTGGAGACTTAATGAGAGCCGTTGGAGATTAGTTTACAGTGACGCAGGTTCAGATACCAGAAATCAAAGCAAAGAAATATTTTGGCAAATGAAATTTGTGAATTTTGTGTGATTATCACAAACAATAATTCTAACACCAATTAAATAAAAAGTCTAACAAGTTGAACTATTTAACTAATAGACAGGTCTTAGAGATTTAAAGAGATGGACAGAAACCCTGCACCCTAAATCGCTTAATATCCATCCTAAATAGTGACCAAATTGGTCCCAAATTGTGATATTTTAAAAGAAAGATGTCAAAGGTACCCAGATGTTGGATTATTCCAGTTTACAGACTTGCTAAAACTCGCTAAAATGCTAAAAATTGTCTTTTGATGTAGTCTGATGCTAAAACAAAGCACTTCCTACTTAGACTTGAAAAGTGGTGAGTCGCTCTAGGACAATTCAAACCCTCAGACTTTAGGAGCACTTGGGTCTGCATATTTCTAGTTTTTTTTTATTAGACTATTATTTGTCGTCTATACCAACTATGAAGCACATGTACTTCCTGTGTCTGGGTTTCATTCTGTGTGTTTGTTGTGACAAAATTAGCTTTGACAGTATTAACCGCAACTTTACATTTACATTTCTAGAATTTAGCAGACATCCTTATCCAGAGTGACTGAGCAATTGGGGGTTAAGGGCCTCCTCAGGGGCCAAGCAGTGGAGCTGGGAATCGAATTAGCAGTTAGCAGTCCAACACCTTAATCACTAGGCTACCACTCTTTAACTGAAGCAAAGCAAAGAGAGACTAAAACACAGGAGTAAAAGTGGTTGTCCTCCAGTAGCCTGACAGAATAAAGTCTCAAATATCCTGACAAAGATACTGTGAGGCTTAGTGCTTCAGTCCGTTTTCTTGTTGTATAGCTGTTCACATTGTTGTTTTAAATGTGGCCAATATCAGATTTCCAGTGTGAACTGATAACAGTCCGTTTGTGCGAAAGAACAAATACTATGTTTCACACAGAATCCTGTCATATAGAAAGATTAACATGCTAGACGCTGAGGGCAGCATTTACATGTTAGTATTTACGTCTTACATGACGTAGAATTATTGATCAATCGTTGAGGAAGAATCTTATCATATGTCCAGTGTTTTGATGATGCATGTCAATTGATAATGACATAAAAGTCGCATGAATTTCAACATAACCGTTATGTGGTAGCATTGCAAAACTTTTGCCTTGTGTCAGATTTAATAGCAAGTATGGAATTGGCACAAATCGTAATTTTAAAGATCAGATAACATGCGGTCGAGTGTGTAGAAAAGTGCAAATTGTACTCTGAGGATCTTTCGCTGTCCCCTGACTGCCATGAGAACGTTTTGTAAGAAGCACATGTTCAAATTAACTGGAAACTGGAGGATAATTAAATTCAGGATGGTAAAAATGATGTTAAAGAGAAACTAATGAAAATGATTATTGGATGTAATTAACTAAAACTTAAGTATGCTGGAGATAATTGTGTTTTTTTTGGCCTTCTTTAGTTATAAAGACTCGTCTTCAGACGCTGCAGAAAGGAGAAGGAGAAGATTCATACAGAGGCGTCATCGACTGCACACGGTAAGAGTTTAAATGAAATCTGTTCTGATGGTGTTCTCAAATCTAGGAGTTCTGCTGCAACGGTCTTGCTTCAGCGTCAGGGGGGAAAAAAACAATACTTCAATTAAATGTCTGTTGAAGCAGATGGATTTGATTTCTTCAAAGAACTAAAGATATTTTATGATAGAACAGAACAGGACTAGAAGCAAATGTTAGAGACAGAAGTAAATCTTAAACATGGTTAGGGGTTACCAGTTAGGGTTGGGTAAGGGTTTGTGTTGGGGGAATTAAGTTTAGATGGTTAGAGATAGAGGTTAAGATTAGGGGTAGGAATTAGAGGGTTGGCCAAGTGTAAAGGTTTGGATTGGGTATTAGGTTTAGAGGGTTAGTGTTAGGTTTAAAAGTTAGGATAAGGGGTTTGGGTAAGAGGCTAGGGTCAGGTTTAGGGGTTACGATAAGGGACTTGGGTTAGAGTTAGAGGTTAGGGTTAGAGTTAGGTTATCTTTAGGGTCAGAGTTCAGCCTAAGGTTGGCTCAAGGTTCTTGCATAAGGTAAGAGGTATGGGTTTAGCATAGGGTTAGGGTGATGCACTCGGTTTAGGGGCTTGGTTTAGGGGTTAAGGTGAGGAGGTTTGGTTAGCTTTAGGGTTAGAGTTTTAGCATTAGCATTTATTTAGCATAGATTTAGGGATAATGCTTTAGCATAGGGTTAGGGTGAAGGGATAGCTTTGTAGGTTGGGGTGAGGGACTAGGTCTAGAGGTTAGGATGAGGGGTTAAGTTAGCTTAATGCCTAGTTCACACTACAGGATTTAAAGCCGATTAACGTTACCGAGCTCGCCAACAGGTCGGGCTGTGATGGGTAGAAAATCAGTGAAGAATCGCCACGCAGCAGTCTTTACGTGTGAACTACTCAACAACGCATTAAAGAGACTTGCTGACGTGTCGCCGACACCTTGCAGACACCAAACAAACATCTAACATGCCAAATATCTGGTGTTGCGACAAGCTACAGCCAATGAGAGAGCAAGTCATGGCTTGTGGGCACAGGTAAAAAAAAAGTAAAGCGATCCGCCAACTTTTAAAGTTGAACTTGGCATTAGGGTTAGAGTTCGGCTCAAGGTTGGCTCAGGATTCTTGTTTCAAGGATAAGTGCTGACCTTCAAGAATCTAAAAGCTGTATTGCTGATGTATTGCATGTGTGTGTGAGAGGGAAATAGAATAACATTTGTTAAGATATTATCCTGACAAGATTTGACTTCTTTCTCATCCCTAGGCGAATTCTAAGTCGGGAGGGACCATCAGCCTTCCTTAAAGGAGCGACATGTCGAGCCCTGGTCATAGCACCGCTTTTCGGAATCGCACAAGGAATCTATTTCCTGGGGGTGGGAGAGCAGGTGATGAAGCTGCTGGATTAGATATGAAGTGTCATATCAGTAAACAAACATAGAGTACTGTAACAATACGTGGAGAGAGAGAGAGAGAGAGAGAGAGAGGTGAATAGAGGTTAAGTGGTTAAAATGAGACAGATGTCCACTTATATAACTAAAGAAACTGGAAAAACAAAAGAACTAGCTGATGAGACTCACAAGTGCTGATGATGCAAATTAAGACCCAATTCTATTTCTCCTTTCCCCGAACCCCTCCGTTTCACGCGTTCATGTGAAGGGATAAAAGTGTCTCAATTCTCTTTTGGTTAAAGGTGTAGGGGTAGGCGTGAAAGGGCCAGAGAAGTCTTCAAACAAAGATTTTTCGAGCCACACTCTAAAAGTAGGGGTATGAAAAAATTTTCCAAGATACATTAGCTACAGCAGCAACATGGCTGCCCAAGCGATCAAAAGAGATTCACAAATAAGCATTTTGGAATAATTAAGGAATTTAACAACCAACAGTCATCTGTTTTATTCTATTCAATGCTCTGTTCATTTTATTTTACCGTCATGTTTTTCAAAAAGACGTTTAAAAAAAAAAAAAAAATCGCTAACGTTCGCTAACGTTTACACTGCTGTCCGATAGTCCCACAACAGGTACTTGATGACTTGTCAGAATGTCCTGTCATAAATAAAAGTCTAGTGACAGGAAATTAGCTTTTTACCGCACGTATGATGACGTGTAATAGTGTAGTAGTGGTAGTGTTCCATTTCTTATTTTCGTACTTACACCACCGCATCACGCTGTTCAAAGGGCCAATGGGATGGGGTGGGTATAGGGGTATAAAATAGAATTAGGATTAGGCCAATGATGTAGACAGGGTTCATTATACTAAAAGTTGAAGATTAACTTAATTTTGACTAATTAATCAAAAAAAAGAAAAGAACTACACACACACACACACCCAAGGGATGACATCACAAGTAGACTAGCAACGTATCAGATTTATTGCATTAAAATAAACAAATAAATAAATAGCAGCATGCTAGTGGGATCAGAGATAAACATAGACACTTTAAGATGAAGAAAGCTGATTGGTGCTTTGCTTTATATCAGTGTTTAAGAGTGAGTGTGAAAGGCTCTGTAGGACATGCTGCTCTCATTTGCATTTACAGCATTTGGCAGACGCCCTTATCCAGAGCGACTTACTTACATTTATCTCCAGGTATCAGTCCAACACCTTAACCACTGAGCCAATACTTTACCCACTCCCCCTCTTCTCTTCATCTCTGCTTTAATCCCCTGCGTTAAGTACACACCCTTATCATGAGACATCTGTGTTTATCTCATTTATACAACTAAGCAGTTAAGGGCCTTGCTCGAGGGCCCAGCAGTGGCAGCTTGGTGGTCCTGAAAATTGACTTTACAACCTTATGGTCAACCAATCCAACTACTATCTAACTACCGCGCTACCACTTGCCAAAGGTGCTCATTTTAAAGATAGACTGTGCTTTTAAAGTGTTGTGCAACATTTATCTAGCAAAACATCTAACTTAGCTTAAGAAACTGTTCTAACCCCAAACAAAAGAAAGAATTATGCAAATCTGCTCAAAGGGCATGTCTACATTTGTGTTTAGGACACATGCACATACTTCTAAAAATTTATAAAGGCTGCATTGGTTTATTTACTAACTTTTGCAGTGACAAGCTTTTTTTTTTTTTTACTTTTGCTAATATCACAGACTTTACCTTAATTAGGACGAGGGCTTTTCAGTGATCTAAAGGATACCAGTACAGGTTAGTGGAAATGTGCAGCAGTAAGTTAGTGTAGTTGGTGTGAGAAATTGGTATCACCGATCCAAATCGTAAGCTTCCAGCGGTCTCGTATTAACCCTTATATTCTGCTCTGCTTGATCTGATCAGTTAATTTATTTTTTTATGTATTGTGTAATTTCTAGACACAAGCTGAAAAATCAGAACAATTAATTGATTTTTTTTTACACCACACAAATGTCAGTGATTTACAATTTATAATCGCTTTTTAATAATCAATTTATCGTTCCTTTTTTAAATTGCAAAACTGTTATAACGAAGATAAAAAGTTGCTTTTTTGTCTTTTTAACTTAATGAGACAAAACTTCATTTCATTAATCCAGTCGAAAAATATGATAAAAGTCTCCTCAACAAAAACTTGTTACTTGCTGTGATAATTAGGACAAAATGCAAACTAGTCAAAAAGAGTTAAAAATGAATCTTTTAAATGAAACACTCTGACCAATCACAATTATTTAGCATTTAGTAGCACTGTGGTGTAACTTTATAAAAAAAATCCTGTATGTGTGTAGGGCAAACTCGGAATTAGTGAACAGAACATAAGGGTTAAAGACAGCTGGATGCCTTCCCGGGGTCAGCACTAGAGATCGACCGATAATCGGTTTTACAGATATTTTCCCTGAAAATTAAGCCTGTTTTTGATGGCTGAATATCAATTTAATAATTTTTGTATCAGATCCACTGATATATGGTGCCATCTAGTGGCCAAAAGACAATTCAACTAGCGAGTAAACGAACAACATTGCTAGTAAAAAGTAAATTGATTTGCTTTAATTTATGTACTTTAATTTAACCTTAAGTTTTGATTAACTGTCATTAAATACACTTGATGACAGTGGATGACAGTAAATTTTTTGGGAGACCTTTATGTATTTATATTGATGTAAAAAGTCAAATTCTTTTATATTATTTGCAAGATGGAAATATATTTAGTTATTTTAGTACGGTTGTTATCATTGTGTTAAAAACAAAACAAAAAGTAAATATTGTTTCTGCATATCGGTTATCAGTCGCATGCGAATAGTTGGTATCGTTATCGCTTCTTAATATCGGTCGATCTCTAGGTAGCACATCTCAGTTACTTACACTTATTACATATCCTGCATTTAATGAAATACAAAAACACAAAGCAAAAAAGATACAGACATTCTAAAATATGCACCTTTAATGATTTTATTTATTTAACTCATTACCTGGACTTAAAACCCAGAATGAAAGAAAGAAATATAAAAATATTTATATAGTACAAATAAATATGAAAAAATATATTAACAATGATATTTAAATATTAGTTATTTTCTGCTTATACTAATGTCCTATAAGTATAGTACGCTGCAATTTTATTCTAAATATCAAAACCTATTCTGTTTTGTGGCGTTGTTATGATCTCTACAGTCTGTCAACGTCAGAAAACTTTATTTATCTGTCAGATATCCGTATAACTGTACACACTATAACACCAAAAACTATTACACAATCACAAAGTGACTTATAATAAAGGGTTGTTGTTTTATTGTTGGAAGAATTGACCAGAATCTTGTGCTTGTGTTCCGGTCACATGACACTCATATGCAGTCGAGGTTTAAGGAAACAATGCAATTATTATTCTGGTATTTGTTTTCTTTTTAAATATACATGTATATCTTATATATATTCCTTGTTATTTTCAAACATACACATGCAAAGTATTATTACTGCGCTGAATGGAGTAACGTAAAGTACAAACATCCACTGTGGTGAAGACACGGTGAGAAAGAAACAAGCGCCGCCTTGTGGCTGAATTTTACACTACAGTCTGACCGATGTTTTTTTTTTTTTACTTTTTAATTATTTTTCGATCATGTCTTTATTTGTTTATTTTTTTTTTTTTCATTTGTTTTATTTTTTTTGTTTTATGTTTATTTTAATCAGTCTGGATTTTGTTGTATATTCTGTTTTACGTTAGCTTTTAATTCTCAGTTTACACATTTATTATCGCTCAGAAAATGTGACGTCATCACAGCGCGCATTTAGTCCTTTATGATTCCTGTGTGGGGAACATAAAGCTCTTCCAAAACATTATTATAGAAGTGTGTTTGCTGATAGAAGTGTGGGGTTTTTTTATGTAGTTTTAAAATTCTATAAGTAATTTGACTGAAAAAAGCACAAAAATCAATCATTTTAGCTGCATCAATGACTGAAAACCTTTCTTGAAATTGATAAACTAAAAAGCTTGCACATCTGTACACCAGTTCCTCTGACAGGTCCAGCCACCAGCTTTCACTTTGTATGGTTCTCGTAAAGCTTGGTTGGATATTTAATTTTTAGTCCGAATGAGGAACTTCTTAGTTGTTGTCTGGTTTAATATAAAACCTTTATGGGTTTTTTTGGTCAGTTCCTCTGAAATGACAAAGAAATAGTATTTTTTTTTTTTTTTTTTTACCAGTGGAACCTAAAAACTTACCCAAAACAGCATCACAATCTGTCCATAGGCGACACTAAATGTGCATAAGTAACTAATTTATTGATAAATGAGACCTGTTGTATACTTAAGCTCAAGAAATAAAGTGTGATTGTATGAATCGGTTCCAGCTCCAGGTTTTGACAGTATTGTGTCTGCAATAAACATTATTTGTCCATCATTTCAGTACCATAAGTTATTTTCTGTGATGTTTGTCCTGTAAGTGATGAAATATTTGTCCTCATTTGATTTCATGTTGACAGACAATGAAAGGAAAAACATACCTGTTCTTTTTTTAATGCTTATATTGTAACAAATGATTTTAACGCAACACCAGTACTGAAATGTTTCCAAATATAGAAATAAAATATATTTGATTTATTTCTTGGTTTTTTGTTCACACCCACACACAAGCAATAAAATGAAAAGCAAGGCAACAAAAGCTTCTACCGCACACGCAGATGTTAATAGCAGGATAAACAACCGAAACAAATCATTATCTGTGAGTGTAAAGAAACTGTAGAGTTCACCAACAACGGTGGTTTGGAGGGTCCAGTTCTGGTCAGGTTCTCGTTTACAGAGTTTTTATTATCCATGAGCACAAAGATCATCCTGTTCCCCATCCAGAGATAGATTCACAACAGGCTCATGACAATCTCAGCTCGCTTTAGTACAGGCCACACTTTTCCAGTCAGTCCCCGCCATCGTAACCCAAAGAATAAAAGTAGTTCACACAGAGGGACAGTGACCTCCTACACACCGGAGTATAAACCCAGTCATGGTGAGATAATAAGAGTAATTCTATTCGATATCTGTCAATCCATGAACTTGCGGTTCTGGTTAGCGCCGAATAGAGACACACGGATTTCAGGCATCATCTGTAAATACAAAAAAACACGAAAGACATTAGAGATATTTTTAGTGGCAATAGTCTGTTAAATCAGTTTAAGATTTTTAATAGAACTTTTTACTGACTGAACTACAGAAGAGCCATTAATCGTGCGGTACTCATTCTTTCCTGATAACGTTTTTGATATCATCATAGTTCAAAATCTAGACTTTTAGCTTTCTGGTAGTTGTATGTGACTTTTTAAATGCTCTCCCGAAAAAACAAGGCCATCATGACGCTCCACATCTCTCAATAGAAGAAATAAATTACGGGGAGAAGAAAACAAGCACTGCCTTGTGGCTGAATTTTACACTACAGTGACCGAAATTACTAAGGATAAGGATTTTTTTACTGTACTAATAATTCAATTTTTTTTTTTGACAGTATTGTGGGTCCACTCTTGTAAAATGCCTTTCACTTCCTAATTTTTGTTTTGTTTTAATTGTGTAAACTCGCTTCAGTAAGCTACTCAGTGAAATATGAAGTCCAGACACATTTATATGTTGACAAACATCTTTGAATGTAGCAGAATCTGAGTCTGAATTCGAGTCCGAGTCGTGGCGTCTGCGCCAAGACAAGGCAAACTCTGCACAAAGACAAAATGGCCGCTGCACTGTACTCGTGTGTCACACCCTTTCAAACATGGCGCTGTTTTTAAAATAAAAGTTCAGATTCATTACACCAAACAGACAACTTTTAGCACAAGTAGTAATATTGTGCTGTGTTTATTCTAGTAATACGTCTTAATTGTTTTAGGCCAAATGTTTAATCTGTTTTTGTTAATTTATATAGTTTTGTATCGTTTATACATTAAATGTAATTAATGAACCCGTTAGTTTTAGTTAAGATTTTTTTTTTGTAAAGCTGGCAGCCTTAACAATTTATATATTGTTATCGTCAATATAGAAAAAAATGATTAAGTTTACATTTTTGCCATTTTGCCCAGCCCTACATTTCACTGAACGGCTCCTGGACGTATGCACAATGTTTAAGCCGGTCCCATTTGTTTGTATGCCGAAAATACTTCGCCAGCTGATACAACATTTTACTAAACCTGATTTTTTTTTCCTTTAAAGATCATTTGTCAGTTGGATCACAGTTGAAATGTTACCTGCTGAGCTAGAAGATCCAGTCTGCTCTCCAGAGTGTTGGCCACCTTGATCTTCCCGTTGGCATTATAGACCTCCACACCTCCCGAGCTACATACACAAACACACACACACACACACCCAGCGTTAAACCAGTAAAAAAAAAATCATGTGTTTTTTTTTTTTTAGCCCCATGATTCTCATGACCTCATGAATAAACAGGAAGTAGGAAGCGCTGTGCAGACAGGTGAAATCTTACATGTCAGGCGAGAGGAAGTTCTCCTTGTCGATACGGACCTCAATGTTATTTTTTACTTTTTCTTTATAGATGGGGATGTTTTTCTGTACAGCAGCCTGAAAAAATATAAAGAGCGATGGATTATATTTTCAAGCTGCTACTATACAAGAAGAAGAACAGCTTACAGGAGAAATCCAACATTCTGGAAACTTCACAGTTAATCCATAAATTTAACATTTAACTACAGATCAAACTGCACACGGTTTCAACGGCTGTGTTTATTAAAAATATTATCATGATACTTTCTTTCTGCCATTTTTTTAATATACTAGTTAACACTCAGTCAACGTTTCCTTTTTTCTTCTATCTGGCTTTTTTCTTTCCTTTATCTTTCTTTTTTTCCCCCTTTACATTTTTTGCATTTAGCATCTTCACCACACTTTCATCCATTTCGTAAGTCCACCTAGAGGCACATTCACCTATCCTTCGTTTTGCCAAGTATGGAAGAGATTCTGTGCTGCTTTCTTACACAAGTGTGACGAAACCCACAAAAATTAAACATTATGCTGGGAGAACAGTTCTCACCTCCACCACGGCCAGATCATCTTTACGGCAGCGGATCGTCACCTTTGGTTCCAGCAGCTGATAAAAACCCTGAGGAAAAAAGCGTTAATGTGTTAATCTCGTCTTTAAAAAAAGACTTTAGTGTGTAATAAAAGTGCAGACCTGCAGAATGAGTCCCTCTAACAAAGTCGGATACTGGGACGAGTCTTTAGCGATGTCGGCTAACCGCTTACGGGCTTCGTTTAAAAGATCCTAAAAAAACCACAGCGCACACACACAAAAAGAGAGCGAGAGAAAGTGTAACATCTACATGATATAGAGGATGTACAAGAACAATACACAAGCACAACATAAACCTGCAAACAAACAAACAAACAAAAAAAACACTCCCAACACCCACAAAAACACACACACACACCAAACACGCACAAAAAAACCCCACACACACCAAACACGCACAAAAAAACCCACACACGGCTTGTACCAGTATCATGTCATCCCGAGCCTTGAGCACCTTCAGTCTGGCCTGATTCATCAGATTGGACATCTGACTATAGAGACACAGACAAATTTCTGAATGACCAGAGACACAGACAGATTTAGGAATAATCAGAGACACAGATGCAGCAATGATCCGAGACACAGAGAGATTTAGAACGATCCGAGACAAAGAGATTTTTTTTAATGATCAGAGACACAGACAGATTTTTTTTTAATGATCAGAGACACAGAGATTTTTTTTAACGATCAGAGGACACAGAGATTTTTTTTAATGATCAGAGACACAGAGATATTTTTTTTAACGATCAGAGGCACAGAGATATTTTTTTTAACGATCAGAGGCACAGACAGATTTTTTTTAACGATCAGAGGCACAGAGATATTTTTTTTAACGATCAGAGACAGACAATTTTTTTTTGAACGATCAGAGGCAACAGACAGATTTTTAACGATCAGAGGCCAGACAGATTTCTGAACGCAGAAATCTGAGAGAGCACAGAGAGATTTCTGAACGATCAGAGACACAGACAGATTTCTGAACGATCAGAGACACAGACAGATTTCTGAACGATCAGAGACACAGACAGATTTCTGAACGATCAGAGACACAGACATATTTTTTGAAAAAATCAACGATCAGAGCAGAGATATTTTTTTTAACGATCAGAGGCACAGAGATATTTTTTTTAACGATCAGAGGCACAGAGATATTTTTTTAACGATCAGAGGCACAGAGATATTTTTTTGAACGATCAGAGACACAGAGAGATTTTTTGAACGATCAGAGACAGAGAGATATTTTTTTGAACATCAGAGACACAGACAGATTTCTGAACGATCAGAGACACAGACAGATTTCTGAACGATCAGAGACACAGACAGATTTCTGAACGATCAGAGACACAGACAGATTTGAACGTAAGACACCGACAGATTTCTGAACGATCAGAGACACAGGACAAGATTTCTGGTTCTGAACGATCAGAGACACAGACAGATTTCTGAACGATCAGAGACACAGACAGATTTCTGAACGATCAGAGACACAGACAGATTTCTGAACGATCAGAGACACAGACAGATTTCTGAACGATCAGGAATGCAGGAAGGTCATGACTCACATTTTTTTTTGCTGCTCAATCTGCTTCTCTTTCTTCTCGTAGTATTCCATTATCTTAAGCCTCTGTGTTTGGACAAGTCGTCCCTTCTCAATGTTAAACTCTTCTTCAGCCTGCAAAGAAAACACACACACATTTAGACACACAGATGTAAAATACCAGCGAGATGCCTCAGAATCGTCGGGTTAGTATACACTTTACCCTTGCGTCGATTTCCTCTGCCTTCTCGTTAGCCTCTTGCTCGATAAAGGCCATCATGTGTTTGATCTAGAAAAATATCAAATTGTTAACATCTGCAGGGTTGCTCATAAGACAGCTACAAAACATCTGGAGCAACTTTCTGCAACAAAGTCTGATCTTTTTTGACAGTTAACTTTTTCCACTTCAACCCAAAGTGGGGAAGACACAGTTATGTAGGTGTGCTGCTGGTGAGGTGTCCACAAACTTTTGGCCAGATAATGTATCTCAGTTCTACAGTGAAGGGAACAGTGATTAAAGTGTTGGACTGCTGATCGTGGCGTTAAATATTCAGCACCACCAAATCCCAACACTGGGCCTCTAATCTACCCTAACCATGAGCATAATACTGTATCTGGATAAAGGAGTCTGCCAAATGCCAGAAATCATTCAAGGGCTGTGTAAAAATATCGATTCATAATAGTGTATCGATATTCAACCTTCTAATATCGAGACATGTTTAAATGATGTGTTTAACTGATTTACATTAATATTTAATTAAAACTTCCTTCCCAGCTCCTGTAGTTGGCGCTGACACGTACGATGATTGTCTAATGGCACCTCCAGCTTTCTTTATGTATGTATATGTATTTCTACCTATTTGATTTATATTTTTTACTTTGAGTATTGTGATAATTGTATCATGACCTAAGTATCGTATCGCGATGCCCTTGCCAATACACAGCCCTAAATAATTTCCTGGCTTGTTTTACTTTCATACTAAACCACTAAAGTTTTTTAGGGTTTTATTGTAATGATAAATATTCCTAATATTTCTTCCTAATTCCTAGTATTTACGTACAAACGTATTACAGTATATTCCGATTGAGCATAAAAACAAAGATTGTTGTTCTAAAAGTTTTATTGTTCTAAACCTTTTCTACAAACTTGATTTATTGATTAATATAAGGCTGTTACGTAATCCTGGTATGTGGAAAAGCAGATCTGAGTCTGGTTTAAAGGTCCATCATGGACAAGACGGATCAGGTTCAGTTCCTGGAGAAACTCTGCATAATTTAGCTGGGAATTTAACTCGATATGAACTTGTGCTTGTTTTTTAATGTGAATATTTTGCATTTAATCAACGATAAATATGGTCTTAGTTCATTTTAGGAGAAATGAAGTGAATTAGTGTGTTTTAGTGGAAACTCCTAAACAGTGCAATATTCACTGGTTCTCCATTTTTAGGTTCAACAGGAAGAAGAAATTGCTGAATAACGTTGAATTGAAGCTTTTAACTTCTTTAGAACAAAACTTAATTCCGAAAGTAATTTTACACGTGTAAAAAACGAAATAATAGTAATAAAACACTTTACTATTATCAACTTTAGTAAACTTTGCTGAACAAATAGATTCTACAGCCTTTTAACGAGCAGGTTTACCTGTTTCTGAACGTCGGCATCACTGAGCGCCATGTCTGTTCTTCTGTCGAGAAAGTTTACCAAAATAAAAAGATAAAAATTCCCTTTCAAAATAAACTTAAAAACGATCAAATGTTGTCACTTCTGCAAACCATTTAACACTTTTCGCGCTGGAGAAGCGGAATCATCTGACCGGAAGTGTGCTGCTATGTAACGTGACGCAGTAAACGTCGAATGGGCATGGTTTTGTTTAGTTTTTAGTTTTTAATTTAATTTTTAATTTTTATTACAGTAAGCTTTAACAGCAACAATGTCGGTTGCAGACGTACTTATGGATAAATAAATAAATAAACGTAGCATAAAGAGACCCGTTCTAAACACATTTTCGGTTTACTGTATTTTGCCACCTTTTATATCGCCAGGTGTGTTACAAACTATCCACTAGGTGGCAGTACTGCATAGACCCTTGAGCGCCACCTGCGGTAATTTTCTAGTACTGTATTATTATTAGTAGAATGAGAAGAATCATTGAAGACGCTCACCTGTTGATATAAAGAGAAATAAAAAGAGATTTTCTGGAATTGGAAGGTAATAATAAACGTTATGCACTTATTATCTGTAGAAATGTATGTAGTACTTATGTTTGCGTTTTCTAACGAAACTTAATACAAGTCCAACATCATTAGATAAGTTCTATTTGTACGTTAATACATAGAAATTAACACATATTTCCATGGCTATTTTCAATTTTCTTTTTGTAGATGATATCCTTACACCTGTAAGCTTGGTCAGAGCTGTACTACGACTACACCTACAAACAGTGTACATCTATTCCTGAAACACCCAGTGATGGGTGAATGTGATTTTGCCACATAGGATGTGATTCTGGATTAATATCCTTTGTTCATCCTGAACCGACACTTTAATTAACCAATTATAACCATCTGATCTCATCAGTGTGTGTCGACCAAACCCGCCTCAATCATCTGTAAATATTTCTTTTTTTTTTTTAATTCAGTTTATTGGCTAAGACTGGAAATGTAGTAGTTCTGGAGCAATTAATGACAATAACAATACAAAAACTATGAATATACTTTTCATTTATGCACACACACACACACACACACCTAAATACATTTTACTGCACATACACATTATGTGAATTTGTTCAGCATGTAATTTATTACGTATGTCATTTAAGTATATTATGTTTTTTAAATAATTAAATACATTTATAATATAAATTTTATTCATTTTAACATGTTGGTTTACAATGATAGAAAGAATCAAAAATGGATTGAGGCGGGTTTGATCGACACACACTGATAACATCAGATGGTTATGATTGATTGATTAAAATGTTGATCCAGGAATAACAAAAGATGTTCATCCAGGATCACATTCTAGTTGGCCAAATCACACTCACTGTATATTTAGAACAACTGATAAGGTGATGTCCATGAACATCCGCGGCTGATGGTATTACTTAGGGTGCATTTCAGTACATTCTGTTGAAGAAGATAAACTGGGAAACCTGCTGCGATACACATATGTTTAGGAAAAAAATCTCTTCATGCCAAAAATACTGTTGTCTACGATAACGCTGAGAACTAAACACATGGCCGGTGAAGTATAAGAGCTGTGATGTAATGTGCTAATCGGTAGACGTGATCATGAGGGTCTGCATCGCGCTGTTTACGATTTTTGTGGCAGCTTATTGCCGTAAAGTCTTCATCGGGTAAGTTCAATAGTCGTCAATAGTCAATCTTTAAAAAACAATTGCACGATTGGATTTAAATTATATTTAAAGTCTGAAATTTTTTTTATCCTAATTTGCACAAGTCAAAGTTGTTTATTTGTTTATAACATTTATACACCATTTCAACTCTTTACGTTACAGGGACCAGGTTTTGCGAATTGATGCAAGATCTGAGGAGCAAATCCAGCTTTTGCAGGAGCTGGAGAACACAGAAGGGTTAGAGGTACAGCATAGCAGTGCTGCATACTAACTGAACGAAGAACATGGATACAAGGCAGTGCATCATTCCTAAAAAAATATTATTTGACTCTATATTGACGAAAGTTGTGGAAACCTGACCATCACAAACATATGAAACATCTTATTCCAGATTTATTCCTATTTTACTGTTAGATTTAGATCTATTTTCACTACAATTTGAAGCTTAAATGTTCATTCAGTTCCAAGTGAGATCAGACACTAATGTTGAGGTGATCTGGGGTTCAGTCGGTGTTCCAGTTTATCCTGTTGGGAAATTAGTTGCAATTTATGTTCTTTAGGATGTTTGTTTTTAAAAGTTTTATTGCGCTGTAATTGAAATTTAATATTTAAAAGAGAAATAGTAATAGTAAGTAATAATAAGTCATAATGAAATGTTAGAAGGTTATGTGTTTTGAGGGGAGTTGGGATTGCGTTATTATAACTAGAAAGAGCATCGAGGCACGATGCAATAATAGGAACCTTTGGTTGTAAAGGAAAAAAAATATCTCAAAAAATAAAAAAATGACAAGTAAAAAAACAAGACTAAAGGGATAGATCAACAACACAAGTAAAATCAACAAACTATAGCAACAAGTAAAAAACATAGTGTGGTATAAATAGGGGTGAGAAGCAGGTTTAATCAAAGGCATACAATAGAAGAAAGCTTAACAAGCAATCTTCGACCAGCACTTGGAAGCATTAGACACTAAATCGTGTATGCGTTACTTATATAAGGGTTCAGTGCGCTTAGAGATAAGAGACCTAAGAGGCTAAATTTTGAGTTTTGATCAGAGAAGCCTATTTAAGGTTCCGAGGTGCAAGTATCATTTTAGCTAGAATTACCCAGCCATTGCATTTTTGGTAACTTTCATTGTAAAAAGCTGTCTTTCTGTAGGCCTGTGAACTCTTCTCGAACCATGTCTTTTTTTCTACATTTCTGCGTTGACATTTGGAGCACAGCCGACTCAGTTCCGACAATCCCAAAGATCTTTAGTATTAAGGGTTGAGTCAGAGTCAGGGCTCTGTGCAACCAGTCTGCATAGTGCTCAGGGGTTTTCAGGAACATATGAACAGTGTTTAATATAATAATTCGTATTATAATGTAATAAAGTACAATACAATTTTGTTAAAAGTTTGGAAAAGAAACACAAATTATTATATGTATATGTGGGGAAGTGGTAACGCAGTGGTCAAGATGTTGGACTGCTTATTGGAAGATCGGGGTTTTATTCCCAACACCACCCATCTTCCAGTGCTGGGCCCCTGAGCAAGGATGGTAACCCCCAATTGTTCAATTGTATAAAAGAGATAAATGAAGTCACTTTGGATAAGGGTGTCTGCTAAATTTGGAAAATGTACATGTCAATGTCACAGGTTATTAGTCTGGTTTTGCAAAAACACAAGGACAAGAGAGAGAGAGAGAGAGAGAAAGAGAGAGAGAGAGATTGAATCATATGCAGGTTGCCATGACACTGATCCCACCAGTGTGACCATATTTAGGAAAAGTTAACCATACTGGCATCTGATGTGTCTTAAAAACAAGGTCATGTAATTATTTACTTAATTGGTGAATTTACTGCAAAATTCCTTCAGTCCCTATGATCATTTCATAAGATTAATTAACTATCAAGCATCAAATAACTTTAGTTTTTATTTAGCTGGACTTCTGGACTCATCCTGTCTCCACTGACCTTCCGGTGGACATTCATGTGCCGTACAGCAGTCTAAATGCTGTCCGGACTTTTCTTCAGGAGAACGGGATCCTCTTTAATGTTATGATCGAGGATTTGCAGGTAAGAGGGATGTAATAGCTTTGGATACACACAAACAGAGAATCCTAATAAATATTAGTCATGACTAATCTTATATGTTGTTAAACAGGAAATCCTGAATAAAGAGCAAGAAGATTTACAGCACAAAACCATAAAAGAAGGAGATGCTAAGAGCTTCAACTACGCAACCTACCATCCGCTTGACACAGTAAAAGCTTTTATCTTATGCACAAAACACACACTTATACACTATTGCCAATATGTCTTTCACACCTGCTGACCTAGTGACAGCCACAGAATCATATTAAATTACTGTGGAAAACACTGATCCTAGACCAGTAGTTATAAGCAGTTATAAAACCAGAAGCAACCACAACCCCCTGGTTTGACTGAGAAAATTCCACAGAGAAATGCATATTGCTAGTCAGCGGCGCTGCTAAAAATTTTGGGTTCTATTAAAGAATCTGAGTTTGGGCCTCTTACCAAATCCATTTTCCATTGTTACTACTAATAAAACAGATCTCTGGGGGCCCCCAAACTGCATGAGTTTCTTAAAATAGTCCTAATTTACCGGCCTCTTAGCGGCGCCCCTGTTGCTACTGGCAAGTCTGTGGCCAGAGGAAGGCTAACACATGCTCCGCTTATGAGGCTTTGGCTGATTAGGACTCTCTCAGTTGTTTCTTTGTTTTTTATTTTCTGTTCCAGCAATTACGGGGTAATAAATGAATAAATCAATCAATAATACAATCTCTATGCATGCAGATCTACAGTTGGATGGACAGCATGGTGTCCGCTCATCCCGATTTGATCTCCAAAGTGCATATCGGAAGTTCATACGAGAACCGTCCCATGTATGTGCTAAAGGTAAAAAAAAATTATGACCAGGTGATTGTGGGTGTGTGTTAAGTGCGTTCGAGGCAATGATCAGAAAATGTTTATTTATTGCACATTTTTTTCAGTTTGCTGTATTCCTGTTTATACTCTTTACACTGTTTGCACTGCTACTGACTTTTTGCACAGAAGATTCAGTCACACTGCACATATTAGCTTGTCCATTTTGTTATTTTAATATATATATATTTATAATTTAGTGCATTATATGTACATATATAGTATTTTTTGTGTAATTTCTTTTAATGTCTAAAGGCCTTAGATCTTTTACTTTTGCTGAGCAATACAATGACAATAAAGCCTCCCCTATCCTTTTTATCCTCTTAACATGTATCCCCCACCCCCAAAAAAACAAAAAAACTCCACGATGCATAAAAACATAAAAACATCCAAACACAATATGTTCTCTTACTGGAAATTACTGTTCTCTTACTGGAAAGTTTTTTAGCTTGAAAAAACTGTGGATAATCCAAACTCTCAGCAAACTCCACCTGTAAATGTAAGCAGTGTGTTTTGCTTCTGTAATGGCTCTCAGACTATTACTTGTGACAGACTTGGATAACGTTTTTAAAGTACAGTAGATTTGAAGTCTCACATCTAGGGTGCTACAGAGCCTAATAAATTACATAATGTATATCATGAAGTCTAAACGATTAAGGTAATGTGTTATTTAAGTCATTTTGAATATGTACAGTTTAGCACTGGAAGCAACCGGCCTGCAATCTGGATTGATGCTGGAATCCACTCTAGAGAATGGATCTCAACTGCTTCTGCTGTATGGATGGCTAACAAGGTAAGTGACTCGATTAGATATTCCAAGTAATATTGTTTAAGACTTTTTGCAAGCTCATGAAAGTTAAAAAGTTAAAAATTTTAGTATATTAATTCCAATATTTCATACATTTTTATTTCTGTACATTAGCTAGCTACAGATTTTGGTGCTGATCCTTCTGTCACTTCTCTTCTGAAACAAATGGACGTCTATCTGATGACCGTCACTAACCCCGATGGCTATGCCTACACCCATACTAATGTAAGTCATTTGTCACTGCAGTCGGTTACATTGAAGATGCAGCAGAGCATCCAAGCATCCGCCAAACACCCAACTGCTTTTGTGCACAATATATTCTGGGAAGAGTGGTAGTTCAGTGGATAAGGTGTTGTGTGCTGATCAGAAGATTGGGGACTTAATCTTATCACTACCATGCTGCCACTACTGGGCCCCTGAGCAAGGCCCTTAACAATCAAATGCTCAGTTGAATAAAAAATGTAAGTAACTCTGGATAAGGCTGTCTGCCAAAGTCAGAAATGAAAACATAGATATATTGCACAAAATCTGCACTTTATTTATAATAGTGATATTATTCTGTTATTTGTTAACAGTCAGGAAGTACGTACTTATGTACAAACATATTTGTATGCTAATGTAGTAAGTAGTATGCCATTTTGAATGGTACCTTTGTCAGAGGTGTATGCGTGTATGCCTGGAAGATTCATATTTAGGCTTCCACATGTTTATAAGCTATTATAAACATGTTGTAAAACTTTTTATAATTAAACACACTATTAAATATTTTTGTTAATACCTTATTTTAGTTCAGGATTGTGTACATTTTTAAATCTTTTTCCTGTGTCTGTGTGTGTTTGTTATGTGTTCTTTGCCTTTCTCTTAACTTCGTAAAACCATGCCAGTTGGTGAACTGGCTTCTTTTTGGTGTAAATGTGTCTGTTTTGTGCTCTATGATGATCTGGCATCCCACACAGGGTGTTCTGATGAAGGTGAAGATAAATATGTGAATAAATGAACTGCCGTTTTCTAAAACAACTTTATACTAAATCCAGAATCTGTTCTTGCAATACTGGGCATGAGGCAGGGATCATGCATAAGCACATTACTACACTTGATATACATATTTGAGCAACTTAACATAGTCCTTTTCTTCTACCTACACACAGCGACCCAAGCTTAGGATTGAATTTTGAACCCAGGACTGCTGCACCATTGTGTTGTTTGCTGTAGACTAATGTTTAGTTGTTTGCTGTATACTACAGGTAATCTATGGAATTTTTCATTTCTAGGACCGCATGTGGCGCAAGACTCGCTCCGTCAACCCTGGTTCCTCGTGCCGAGGTGTCGATCCCAACAGAAACTGGGACGCTGGCTTTGGTGGTAAAAAAATAATTCTTATTATTTGCAATGGCTGTAAAAGATATTTATTCATTTGTTAGATGTCATCATGATCTTCGTTTCTTCGGCTCTCTACAGGTCCTGGTGCCAGTAAGAACCCATGTTCTGACTCCTACCATGGACCTTCGGCACACTCGGCTATTGAAGTGAAGAATATTGTAAACCTCATCAAGACGCATGGCAAATTCAAGGCCTTCATTTCTATTCACGCCTACTCCCAGCTGCTCATGTACCCATATGGATATATCTGCACCAACATCCCCGACCAGGCGGAACTTGTAGGCTGCTTTTTAATTCTTTTTAATTCTTATTTCAGTTTGGACAGAATGTTTTAATCAATTTATTTAAACAGCAGTGCCGACAGTAGTGCACAAAGCAGATTGCTGGTTAAAATCAATGTATCGCGAATGAAAAACTCTTTTTAGTTGTTTATATGTTTGCATTTTATGGAATAAGGTCATTTACATTCAAAAAAGGAATCTAATGTGCCAGCTTTATGGAACTTTTTAAATTTTTGTTAACTCTTCCTAAAGAGTACGATTTTGTTCAAGTGTTAAGTGGGAATTGTTCAGAGGAAAGCGGTAACCCAGCGGTTAGTGTTGGACTACTAATTGGAAGATCAGGGTTTGATTCCCAGCACCACCAAGATCAGGGTTTGATTCCCAGCACTACCACTGTTGGGCCCCTGAGCAAGGCCCTTAACCCCCAATTGCTAAGTTGTATGAGAGATAATTGTAAGTCGCTCTGGATAAGGGCATCTGCCAAATGCTGTAAATGTTTATTTTATGTGAAAAAAAGGCAAATAATAGAGGCTGGTCAGTGAACTAGTATTATAGCTGATATATGTGGTCATAAGACGAACTAGTTGCGCAGACGTTACAGGATGTTAAGTGTGAATATAAAGTCAGTTTATAAAGTTTATGAAGTTAGTCAATGTGTTTATGTTCAATACGAGGAATAAAACATTTTGTGGATTTCTGTTGGATGTAAAAGAAAATTCTAAAGGATAGAACTTGTGATGCTGCTTTATCAATCTATCTGTAACTGATTATTTTCTTATTACCACATGCACCCAAGTGATGGATTTGTTAATGGGTTTGTTCAAAAAATAGGAAGCAGAATTGAATTAATGGTCATGTTGAGGATGAGTGCTCTGTTTAATAAATTGATAACCTCCTGATCTGGTCTTTTTGGTGTTTTTTAGCATTCTGTGGGACAGCAGGCAGTGCAGGCTCTCAGCTCTTTGTATGGAACCAGCTACAAAATTGGAAGCATTTGCAAAATCATCTGTGAGTTTACTCAACCTCCATTCTTTCTGTTTTTCATGTCCATCCCTTCCTCTTTTATCCATGAATTACTTTCTTTTTAATCAGATCAAGCAAGTGGTGGAAGCATTGACTGGAGTTACAACGCCGATATCAAATACTCTTTTGCTTTCGAGCTGCGTGACACCGGTCGCTATGGCTTCCTCCTACCGGCCAATCAGATCATTCCAACTGCAACTGAAACCTGGCTGGCTCTTAAGTATATCATGGAATATGTGCGTGATCATCCTTATTAGGGCAATAATTCATATGAAGATAAAATTTAAATTCTGATTTTCTTGTATTAACAGAAAATAAAATGCTACAGAAACAACTACAGCATCAACATTAAAATATAATAAAACCATTGTTATTAAGATACACAACTATTTTTGAAAGTCACAAATACGCAGTCTACAACACAATCAACAGCACATCAGCAATCCAAAGTCCTTTATTAACAAGTAGTGGTCTGGGTTTAAGATATAATCATATGTATTTGCTCAATAAATATGTATACATGTGTGCAGATGTGTGTTTTTACACCCCTGTGTTGTCTTCCCCTCAACCTGCAATATTATTCCTCTTCATCTGATTTAACTGTTTATAATGCATGAAACAGGAAAATATTTTTGGGTTAAACTGTTAATTTCAAACAATTACATACAAAAATCCTGGTCAAATACTGGTAGTAGAATAGTCTAATTTTCGTATATAGGGCAGATGGTGGCTTAGTGGTTAAAGTGTTGGATTGACAATAGGAAGATTATAAATTCGATTCCCAGCACCACCAAGTGGACCCTGACCCCCTAATTGCTCTGTTGTATACTGAATATAATGTAAGTCGCTCTGGTTAAGGTCGTCTGTCAAATGCTGTAAGTGTAAATGTATGTATAGTGTCGTAAAGAGATGGCCTCGTCACGTGATAAAATTTCTGCATAGAGAATTACGTCACACATCATTTCAAACCTTATTCTTTGGGTTAAACTTATAGTTACTTTACTGTAAAATATAAGAAAAAAGAATTGTTTTCTAAACTTTTTACATCTTCAAATGTAACTATAAAAATATTTGGTTTTAAGTAAAGACGGGAGATTGGATTATGCAAATTACAGCGCCTCTAATTGGCCAGAATCAGTCGCCATTAGGTCAGTTCACGAATTGCCGCTCTTTCTGAGTGACTAAAGTGGAAAGTGTTAGCAGTTAGCTACGACTGCAGTTTAAAGATTTTTTGGGGTGATTTTTAAAGTAAATATGGTCTACTTAAAACAAATAGACGTGGAAAATTTCAAGTCATGGAAAGGAAAGCAGACTATCGGTCCGTTTAAGAAGTTTACTTGCATTATAGGGACCAATGGTTCAGGTAGGTTAGTTAAGATACATGAATCCGTTATACGATAAAAATGTAACTAAAATGTCGGATAACGGCGGTTATTTCAAAGGGAAGTCGAATGTAATGGATGCTCTGGGGTTTGTGATGGGAGAAAGAGCCTCCAGTCTGCGAGTGAAGCAAACCAAAGACCTGATTCATGGCGCCCACGTCAGTAAACCGGTCTCCGGCACCGCGTCGGTCACCATGCGCTTCTGCAACGATAATGATGAAGAAACTACCTTCAGCAGGACCATGTCGGGTGTGTTTGGTTAGCACGGACATGTCGGAATTGCTAGATTACGCAAAACATAAGATGAATCGTCCTAATTTTGTGTTTTATATAAGGTGAGTCCTCGGAGTACCGAGTCAACGGCAGACAGGTGACCCACAGCAGGTACACAGTCGAGCTGGAAAAAATAGGCATCGTGGTGAAAGCCAGGAACAGCTTGGTGTTTCAGGTTGGTTACAGTCTGGTTCTTTAGCGAGAGTCAAATCATTTGACTCTGAAACCAAAATGAATCGACTCTTCCACCTGTAATAATTTGTTGATTTGCAGAACACCTTGAGGTAGAAAAAAACTTTTTCTTAATGAAAAAACGAAAACGCATTTATTTGAGTTTAATTTTTATTAAAAACCTGGTTACATGAATGTTATTGTGCTTCTGAGGAAAGATTTGGAGTCAAATCATGTGGCTCTGCTCAATGAAATGAATCACTCTTGAACACCTTGAGATGGAGAAAAACATTTTTATTTATCTTATTAAAATAAGGAACACGTGTCTTTGGGTTTAATTTTATTTCGAATGAAAAACCTGCTTACATGAATCATAAAGTGCTTCTAAGTACAGATTTGGGAAAGTAAGTCATAATATTTCTAGGTAAATTATTTTATTCTATAATAAAATATATTATTCTAGGTAAAATATTGTAAAAGAAAAAAAAATGTTTAAAATTTTATTAGATAGATAGATAGATAGATAGATACAAAGATACAACTTAATTGTAAATGCAAAGTACAAGTACATAGCAACAAAATGCTGTTTAGCATCTACCAAAAGTGCAAATAGTAGAACTGTGCAATTGAGCAAGTGCAGATAAATATGTAAGTATGTACACTAATAATTATGGCATAGTATTTTCAGCATATAAAGTGCAATTATACATTGTACAATAAGTATATATTTATATATAGATAAACCAGTGTTATCTTATAAATCAACATGACATTATGAATAAATTATATTATACAATGAAAAATATAGCAGAATGTACAGATTTTAAGCAGAATGAGAGGGAATAAGTCGAAATAACTCAGAAAAAGTAATCAATTGACCAAATTTAATCCGAACCTGGGGTCCTTAAATGCCTTAGAAGATTTAATCTGTTGCCATTTGTTAAAATCATATCAAATAATACAGTGTTATGTCCAGTATAACCTGCTCTGTAAAGCCTGTCACAAAATCGTGTCAGATTACAAAGTTGTATTTGAATTTGAAATTTGACACTACTCTGAATAATTATGTAATTACTATGAAATAAATAGGGCAGGTACATTTTTAAAACAGGCTTTTTTACTTGCTCTGTTTTTATTAGGAATTACAGTATTTTCTGCATGTCAGAAAATAAACCAATAGGGTTCCGGTCTCTCCCCTATTTCATCTCTTTCTAAAGGCAAAATTAATGCAAAATAAAGGCAAAAATGCCTGAAAATATAGAAGAGTAAAAGGAAATAACTTAACAGACTTTGTTTTGTGAATGTTTTGATCAAGTTTTCTATCCATCACGATTTGTCCTGTCAGGAATTCTTAGTAGTGAACGCCATAACATTTGCCTGGCATCCCGTGTCTCACTTGATAGGTAGTAAGACATATGTCTTTGTTTGTAGACGTTTGTAGTGGAGTCGTCTGATCTCTAAGATAAATGCTGTACATTATGCTTAATAAAAACAGTTTATTGCAGTACATTTAATTGTATTGTTTTTATACAATATTTGTTATTTATAAGTATATTTTTCTTATTTAAAAACATGTAACAAAAAAAAGCTGTATTTTTTTGGGGGGGGGGCAGAACAGATTAATGGCATTTCAATTCATTTTAATAGGGACATTTGACATACAAGTAAATTAAACTCGTAAGTTAAGGCACCACTGTAATTATAATAATTAATCAACTTAATTGAAGAAAGCAGCGCTTGCAGCAACACAGCCCTAATGCATTATATACAATACTACATCAGCCATAGTTTCATTAGTACAAACAATTATTGTATAGAAAGTAAAAGACATTTGTAAATTTTAATTTTGAAATGCAAATTACAAAAGTAATAACTATACACTTTTAGTAGCTGTGATAATGTGGAATGATGTGTATTGTGTATCTTTAAGGGTGCAGTGGAGTCCATCGCAATGATGAGTGCCAAAGAACGCACAAAGCTGTTCGAACGCATCAGTAACTCCTTTGAGTTGGCAAATGAGTACGACACCAAGCTGGCTGCGCTGCAGAAAGCAAAAGAGGACACTCAGTTCCATTTTAATCGCAAACGGGCCGCCGCTGCAGAAAAGAAGCAGGTGTTCAAGGACAAAACTGAGGTATTTAAATTAAGTTATTTGTTGTAAATAATTTTCCCCGTAAAAAGGTTGAGCTAAAGCTGTCATGACGTCAATTTTTTAGGCAGAGAAATATCAGGCAGTGGTGCAGGAGCTCAGTGAAAGCAGGCTGCAGCTCAGTCTTTTCCAGCTTTATCACAACGAGAGAGATATTAATGCACTTGTGGAGTCCCTGAAAGAGAAACAGGAGGCTGTCGCAGTCAAAAAGAGCCTAGTGGAGGAGTGGGAGCAAAATGTAAGGGCTCAGAAGAAGGAGCATGGACGCCTAAACAGAGAACTGCAAAAGCTAGAGAAAGAGATCAAGTGAGCATTTTTTATAAACCACAAAAAGTTACAGAAATGATTTGAGTTCCTAGAGAGTAAATTTATTTTACTAGGAAATAGTCAAGGCACCAAGGCCCTTAAAGGAATTCCTGAGCAATAATGCACTAAAAGATTAAGTCAGGAGTGTGGTGTATGTAGCAACACTAAGCTTTGTATAGAGCTGGTCATGTGACTGGGTTTCTAGTCTGCAAGTAACCACGTGCTTTGAAAAGTAGGAGAAACAGCATGCCTATTGCTTTCCATGCATTTTATGCAACGTGTAAACTGCCCTTAACTGGTTTGTGGCACAATATCTGTGCCATTAATAGATTTTATTCAGTTGGTGTACTTCCGCTTCTTTTCTAGATCCCAGGAGGAAATGCTCAACCACCAGAGACCTCAGTATGTCAGAGCCAAAGTAAACACCAGTCATCACCAACGCAAGGCGGAGGAAGCGCGCACTAGCCTGTCGAAAAGCCAAAAGCAGAAAGCAGACAAAGAGGACGAGCTGCAGGAGCTGGAGACGGAGCTGGCTGAGCTGGAAAAGGCCTGGAGAATTTATGAGAGAAAGATAGAGGAACAGTCGGCTCAGAGGGGTGAGGATGTGCAACTCGAGGAAGCTCAGGTAAGAAGTGGGATGAAGGATCATTGCCATGATATCCCTAGTGTTTATTTTTATTTTTCTGCTTGAATTTACTGCATGTTTAAAAACAAATTTGGAAAATGGTTTAAATAGTACTGGATGAAAGTATAGCATTTTGTGTTTGTCGTAGCTGGAGCGTTATAAAGAGCTGAAAGAGCTGGCCAGAAAAAAAGGAGCTGTCTTATTTCAGAAGGCTGAAAAACTACATTGGGAGGTGAAGGCTGACCGGGAAAAACTGGAGTTTGACAAAAGGCGAAAAACTGAAGTTGAGGTGTGTGTGTGTGTTTGTTTAAGTTTATATAATAAGAAATGCATAAGAAATACAATAAAATTCTAGAAAATAGAGTTTCTAATATATATGTACTTTTTTGTCTGCTTGTATAGGCAAGCATTAAGCATGCTAAAGATCATCTTAGTGAGTTAAACAGGAAGGCAGGGAAACTGGAGGATTATGCCATCACCTCTAAGTATGTTTTTCAACTTAGTGCACTGATCTACATTAATTGTTATGCCTAAACACTCGAACTGTTGCCATGAAGTATTGACATATAGGGGCTATAAAATCACACAGTTATGTACAATAATAAAATGATACAGCCGTGTTTACTTACATATAACATTAGTATAACAGTAAAAGAACAATAACAGTAAAACAAATCATTTAAATGTTGGGAAATATTGGATCAGTTTTTATACATAGATGAAATTCAAAAAATATTTGTGCCTAACTGAAAAAGCTGGCCATTCTGAACTGATAAGAACAACCTATATGTAACGTTTTCTTTTTGTCTCCACAGATATTATCTTTATTTGCTATTCACTTTTATGCACCCTTTTATTTATATAGTTTATGAAAAGCTTTATGCATTTTAAAATGATGTCACCATTTGAAAGAATAAATTTATGGAGCATAAAATTTAAAAATATATGATGACTTGCTGATCACCGAACTTTTTGTCTTATGTAGCAAATCTTTAGACGAGCACCAAGAGCAGGAGAAAAGTTTGAGGGAGATGTTAGAGCGTGGACGGTTAAGGATGCTGGAGGTGAACGAGGAAATAGGTGTGGTAGTACAGGAACTTCAGAGTGCACGCTTGGATAGCCAGGAGAATCGAAGACAACAGAAACGAGACGAGATATTTCAAAGCCTGCGCAGACTCTACCCGGATGTTGTGGTATTGTATGGTATTGACAATATTAGGAAGAGAAACAATTTCAATGATTTAATATGTTTCAGATTATGTGAAATTACACTGTGTTCATTACTCAAAAAGGTGTGATGCGATTAGAATGGTTAAAATTGTAATAATGACCGAATGTGGTAGTTTTGCCTTCATGCTATTTAAAAATAAGTATCTTCCTGGACAGTTTAAATGCTTTGTAACATGTAACAGTTCCACAAAATGTGTTTAAAAAAGGACATATGTCACTGCGTTTTTTTTAAACATATGGATTTAGATGTAATGTTTTTTTGTTGTTTCTAGTATGGACGCTTGATGGACTTGTGTCAGCCCATCCACAAGAAATATCAGCTTGCTGTCACAAAGGTGTTTGGCCAATACATGAACGCCATCGTGGTGTCATCTACAAAAGTGGCCCGTGACTGCATTCAGATTATAAAAGAGGAGAGAGCTGAGCGAGAAACTTTTCTCCCTATCGACAACCTGGATGTGAGTCAAAATGCCATTGTCTTCTGTTATAAAACAGGAATTTTTGTTTTTTGGTAAAATGTTATATGTGAACTTTATAGACAAAATAAATGAGCTAATTTTAAAACATGATTCAAATAACAAACTTTGGTCTGACGCTATATGTTATTTGTCAGGTAAAGCCGCTGAATGAGCGCCTCAGGGAGATTCGTCAAGCCAAGATGGTGGTGGATGTGGTGCAGTGTTCCCAGAATGCACCTCAGTTGAAAAGAGTGGTGCAGTTTGTGTGTGAAAATTCCCTTGTGTGTGAGAATCTGAGAGACGCCCGCCATGTTGCGTTTGACGGCCCAGAGCGTCTTAAAGTGAGCTTTAGACCCAACCAATTATTATATAATGTCTGCTGTGGGTGCTTAAGCTCAGATTGAGTTTAACAAATGGTTACTGAAATGTCGCTCTAAAATGTTTTAGACTGTGTCTTTGGATGGTACCTTGTTCTCCAAGTCGGGGGTGATTTCTGGTGGCTCTGTTTACCTGCGCCAAAAAGCTCGACGCTGGGAGGAAAAGGACATGAACGGCCTAAAAGAGCGGAAGGAGCAGCTTTATGCAGAGCTAAGGGTATTCTTTTTTACAATAAATGTTTTAATATGTTCTGTATATGTCATTTTTAAATAGAGCTGTGTATGTATTTGTACATGTCTTATTTGTGATCTGTGTGCATGTGTGCTCTTGGCAGGAACTAATGAAATTGAAACGCAAGGAGGCTGAGCTACATCAGATTATAGCCCAGACTCAAGGAATCCAGACTCGCCTCAAATACTCCAACTCTGAGCTGGAGACCACCAGGAAAAAAAACATCCCAGCATGTCAGGCTGTAAGTTGTCCTTCTGTTTCTCTAAAGCTGTGTCAGAAACACAACTTTTTATATGAAGTTGAGTATGTGAGTAGTAGTATGTCCGAATCTTTAGTATGTGAAATGCAGTTCCTACTACTTTCTCACAAATTTTGAAGTATGCAAATGATAAACGCTTTACAATGTCATGAGCCCATAGAAGAGATAAATTGCCATATGCAGAAATAACGTAAAGTAAGGCAGAAAAAAGGATTGTGGTTAAATTGCATTTGTTCATCATCATTCAAGTTGAACATTATTAACTTTAAATTTGCGTGGTTGTGATGTTGTATGTTATGTGACATCAACATGGCGAATATTGATTCCAGATGGAGCCTTACTGTCTTAGTTTAGCTTTTTTCCATAGTTTAATTTTCTTCTGTTATGTTGTGTGTGTGATGCAGGAAATCTCCAGGCTGCAGAGTGAGCTCTTAAACATAGCGTCTCAGATCGACATGCAGACTAATAATGTGCATGGGAAGGACAGCATGGTGAAAGATCTTCAAGATAAAGTCAATCATGTGAGTTGCAACAAATGTATTCACTGTCACTGTACCGCTTTGCACAAACTCTTAATCTCAGCCTGGTGACAGCGGCTGCAGTGACAGAGGATTTGTACAAATCATTACTTTTTTGCTGTAGATGGAGGACACTGTGTTTTCAGACTTCTGTGCTGAGATCGGTGTAGCCAACATTCGTGAGTACGAGCAGGATTATTTGCGACAACAAGGAGAGATTGAGAATAAGCGGTAGGGCCCCGTTTAAACACACCACACAGGAGGATTCAAGTAATTAACACAAGGAAGACATTTGCTTTGTATTTACAAATTTTGATAAAAGCCTAAAAAGCTTTTAGCAGTTAAACACATTCCAACATAAGCATAATAATAAGGATATGACAGTATAGCTGCTAAAAACCTGCATCAATTTTCTGTCCAGGCTGCAGTTTGAATCCCAGCGCAACTGTCTAAAGACACAGTTGGAGTATGAACAGGAGCAGCTGCACAAGCAGTGCAGGTTGATAAACAAAATGGAGGAGTCTATCAAGAAAGAGGAAGATGTTATCCTCATGCTAAAAGAGGTTAGCCAGGTTTAACCCTACAACATGGGCACCCACAAAACATATGCATCTTTACACACAAGATCTATAGATTTGAAGTCGCTACTTTCCTTCATCATTGTGTTTAATATTTATCACTAAAATACCACATGTATATACTATATGTTTATGCCTTAAGATATATGTAATCTGTTTTAATGTTTTAGTTAAGGCGATTTAGGCTTATTTCATTGGTACATGCTTATCAAGAAAGCACATTTTAAATATTTGTGTTGTTCAGGAGGAAGAAAAGCTGCTTGCTGCAGTCAGTGAGTCTCAGGCTAAGCTCCAAAACTTGAAAAATGAGCTGGTGGAACAAAAGTCTTATGTTAATAAAGCGAAAGCTGAGCTGGATATGAGAATTAGTGGCCTTCAAGAAAACTCCAGGTATCTATGGTTGCTAATAAATACTTTTCTGGTTCTTTAAATAACTTTTTTTTTTTTTTTTTTAAACTTTGATATTTTTTGCTGTGTTTAATGTGTGAAATCTCTCTTTTTTTCTCAGGGAATTGGTAAAGCAGCAGAAAGAGGTGATTGCCATGGAAACGGCATTGGAGCATCAAAGACTTTGCAAACACAACCTGCTTCTGGGCTGCAAAATCGAGGGCCTGCCTCTTACTGTGCTCTCAGGAAATCTGGAGGACATCAGTAACATCCAGGTACATCAGCAGTGTATACGGTACAGTCTGTGCGTCTTTGTGGACAGTTTGGTTTATGACTTTGAAGAAAGTTACTGCTTTCCAGAATTTCGGCACCCTTTATTAAAGTGAACTGCATGAAATTTTTTTTCTGTTTTTCTACATTTTTGATACTTTGATCTGCGATAAATGTATTTCAACAATTTCTTTTAATGTTAATGGGGCAAACACATGAAATCTAATGTAAGATAAAAAACAGAGGGATGCACCATGTTTAATAGCTTGCAGAAATCAGCTGGCAGTGTGGATGTGTTTATGTATTAAAGTATTTTAAACTTTTATTATACTATTTTTTGGTATACACCTTTTTTGAGACTGTTTTTAAGTATCTGTTCATGCACCGTTTAGGTACCAGTACTATTTAAAAAGTATCGGTTTGGCACCAGTATTGTATAAAACTCAAACGATTCCCGTGATTATTATCATGATGATTTCTATTTCTGTTTTAATCAAAAACATCTAAAATATATGTGTGTATATTAGTATGTATATATATTACTGATTTTTGGAGAAAGTTATGTATTGAATGTTAATGTGATGATGTGAAATACTACAAATAAATTACTCTTTTCAACACAGCTGGACTCTGATTCTGGAAGCATCACCACACAAGACATTTATGAGCGAGAAGAACAGATTTTGATTGATTATAGACCTTTAGAGGATTATCTGAAGGTAAGACCAAGTGCTTGTGTATACTATACACACCTTATTCACACTTTATTTTAGAACTCCTAATTCCAATCGTGTATAAAGTAATGTATTTTAAAAATTGACTCATAGTGTTACTTATGTTTAATTGTGCCAAGCTAACTTACCAGTGACATGGCATTTGCAGTAAAAACTGTAAACATAAATTTCTTAGAGCATTACCACTGGTATTTTTTTTGTGTGACACTTGAGTTACACCGTTGACATGCATAAATGGGGTTACTTTTCAGAAAACCAATTGTTTACATTTATGGCATTTTGCAGACACCCTTATCCAGAGCAACTTACATTTATCTCTTTTACACAACTAAGCAATTGGGGTTAAGGGCGCAAGGTTACAACAACAACAGTGTTAACATGGTGGTGCTGAGAATCAAACCCGATCTTCCAATTAACAGTCCAACACCTTAACCACTGCGCTACCACAAGTTGGCTGTAGATGCGTGTTCCAGTAATATCACGCTGTTGTCACGTTTCCTTACGCTGCACGAAATATAAAAAAGTAATTTCAACATTTTTAGGGAAGCACAGTCACATCGTAACTCAAACTGATTAATCAAGGGTTGCCTGTACTTATAAATGTGTGTGTATACATGCAGAGTCTGACTGAGGAGCAGGACGTGTTGGCACAGCTGGAGGTGCTGAGAGAGACGGTGTCGTCTCTGGAAAAATTGATCAATATGTCCAAACCACCAAATATGAAGGCCCTGGAGAAGATGAGCGAGGTGAAGGACACATTCCGTGGTGTAGCTGATGGTAAACGCACACAAACCCTCACAATAAAAACTTGTGAATCTCTTTTATTTTCCTTGTAATTATGAATGCAATTATTAAGGACTGCAAGCATTCGGCTGGCTTATTAACAGTAACAAGATCTGACAGATAAGACACTGCAAGGACCAATTTAAAAATTCCCTCCAACATTGTCCCGTCAGTCAGTCACTATTTCTTTAAATCAAATATTTGTATTGATGATTGTAATTTGATTATTTTATATGATTGTTTTTTTGAAAATGTTTTTAATTGACATTTTGACTCCATTTGACTCCATTTTTACAATATTTTTTATATATATATATATATATATATATATATATATATATATATATATATATATATATATATATTAAGCTATTTAAAAATTAAACAAAAAAAAAAAATTAAGAAATTTTACAATTTTGTGAGCCCTGGTTTTTTGACTACAACTTTGTATTATATGTTTGTGTCTGTTAGCATTTGAGGCCAGCACGAGTGTAGCTAAGAAATGCCATCAGGAGTTTGAGCAAGTGAAGGCCCTACGCTTCCAACGCTTTAGCCAGTGTTTTGAGCATGTCGCTGTCACCATAAACAATGTCTACAAAGACCTCTGCAGGAATGACAGTGCTCAAGTGACACCCCAATTTATACCCTGAATTTATACCTAAAATTATATTGTTGAACTGTAATAGTCCCTGGCTGCTGAAGATGCCACTGTAGAGGCAGTTGCCAGGGACAGACCGTGGCACACTAATTAGTGTGTGTGTGTGTGTGTGTGTGTGTGTGTGTGCACACTGTGTGTGTGTGTGTGTGTGTGTGTGTCCTGCAGGCGATTTTAAGTGTGGAAAATCCTGATGAGCCCTACCTGGGTGGTGTCATTTATAACTGTGTGGCTCCTGGGAAGAGATTTATGGCCATGGACAATCTTTCTGGAGGAGAGAAATCAATCGCAGCTCTCGCTCTGGTGTTTGCTATCCACAGGTAGAAATTGTTTCACACTATGTACAACATGGTGGTCGGGTTTTTTTTACTAAATCCTGCAATTTTATTGCAACAAACATGTAAAAACATTTTTAAACGCCAAAATAACAAAAGATCTGCGAAATCCTGAGGAGAAGATCCACTTTTTTATTTGTAAATTTGACTGATTTACCAAAATGTCATACAGTTTCAATAAATATTATTAATATTATTTTCCTGATTATATTTGACTTTATGGGATTTTGTTCTAGCTTTCGTCCTGCTCCGTTCTTCGTGTTGGACGAGGTGGATGCTGCTTTGGACAACACCAACATTGGAAAGGCAAGACGACACTCTTTATAAATCTGTTTTTCTGTGTTCAAATATACAACAGTCAACATTCAAAGTGAATCCCAAAAGTTCATCAAACCTAAGACAAGAATGGGTATTGTTTACAACTCTGATGAACAGTTTTGATCCACTTGTTGACTAGTAAATAACTAGTTAATAATATGTTATTATTACTAGTTAATAATGTTTTTATTTTAGTTTCAAAGTGTTTTGACTTGATTGTCTTTGAAAAAAAAAGCACACATTTAGCTACCGTCTCTCTCTCACTCACTCATTTTGCTTACTGTCCTATCTGCTCTATGCCCAAAAATATATACACATGTATTTTAAAGCGCACTTTTATATATATTCAACTCATATCATGTTCAACAATTTTGTGCAGGTGACGAGCTTCATTAGAGAACAGTCACAAAATAAGTTTCAGTTCATTATCATCTCACTGAAAGAGGAGTTCTATTCACGGTCTGATGCTCTGCTGGGGGTCTACTCTAAGGTACTGCACGCCAACACGCTGCAGACACGCTGAGGTGTGCACACATGTTATTGCAGCTAACTGTATGATAGAGGTGTGATCTGTGTTCTTTGATTAAAGGATATTTAACCATCATGCTGGTTTGGGATGTTTTCATCCAGCAGGGGCCTTTCTGTATGGAGTTTGCTTGTTCTCTGGGTACTACGTTTTTTTTCCCACAGTTCAAAAACATTTATGTGAGGTTGATTGGTGATTCTGAATTGTCCATAGGAGTGAGTGTAAGTGTGTGTGAGCCTGTGATGGACTGGCGACAAGTCCAGGGTGTTTCCTCCTGCCTTTCACCCTTTCAGAAATGGCTGGGATAGACTCCATTTATTTAACAAACTTGTCATGTGGGTTTTTAAACACATTCGAGTCCAGGCTTTGTACTGTTTGTTCAAACGTGTGTTGTATTCGCATGTTCTCACCCCTACAGTTCAATGACTTCATGTCCAGCCACCTCCTGTCACTGGATCTTACTCCTTATCCCCTCAACGATGAAAACGCCAAAGAGAAAGAAACAAACATGTAAAGGAGCAACAAAGAAATTGTGTTTCTGTTAAAAAAAAAGTTTACAGTTTACATTACTTCCTGTATTTAGCCGTTGGTGTTCATTTTGTTTTAAATAAAAGGGTTTATAAGCTATGCAATTTACATACAAGTGTAATATTGCTGAATGTCTTTTTACAAAAATTACTGTTCATGTCCATTTGAGTGATTAAAGAATGTATGTTTGTTCTGAGGATTTTCTGTTTTTAATTAGGGTTCGACTTTTATTATTTAATAAATTGTTTTGCATTTTATTTGTTTCTTGTGTTTTTATTTACAGGCTGATTTAAACCTTTTAAACATTAGCGCTGCTGCTCACTATTCTGTCACTGAAATTTGTCACCCTCATACACACACTAATCCCCCTCTTATTCCTGCCACAGTTCTGCAATGGGGATCAGAAAAAAAAATCAGCTTATAGCTTGCGTTTTTTTATTGCGGTGTTATTTACACCGGTATTTTATATACAGTCTTGATTATTCTTTTGCGGAGCAACATGGAAAGTCCAGTGGCTATAAGATTCTTTTCTTTTTTATAGTGCTTTTATGTTTAAAGTTGTCACAAAATTATCTTTATGTAATATAACAGACAGTTTCATACAGAGCCACAAATTAACTCAATAGTAAGACTATTGTTACCCTAAAATATTATTAACACTAATAGTAGGTGTGGGTAATTTTGCTTTGTTGTATATTTTTGATATTTTGCCATCTGGGTTTGCATATGATGTCATATATATATAAGTTGCCCTTTTATCCATATTGTACCGTGCTGTCATCTCACAATCCTTTACTGAATTCCCAGCCAGTCGCAAAAACGGTTTCAGTAGTTCACAACTCTCTAACAAAGTTATTTAAAGGCAGAATCTATTTATTCTCAGCAAATTAGGTTTGGCCTGGTGTCATCGGGAGGAAAAGATGCTTCTACCAGTGCTAAACACTAAGTTAGGGGCAGTGGTGGCTCATATGGTTAAGGCGCTAAGTTGCTGATCTGAAAAACCTTCCTCCTCCAGGGGCGCTGTATCATAGCTGACCCCCAACTTACTAAGATGGGATATGCAAAGAAAGAATTTCACTGTGCTGTAAAAAAGTATATGTGACAAAATAAAGGCATTTAATTTAAACACTAAGTCACCCTGCTGCCCTTTTCATTCAAATCATGTATAATTCAATATTGTTTTATTGGCATGAACATGGAAATCACAGTAATATCAGTAATATAAATGAAACATTTCTTTATGAATATTACAGATATATTATAATTAGTAGATAGTGTCTGAATGTGTACTGTATGAATTGTGTGACTGGGTGTGAGGCTCTTAAAATGCAGTCTAACACACCGAGACTTGTATTTTGAAATCCCCGCCATGTTTGAATCAATCTGGCGGTGAGTTCAAAAACAACAGTTCCAGTCTGGAGGGGAAAAGGGGGCAAAATGGAAAGATCAGACAAGTGAAATAAGGAGAATATGTGTTAAAGTGTGTGCGCGCGCGTGTGTTGTGAGATGATGCTGAGGAGAAGGAGCAGCAGCTGCAGCAGCAGCGGTGTTAAAGGCTCCAACCGGCGGCGGCGCAGCAGCAGCAACACTGCGGGATTCGATGAGTTTGGATTCGCCTTTGTAAAGAGGAGAGAGAGAAAAGTGCAGCACAGAACTCATGATTACAGGTGTGGATTTCCATCATACACTGACATTACATCAGGATTTACTGAGCCTGAAAACGGGTTCAACTTTAAAGCAGAATTTATCATGTGTATTAGACTTAACTTTTCTTTCTGGTTAATAGATTATCATTTTAAAAGTAAGCAATTATTCATCCTTTAAATAGTGTTTTTATTTATTTATTTAAAAATAATTATACATCAGCAAATATAGGTGGGGTTGTCAGAATGTATATACCACTGATCACCCTTTGGGGGCGCAACTGAGAACAGTGAAATAAAATAAAATTACTTTTACGGCGTTTGGCAGATGTCCTTATCCAGAGCGACTTCCGTTTATCTCTTTTATACAACTAAGCAATTAGTGGTCAAGGGCCTTGCTCAGGGACCCAGAAGTGGAAGCTTGATGATGCTGGGAATTGAACCCATATCTTCCAGGTATCAGTCGAACAAAAGACAGGAACAGGAATATTGAAAAAATACAGACCTTTTGAAAAAATACAAATATAAACATTATCTGTGCTAATATTTAAATTATGCAAACACGGTTCAGTGCGAAGAACAAACAATTCTCTGTACTGTATTATTTACAAATGCCGTCATCCAGAGTGACCTAAATGTATCCAGCTGGGCAGTTGACAGTTAAGGGCATTGCTTAGGGGCCCAGTGGTGGCAGTTTATAAGGCTATAGTTTACATTACATTTGATCTCAATTACCATAATCTGTAATAAACTGACGTTCGGTGTCACACAGATGAGGATGAGTCTGGTTCCTCTCAAGGTTCCTCCCTACTTTACCTCCAGTAGTTTTTCCCTTGCCACAGTCGCTATCGGCTTGTTTATTGGGGACAGCTGTCCGAAAAGAGTCTTTATTTTAAGACCAGAGAACTTTTGCTGTAATGTAAGTGATAACCGGAGCCTTTCACTTGAGAGACGTTTCCCACCAGTAAACCTGTTTGTCTTGTATTGGTCTGGGTTCTAACAGTAACTCTGCCCTAAAGATGTGTTCCTTTCTCAACAAAAAACAAAAACGTATGAACTGAAGCGTGTTTGATTTAATCTGTGTGTCTCAGCTACCCCCAGCCCACTGCAGTAAAGGTTAAAGAGCTGTGTGAACTGCTAAGCTACTGGAATGGAGCCAGTTTCATTTGCAGAAATCAGGTAGGTTTATATCATGTTCATGTATCTGAATTTGTAGCTCTTTAGATTTTTTCCCTAACCATTATTCCCATTAACCATATTTACAAAAGCTTATAAAGAAGAGAAAATATTTAAATAACGAGGTTTAAATGAAAGAAGCAGGTGTAACAGTTAAAATAAGGACACTGGTTTGTAGTCTTTTTTTTCTTTTCTCTTTTCTTTCATTTTAGATTGAGCGGTTTATCCGTATTGGCATTCCTCCAGCTCTGCGTGGTCGTGTGTGGAAGTGTCTGCTGGACATTGAGACGGTTCGAGCAGCCAGTAATTTCAACTATCAGGTGGAATTTTGTCAATGTTTCTGTTTTTGGAGCCTGTGCTGTAACGTGGGGCCTGTACTGTCGCGCATTTTACCAGAAAGGTTGTTAAACAAAGGATCGGTTTCAAGCCACAGCACTGCCATGCTGCCACTGTTGGGCCTCCAATAAAGGCCCTTAAGTCTTTTTGCTCCAGAGGAGACGTATTATGGCTTATCTCACGCTCTGACCCCAACCTTTTAGCTGTAGTATGTGAAGAAAAGTCAAGTAAAGAAAATTTGAGTGTGTTATAATTATTATTATTATACTTATTATTTTTCTACTTGCTGTTAATACTTAAAAAAAGCCCAAAAAGACTAAACAGCTTTATTTTTATGGAAAGTCATCTTTTTTTTTTTGTTGCTAAGGGGCTGAAGACACCATGTTAAATCTAAATCAGGACTGTTTTTAATCAGGGTGGAGATTTACACTGATGTATATCTATGTGTACTCCAGGTTTGCTTGAGTGAGATCCGGCAACCCCTGGTAGACCTCGGCGTGAGCGAGTACAGCATCATTTCAGCCATCAGCACGCTGGGAGACAGAGAAAACGAGATGGGCTCGACTTCTGCTGCAGGCTGTCTTAAAGACGATGTCCCTATCTTTAGACAGATTGCTCTGGACCTACGTGAGTTACAGGCTAATAATAATAATAATATAAGAAGAATAATAATTACTGATGCACATTTTAATTTTTGTAAAATCTGGGATGTATCTTTTCTATATAAGACACAGCTGTCTGATTTGAAAGGAATTCTGAGTGCAGGTTTTCACTCCAAGCATCAAACAGGAGCAAATTAAGCGGATGTATAATGTATACACTAGAGGGCGCCATTTACCACATTCTGTATTTGAATAGGGTTTTTTTTTTTTTTTGTTTGTTTTTAGATTAACAGAAGAAATCCTTCATATAATGACCTTCAGTTAATATTATTATTAGAATTTTATTATGTTTAAAGTCATTAATTATTTCGATTTAATTTAGTGTTATTTTTAAATGCTTAAAATGTTTCTTATTGTGTGTTTTATAGAGAGATCTTTCCCAACACACCGCTCTCTAATGGGAGACACTCCCGAAGCTATTGAGGGTCAGGCAAAGCTTTTCCGAGTGCTCACTGCGTACGCCAGATATAACCCCCAGATCGGGTACAGCCAAGGTGATGAGCTCTGCGTTTCTACACAGTCTGAACAGAGTTGTACTAAGCAAAGCCTTAAATTGTATTATTGCCTGTAATCTCCTAAATACTTCTAATGACTTGCATGTTAACATCAAGATAAAAGATTTAATCACAGTCATTTGATAATTAAATGGTCTTTGAGTGTGATTATGCTGGGTTAGTACTCAGCTGGGTGTTTATCTTCTGGTTAGGAATGTCCTACATTGCCGCTGTCTTGCTCATGCTTCTCGGTGAGGAGGAAGCGTTCTGGGCTTTGGTGGTGCTTCTTGAAAAGCCTAAGTACCTGTCTGAACTGTTCGACTCCTCGCTGAAGAAGTAGGTGAACCTACAATTATCTAGAAAACAAATACCTCCTTTCCAGATGCTGTTATTAAAAAGTTCCTCTACATCATGTATTTAACTTTTTTTTTTCAGGATTCAACATCATGCACTGGTGTTCCAGCAGTTACTCAAGCATAGAAAGCCTCAAGTATTCCAGCATCTGGTAATTTAACCATAGTCTCAAACATAAACATGCATTTTTTTCCTATAAGGTAAAACACTTAAATAAGCATGAGAAGTTACAGTATTTGTAGTATAATGTGTCTATAATTGAAAACGGTCTGGTTGTTAGACCAGAGAAATCTGTAATCCCGTCGGAGAGTTTCCTGTAATCAAACCTTTTCTCTTTTTAACTTCAAACAGCAGTAAGACGCCTGATCTGTGTTGATATTTTGGGGTTTATATCCGAGCGAGCGGCGAGGGAAAACGGAACCACAGTGGTTATTTCCATTACAACTAAAGATCGAGCGATAATAAGCGTTTTATTATGATCAGTTATCAGTTATGTGTTATCTGGTCCACTGATATGTTTCCCGATATTTAAACCGTTTTTTTTAAATTAGTTATTGGCTTTGTATTATCAGGTCCACCAATATGTTCCCCAATATTTAAACCCTTATTGATTAAGTTATCGGTTTTGTAACTAAAACACCAAAAACATCTTTAAAAGTGAAAAAATTGTTTAAAAACTGTTTAATTTTTATCTTTTAAGGCACCTGTATGTTCTATATGTATTAACTATAATCCTAGTGAATAAACAGAGCAAACCAGTTATATCAGCCCAGCATGGTGGAAGGCCCAAATTTGATCAACCACCCCAATGCATTTATTTCTGGTCGGAATGGATCAAAACAAAACCCAATCTGGCAACCCTGGCTGCAGTCACTTGCACTCGGCAAGCAAATGAATCTCGGTAAAATCAGACTGATTGAGGCAAACTTTATCAGATATATTTATCGGATTCTTTAATTTATCAGAGCAATAAAAATGGCATAATTTTTACCCATATTGCCTGATAATTTATCTATCTGATAAATATCGTGCATCCCTTTCTATGGTGCCTCTGGAATATGATATGTTTCAGAATGTATTAATTTTTCTTTCTTTCTCTCGCTCTCTTTTTTCTCTCTTTCATTTAATGACGCAGGAGAAACTGTCCGTGTCCTCGGTGCATTTCATAATGCAGTGGTTTATGACTCTCTTCACCTCTCTCCCATGCTGGGATTCTGTGCTGGCGATCTGGGATCTCTTCCTGCTGCATGGTAAACCCCCTGCCAGCTTTTAGAGCCGTATGTGTGTTTGTGTTAGTTTAATAGAGCTCAGATGTCCCAGACTGGTGGAACAACATTCTGAGCACTTAGCTTGCACTTGTTTACATTTACAGCATTTGGCAGACTCCCTTATCCAGAGCGACTTACATTTATCCTATTTATCCCTTTTTATACAATTGAGCAATTGGGGGTTAAGTGCCTTGCTCAGGGGCCCACAGCGGTGGCTTTGTGGAGCTGTAAATCGGTCTATCTGGTATCAGTCCAACACCTTAAACACTGAGCCGCCACTTTCAGACTTTCAGGGGTTTGATCCTAGCTGAAAGTTCCACTATTGTGTTTATCTCTGCTCTGATTGGCATAATTTATCCAATCTGAGAACTTAAGCTGATTTTGAAACTATTCTGCTATGATTCTTGTTATTCAGGGGCCAGCTGTGGGGCCTGGCCTGCTTTCCTTTCTTTTTTCTGTTCCTTTCCTCTCTCTCTCTCTCCCCCCCCCCCCTCTATCTTTTCCTTTCTGATAGCACTCTGTGGGATGTTTGTCAAGTATAATAAGTGCCCTGAACCTCACATCTGTAGTGCAATGGGGGCATTCACACTGGCAAAGGTTTTACATTAAATTAGTTTATAGAATTATTTCTCCCAGATCAAAGCCTCCTGAAGGGCTAAGTTTCAGTCTCAGGTTGTCATAGTGTAGAGAGTGATCTAGAGCAGTGTTTCTCTTTCTCTTTCTTTCTTTCTTTCTTTCTTTCTGTCTCTCACACACTTTGTCCCTCTCTGTCTCTCTCTCTGTCTCTCTCTCTCTCTCTGTCTCTCTCTCTGTCTCTCTTTCTCACTCTCTGTCCCTCACTCACTCTCTGTCCCCCACTCACTCTCTGTCTCTCTCTTACTCGCTCTCTCTTTCTCTCTCTTTTAGGGCTGGTAGTGGTGTTTCGTGCTGGTTTAACTGTCCTCCAGTTGCTGGAGTCTCGCCTCATGAGTATGACGGAGGAGGCAGCTGTACTACCTGTTTTGCTGCGTGTTCCCGTGGACATGTGAGTCTGAGCAAATCCGTCAGCATTCCTGTTGCTACACTTTTTAAGGTTCTGACTGATTAAAAAAATCACTCTTGGCACCCTTGATAAAGGTGGTTGTCTGATAAGATGTCTGTGGGTCTGTCTGTGTGCCTGCCTATCTAGTTAGCTGTCTGTCTATTTTTCCGTCTGTCTGTCTATTCTTCCATCTTCAGTTAGTTTGTCTGTCTCTCTCTCTTTGTCTGTCTGTCTATCTATTCTTCCATCTGTCTGTCTATCTAACAACAGGAGTTGTCTTTATGTCTATTTAACTGTCTGTCTCACTCTTTACTTTTTCTGCTGTTTTTAACTGCTCTGGTATTGACTTTGAACTCAGCAGGTCAGATCTGTTTCACTGTCTCTTTTATTTGCTCTTTTAACATCTGTTCTCTTAACATCTGTCCTGTTCTCCAGTAACACTGAAATATCATTTAGTTTAGATTTACAGCAGCATTCAAAATCTAATCATTTTAAACTGGAGACAGCAACTGTCTCATCCAGCTGTTCTGCAGCACACATCCTCTCATTCCTCTCTTCCCCCCTCTTAAAGCCTCTCTTTCTCTGTTTTGTTCTTTATTATTTTTTCACATATGTATGTCATTCTTGCTCAATTTTTGTCTTTTTTACATTTTTCCTTTTTTTTTCGTTCTTTCTCATTTATCTTAATATTTATTTATTCATTCATTCATTCAGGAGCAGAGCGACTGCCGGGTGGTGGGTGGTCTTTGATTTGCAGTTCTTGTTTGAAGGTGTAATCAATCCCGCTGATGTAATTCTGCTATTGTAATACTGTAATTCACCGGACTCTCGCCAGCTTATGTCACCATGTTAACGGTTCACTTTCTCACGGAAAACACGTCATGATGTCATTGTTATACTGTTAAAGACTCGTTAAAGCTTGCTTCATGTTAGATAATCAGGTGCTATGAGCTTCATCATAACTTTGAGGCCTAGTTATAATTGTGTGTGTGTGTGTGTGATTTTCAGCTCTCAGTACCGTATCCTGATACCAGCTTTATGGAGAACCGAAGTGCAGGATTGGGAGATCAATTGCATGAACAAGGTCATACTGGAGGAGACGGATGAGGGTCATGGGACAGGTAAGAACACACACACACACACACACACACACACACACACACAAAAACAACTGCACACATACAATGTCACACAACTAAAATTTAATACCATACTAATCATAGTAAATGCTAGTCATCATTAAAATTCGACTGATAATCGTTTTTACCGATATTCTTCCTGATATTTAAGGCTTGTTTTTGTCTGGATATCGATAATGTAATGTTAGATTCACCGATATACTTTATTTAACATAATCTATTAACCAGTTCTGATTAAATAGTAGTACAACCTACACTATTTTTTGTTTGTTAGAAATAATTGTATATTCTTTATTAGTTTCCTGTTTTACCCCTGATTACCCCATTAAAGCTTTTATTTTATAAAGACACTCAATGACTGTGCACTTTAAGTTACCTTTTATTTTCACTATTATTTATTTTTTATCTAGATTCATATTTTATTTAATGAATTAGTTTTCATCGTTATTATAAATATTTTGTACGTTTAATAAAAATCTTTAATTATTTTTTGTTTATTCTATTCAGAAATCAATGTAAAAGTTTTTATTTATATTTAAACATGTCTGTTGTTAGTTATATTTGGGTTCCATCCTAAACACTATTTCCTTATAAAGAATCCCATGCCAGATTCGCATTTTATCACGTTTACTTTTCTGGCAACCGATCCCAGCAGAGACAGCTTAATGGTGAAATATCCTGAAGAAAATAGTTTCATTTCACTGTGTAAATGACAATAAAGCTGTTTGATACTTGATGCTGGAAAATAAGCCAATAATCTTCTGATCAGCAGTCCAACCTTAACCACTGAGCTACTATTTTCTAATATTAGTCAGACTATCAGACTTACCCCATTCTGAAGCTTTGGAACGGTTTATTGTTTGGTGTTGCACCCAGGAGAAGGTTCTGAACTGACTCTTTCACCCATACACACACCCCCCTTCGAAGGACGGGAACAGAAGATTCCTCACATGTAGGACCTTACATAAACTCATCACTCTCACTTTTAACCCTCTTTTACTAGGGGGTATCAAAAAGTGCCAAAGCTTGTGCTGCCATCTGTTGGGGTGTCTTAAAATCTTTTAATACAATTTTATTAAGACTTGGTATTTGCGTGTCATCCTGTGAGTCAGACATTTTTTTTACCATTCGCTTTTCTCTGTCTGCCGTCTCTGACTTAGATGGAGCTTTTGGGTGTTCCTGCTTTAAGATGGCTCTGTGTTTATGATCCTCTAGGAATTACGAAACATGCAGTGCGTGTGCGTGTGTTTGTGTGTGTGTGTGAGAGAGAGAGACTCATGTTGAATCATCCGCCCTCTTCATCAATCTGCTAATAGTGTAATGACAACAAACCCAAGCACTGTGTCTCTTACACACACACACACACACACGAGCAGTCTGTCAGTGTGTGTAAAAACGCCTGTCGAACAGCCTGATTGGACAGCGCTTTGCTTTCACCTCCATGCTCTGTCCATCTCTCTTTGCGAAAGATGGCGCTTTTAACTCACAAAGCAGCTGCAGTAAATTGTATCATCAGTGATGAAAACTGAGTGTAGAGAACGGAGGGCGTAAAATTGAATTCATTCATCACACAATCTCTGCAAGTCTTTGTTTGTCTGTCTCTCTCTCTCTTTCTCTCCTCACTCTCTCTGTTTCTCTTTTAACTCGACCCTCCCGCCATCTTGCTCTTGCTCTCGGTATCTCTCTATCTGTTTTCTAACCCTTCTATCACTTTCTTTCTTTCTTTCTTCTCTTTACCTTCCTTACTCCGCTACTCTCTATCTCTCTCACTCACTCTGTCTCGCTCTCTCTCTCGGTCTTCTCTTTTTGTCTTGATGAATGACTCAGCTTCTTTCTACCAGGACTGCTGTTGATGCTGCTGTGCTGTTAGAAATTTCCCTGACCCTTTTGATCAGCATCTAATGATTACCTCTCAGCAGAAATTCCCTGTGTGTGATTTATTAATTTATTTATTTTTTTACTCTGGACTGATTACACTGTTAATTCTATGGTGCAGTTGTAGGGAAATAGGAAAACAAGAAACAGTCAAGATTATTGATTTCAGTTTTATTGATTTTTATTTTTACATTGAATTGTTTATTGGAATGTGGATAAATTTGATGATTTATGACTGGAGATCGCCTGATATTAATTTCTTAGATCCAATACCGATATCAATAATTTGCATGTTTATCTAAGCAATAACCAATATACAGAACCGATCGTTATTATAAATACTGACAGAAAGAGAGACAGGTAGAAAAAAAGAGGAGGGGGAGAAGGAGACGGAAAAGGAGGAAAAAGGTTAGAAAGGAAGAGACTGGAAGAAAAAAAAACAGATTAAGATAGTAAGTAAGAAGAGAGAGAGAGAGACCCACAGATATAGAGAGACAGACCGATTCGACTGATACCGATATCGATTATTTGTATATTCGTGTGAGCGATAACAGATATGCAGAACCGATATTTATCACTGTTTTTGATAACATCAGTATTAAGCTAAACATTAGAACACTCTTTCACAGAAAACAAACATTTCAATATCAATATAAATGGGTATGAAACTAAAAGAATAAACAACAAAATAAATAAATAAATGGTCATTAAATTGATCAATTAAACAAACAAAAAAGAAGAAAAATATTATACTAAAATTTTTTTAAATTCTATTACAGTATGTTGACTTTGTATTGTTTCTTCACAATACATTGCCATAATGACGCTCTTGCGTGCTTTTCCTAAAATGACCCCAGCGTCCATATCAGTGAATCCGATATGACAAACCGAAATCAGACAGATGGAGCAGATGTCAGGAAAAATATCGGTAAAAAGGACTATCGGTGAATCTCTTAAACCAAAGCCCTTCATAAAGCATGTATTATTTCGTAAGCATCCAAAACAAATTTCACTTGCCATGTACATGTAGTGCTATAAGAAGAAAGAAAACAGTCTGAAATTATTCCTGCTAGCTGCTGACTTTTTGAAAACCTTCTGCGTATGCAAACACACTCTGGTACACATTTTGCTTCCCATCATGCAGATTAAACAGTTTAGAACCACTTTACATTCACAGTTTGGTCCCTGGGCAGCGTTTTTGCTGGAGCCTTGTGTTTTTAGTAACTCGAGATTTCCCACTGGATTCGCGTAATCAAATAACATCTCAGCGCAGGTTTAGCAGAGATGCAGCGTAATCTGGGCCTGGTACAGATCAGTGCCTGGGGGGGGCTCCCTATAATGTTGGTTTGCAGTTTGGATCTAAAATATATATCTATTGATCAGCTGTAAAACCACTAACGGTTTAAGTGACTAAATCTCAAATTATAATTAATCTGCTTGTCCTATTGATCGTCCTATTGTGTTCCTGTAGTCAGCATTTTATTGTAGTGCCTTCGGCTCTGGTCCTTCTTTTATAATGAAATTTAATCAGAACATTTCTTTGAACAGTTACTGTATGTTCCCGGCACTCTGCCTGTGGATTCCGAGGATGTTTTTTCTGGCAGATTGCTGGATTTATACAGGATATTTGAATCTGGACCGTGTCTACTATCACCCTTCACACTAATCACACTAAAAATTGTAATACATGTTGCAATGTAGCATGGTGGCTTAGTGCTTAGCATTGTTGCCTCACAGCAAGAAGGTCCCGCAGTAAATTTACAAAACAGTCAAGGTGATTGAAGGGAGTTTCACGCTTGTGCAAAATGCATGCGGATTAGATGAATTTGCATAAATAACCTTTTCATAGTTTTTCTGCATTGCATATTGCTTGAATTTTTCTGTATAATTTTGTCTCGTACTCCAGTTGCAATTGCAGCAGTTGAAAAGGATATTTAAAAGCTTACATGATTCCCTACATCTTGCTTCTTCTATCAGTTACAATAGGCTTAACTCGATAATTAAACCAATTGCTGATTATTCATTCTGATAATTGACGATTAATCGACTATTATAATAATCGTTTGTTCCAGCTTTATGCTTGGATTCAACTGCGATGAAACACTTAGTTGTTCTGTGTCACGCCTAGCTTTCGGGTTCATTGGGTTCACTGATAGCGATGCTATCATACATTACGTTTAAATGGCTTTGATAAAAGTAGCACTCAGGTAATCAAGTAAGATAAGAAATCGCCAACTATTAAGCTTTCAAATGAACCGCTTGCGTTAAAGTGCGTTATCTGGCGAGTGTTTTTCACACTGCTGATTCTGAATGGTCAGAAGCTCTGACAGTAGAGTCCACTGTCCCGCTGTAGCGAGGGAGAGCGAGAGCAAGAAAGAGACCCACTGTTGTGTGATGATAGTGCGAGATCACTCTTTGGCAGGCAGTCAGTGGCTGAGTGTGCATGAGACAGCATATTGGAAATGCAGCTCCTAATATGTCCTTCATTCGATAACCCCCCCCACACACACACACACACGCGCATATATTTTATCTATCTATCTATCTATCTATCTATCTATCTATCTATATATATCTATATATATATATATCTATATAGTATATAATATATATATATATATATATATATATATATATAAGTATATATATATATAGATACTATATATATAATATATAGATATATATATATATATATATATATATATACACACACACAAAGGATAACGACATGTCTCATGGTTATAGTGTTCCACTAGAGCAAAGCCTGTGTTTGTGTCACAAGCAGTGTATGAGCAGATTTAAATGTAAGTGTCATGTGACCTCGGAGTCAGGTGTGTGTGAGTTGTGTTGGGGGTGGATTTGTAGGTGTGTATGTGTGGATTTATTGATGTGTATGTGTGTAAATATACCTTAAAGTCTGTGTTTGTTTGTGTGTGTGGATTTGTGAAGTGTGTTTTTTATTTATTGGTGTGTGGGTGTGACGAGACTTCTAGGTATGTGTATGTGTGTAGTGAGTGTGTTGGTGGTGGGCTTGTGTTGATTATCGGTGTGTGTGTGTGTGGGGAGGTTATTTGTGTGTGCAGCTTTGTTGGTGTATGTGCAATTGTGTCGATTTGTGGATGGTTGTTGGCGTGTTTGAGACTTTATATGCTTTGTGTGTGTTGGTTTGGTGTCGATTTGTAGGTGTGTGTGCATAGGTGTTCGATTTGTGGGTGTGTCTGGGGGGGTTGTGTGTGTGTGTGTGAGAGATAGGGTGTGTGTTTGTGGGTTAGTGTGGATTTCTGTGGTTGTGTCTGTGTGTGTTTTTGTGTAGGTTTCTGGGAATTTCTTGGTGTATTTGACTTTTCTTATATAAGTCTGATCTGATCTAGGATATGGTTCAATTCCCAGCACCGCCATGCTGACATTGCTGGGCCCCTGAGCAAGGCCCTTAACTTCCGACTGCTCATTTGGATGAAAAATGATATAAATGTTCGTTGCTCTGAATAAGGGTGTCTGCCGAATGCCAGAACTGTAAATAGCACAGTGACTTTTTGAAACCGAAAACCTTCAACGTCCTTATCAGATTACAGATCGGATCTTGGCCATTCCGTTAACAGCAGCAGAGCTCTGGGGAGGAAGAAGGTTAGCATCAGTCGCTCATCGTTAAGACCGTTCGGTTTCACTTCACTCAGCATGTTCTGCCATATGTCCTCACAATGACCCTTTCAAAGGTCCTGATACTCATCATCCACTCATACGGCACACATCTGTGTGTGTGTGTGTGTGTGTGTGCAGATAAATCAGGAGGAAGGCTGTCGGAAGAAAACAAAGAGGAAAGTTTTTTTAGGAATGAGTTTGTTCCTTTGTAGGTCACTTAAACCTGACAGACTGATGCATTGCCCCCCCCTCAACGATCACATGAGGGCCGGAGAGCGAGTCAGGGCCTGTGAGCTCTTTAAGGTCGGGGTTAAAATAAAGCCTGGAAACACAGGTTAAGGGAGACGGACCGCTGATTTATGACTTTACACTAAGCAGGGCTTTTCTAGTAAAATCCTCAGGCCAGGACTGTTGACTTATGTCATACAATGAAGTAAATCATTTAAGGGTCATCCTGTTCTGCTTCTCTAAACAGTCAGTCGTTCTGTTTTTCTTCTTTAAAAAAACTTGTAAGAGAAGGTCTGCTGCCTCTGTTCTTAAAGGTGCGCAGATTTAAATTGTGGCTTCAGATATACTACCCAAACACAGGATTTATTTCATTAACTTCTCTGTCAGTATGTGTTCACTGACATTTGTGTGAAATTTAACTTAATGAAAAAACCCAATAAACAAAGAAATTGTATTAATCACCGATTAATGGCTAACAAAATACAAAACACTGTAGCAAAAAAACCTTGTAGAGTGTGTGTGTGTCTGGTGGGGTCACATAAAGGGCTGATTGGCATCTTTGAATTTTTTATTGAATAGATGGATGGATGGATAAATGAATAGATGATAGATGGATGAATGAAATAGATGGATGGATAACTGAATAGATGAATAAATACATAGATAAATTGATGGATGAATAAATAGATTGTGAATAAATATATAGATATATAAATAAATGGATAATTACATGGATAAATGAATAAAGGATAGATAGATGAATGAATAAATGAACAGGTGATGGTGGGTTGGGTAAATGAATAGATGGATGGATAAATTAATAGATGTATGGATAGAAAAATGGAGGCAAAAATGGATGAATAAATCTATGGATGAATAAATATATGAATAAAAATAGACTGATAGATGAGCAGGTGGATGGCTACTTGAACAGATAAATAGATATTTGAACAGATGGATGAATACTTGAACAGATAAAAAGATAAATGAATAGATAGATGGATAAATAAAAAAATTGATTAGATAAATGAATAAATGGATGAAAAGATAAATAGATAGATGGATGAATGAATGGATGCATAGATGAATCGCTGAATCGAAGCAGGATAAATGGATAGAATGATGGATGGAAGAATAAATGGATAGATGATGGATGGATAATGATTAGATGGATGGATAAATAAATGTCCAATCTAGCTTGTGATTTTGGTCTTATATCAAATTTGATTTAAAATTTTGTAACTTTACTTACAGATGAACTTGGCAGCAGCAGCAGCAGTCCGGCGCCTGTTGGCTGTGAGGAACAGACGGAACACCCGGAAGAGACAGAACAAACATCTGCTGAAGAGAAGAGCGAAGCTTCTGGAAAAGGTCAGAATTCTGAATTCTGGAACTCTCCTCTGACCAATTAAACTCCTGAAAGAATGAAATATATGTAAAGAAATCATTTAAATCAAGAATAATCCCATCAACACACACACACACAACATTCCTCCACACATGAACAGCAATGATTGTCTTAGAACTGTGTGGGTGGGTTGTGTGTTTGTGTGTGTCAGTTGTTTATTTGTAAGTTGGATTGTGTGAGAGGATCTATAACTTGTTCCTTTTTTATTTATTAACTCATCTTCTAATATTTTTTAATAAGCATTCTCTTTGACTCTACTGCACTTTCTTACCTGTGAATCTGCTGCGTGACTCGTGTTGACGTGATTATCCTCAGGCTAACTGTTCACTCCTTAGAAAATGCCTTTGAAATATTGAAATGAAACACAGCCCATAATGAAACACAGCCCATAATGAAAACACAGCCCATATTTTCTTGTCTGTTGATGTGTTTGCTCGGGTAAGATGATGTGATCTGTGTTTGAAGTCGAGGTTTAGTGTTACATGACATGACACATGATGTGGCTCTAAAATGGCATGTAGAGCCACTGAGCATGAGGACCTGTGTGTTTTTAATACTTGTGTGACCTTTTTTTTTTTTTTTTTTTTGATTTTTAAAAAAAAAAATAATCAGGATAATCATTTAAATATCAGGGGTGTCTAATCTCGGTCCTGAAGGGTCCTGCAGAGTTTAGCTAATTAAGGTGTTGCTAGGTAGACTTAAAACTTGCAGGTAGATGTGTTGAGGCGTATTTAACGCGAAACTTTCCAGGACACCGACCCTCTAGGGCCGAGTTTCGACCCCCCTGATTTCTATCAATCGAATTTAGAGATAAAGACTGTAATACTAATGTATTTGTTGTAAACAACAAAAGGCATGACTTGCAATGACATAAAAAAAAAATATTTTACATGCTTTAAAAAAAAAAAAAACAACAACCCTTCAAATAAATAGTGTAAAATCAGTACCACGGCTCCCTTTATACCGTTTGCTCGATCACAGATTGAAAGTAAAAGAGAGCGCAAATTCAAACAGGATAAGATAATAAGATAAGAAGTATAAGATAAGATACTCAACCCACAAGGCTGGGAAACATACATTTTGGTAGTCAGATTGGAAGTCCAATAGCACCAGAGATATATATATATATATATATATATATATAATATATAGATATATATATATATATATATATATTAATTACTAATAATAATAATGAAAGTAGGTGCAAAAATAATGACAGAGAAATAAGCCCCGTGTGTAAACAGCGATCTGAGTATGTTTAGCTGTTTAAAAGGTTTTGACTTCTGAACCTGTATTTTAAGCAGTTCCAGTTTTATCGAGCCGACACTTTATAACAGTGCAAATTAGTCTTTGTGATTTACCTGTTTGTCTGGAATATAGAATGGCAGCTGTGTGTTTTGTGTGTGTTGATTTTCCCAGAGGCTGTAGGTTCAAGTGGGGGGAATGTGTTTGCACGCATGCTGAAAGCAGCACAGCGTTACCTGGCAGACACGGCCAAGCAGAGCACTGCCAAGGTACCCACACACTCACACACTCAAACACTTGCACACACTAGGACATCAGGTAATAATAATTTCCAGAAACTTATCATGGGAACGAAAATCATGAAGTTATGGGAATCCATTAAAAACCCATATTCATGAGATCTTACGGGAATTTATTTAAATTTAGAAATTAATAGATTAATGGTATATCCAAACAAATCTAAACATTTGTTTATAAGATGACAAACATAAAAATGACATTCTGAGTGTATGTTGTAAAGAAATGCAGTGCATGCAGAGGTGCTAAAAGATGTTTTTAAACTGTATACAATTTCCTGTTATAGGCTGACCTGTAATTTTGCAAATTTCCTGTTTATTCACAATTATTTCCATTAATTTATATGAAAAGATTCTAGCCTTGAAAACTTCCGATATTCTGCAACTGTTGTAGGGACATTGCTGCAAAAGTCCCAGAATGCAATGCGGCTGTACAATGCATTGGTGTAGAATTGACTAAATAGCAGTATAGGGGGTAACTGTGAAAGTGTAGATAGTAGTGTTAGACAGCATCGTTGCTAGTAGATGATTACACAGAAGTAAGAAAGTGAATTGCAGAGACTAAAATATTGATGTGTTGATGCATCCAAACTCACATACTACTTAAATAGGTACTACATTTGGGTTATTACTTCCTGTGTACTTCCTATGTACTTCCTGCCTGTAAGACAACATTAATTGCGGTATGAATATGGTTAGTATGAATTACATTTGGCCGTACTGCTTCCACCAGGTTGATATTTTTTATGTGAAAGACGCCATTACAAAAGCATTACATTATTTATTCTAATGATGTTAGTGCAAATTAACCAATGTCAAATTTACTTACTTTACTTTACTACAGTGCCTTAAGAGTATTTTTACCCCTTGAATCAAACTTAAATGTATTTTATTGAGATTTTTTGCAACAGACCAACACAAAGCAGCACAAAATTGTGAAGTGTAAAGAAAATGATATACTGTTTTTAAAATTTTAAGCAATATAAAAATCTGCGTTTGTATTCACCTCCCTGAACTCTGATACCCCTAAATAAAATCCAGTTTAATCAATTGTTTTCAGAAGTCAGGTAATAGAGAAGTTGAGTCTAAGTATAAATACACCTGTTGTGTGAAGAATTTGGTGGTTTGTTCAACCAAACAGGTCAGGGGTAAAGTTGTGGAGAAGTTTGTGTTAGGTTATAAAAAATTATCCCAAACTTTGAACATCTCGAGGAGCAATCCGACTATTTTTTGGCGCATTTTTTTGCAAAATAGCTTAAGCTCAGAGACATAGTCCAAAGGTCTTGCAGCTGTAATTGCAGCGAAAGGTGGCTCTACAAAGTATTGACGCAGGGGGGCAGAATACAAATACACACCACAGTTTTCAGATTGTTATTTGCTTAAATTTTGAAAACCGTTTATCATTTTTGTTCCACTTAACAATCATGTGTTAATTTGTGTTGGTCTTTTACATAAAATCTCATAATAAAATACATTTCAGTTTGTGGTTGTAAGGGGATAAAATGTGAAAAATAGTTCAAGGGGTATGAATATTTTTTCAAGGCACTGTATGTTTAAACGGTATGCGATTTTTAGTTTTTATTGACTTTTTGGAGAATTTATGCTTCGTTCGCCTTTTACATTCAATAAAAAAACATAGGAAAAAGCACCCCAGCATGACCGAGCCTTGCCGCAGCTTTGACTCTGCAGGTGTGGATTAAAAGGGGAGAGTAATTACTGTGTGTAGAGTGAAGAAAATCTCTTCAGAAATGTGTTCAGATCGAGAGTGAGTCATGCAGTCAAACACACTGAAAAAAACCACATGAAAGCCAGGATCAGCTGCACTGATGACACTCACCGCACTACTGAAACTCGGCTGCACCAATGACACTCAGCCGCACTGATGACACTTAGCTGCACGAATATCACTCGGTCGCACCAAGGACACTCGGCTGCACCAATAAAACTCTGCTGCACAGTTGACATCCGGCCACTTAAATTTTACCATCTTTTTACCTGCTTCCTTTTCCACCTCTTACCCTCTTTGTGTCTTTATCTTTTCAAACCCCATCCCTCTCTCTTTCTACCCTTCTCTACCTCTCTTCCCACCCTATCACATTTTCTCTCTCTCTCTCTCTCTCGCTCGCTCTCTTATTTAGTAAGACATTTAAATTTTCATAATAATCTTTGTTTTATTGGCTTCTCTCTCTCTCTCTAAGATTATTTTTATTGTGAATAATCAACTCTCCTACACTTATATTTTTGTCTCATGCACACCTAGGCCACTTCCTATACTGCTAAAAGTTGCCCAGCTGCAGCCCTCCTGTCAAAGAAGAGAGCATCTGCTACCTTCAGCCTGAGCCGGGTAACTTTTCTTCATTACATCCAGCTACTCCTTTCACTTTAAACTACCTTCAAACTACCTTCAAATAATAATAATAATAATAATAATAATAATGCCTTTATTTTGTCACACATACCTTTTTACATCACAGTGAAATTCTTTTTTTTTGCCGGTGGTGGGGCTTGAACCCAGTTGTTTCTGGTCTTCAGATCAACAGTTGGCGGTGTTTTTTTGCCGGTGGTGGGGCTGGAACCCTGGCAACTCAGCTCAAAACTACCTGTGAATAACCTTAAAACTTTAATAAACCTTTTGAAAAAAACAAATAGAGGGGAGAAAGAAGGAGAATAAAACATGAAAAATGAAATACAGAGAGAGAGAGAGCGAGAGAGAGAGCAAAATAGAGGGTGTGAAATGGAGGGACTGTAATATCATGGGGAGAATGGAAGAGAGAAAGAAAAGGGAGAGACAGGGAGGGGCAACAAAGTGATGAAATTGGGGGGGTACCTCAGTGGTTAAGGGTTTGGATTTCTGATCAGAAGGTCATGTGTTTAATCCCCAGCACCACCAAGCTACCACTGCTCGGCCCCTGATTAAGGCCCTTAACCCTCAATTGCTCAGTTAAATAATGAGATCAACATAAGTAGCTCTGGATAAGGACGTCCACTGAATGCCAGAAATGTGAAAGCAGAAATGAAAAAATTTGCTCCAGAAAATTCTGCGAACACTTTTGTTACGCTTCTGTGGACAGGACTGCACAAGATTACACTCATCTTTTCAAGGAAAGAAAATAAACAATAGAATGACAATTTTGGCAAAAAGATCTGGGTTCGATTATCTAAACACGGAGAGCTTTGATGTTCGAGATGTTTTTGTTGGACTGATTACTAGCAGCCGATTAAACACACTGTACCCTCTGTTCTGTAAATGTAAGTGTTTTTAATCTTTTGCGTAGACGAGCAGTATAATCCTCAGGGCTGTGCTTGCTGCTCTTTGTGCTGAAATTATACAGGTTGTGTTATTTAATGTTTTATTTTCAGCTGTGTAGAAGAAAAGGGGAAAGTTCACACAAAGTTCACAGCGAGATCTTCTACAATAGTTGTCTCATTCTAACTAAGATCAAGATTAGTTTATTTTGCTGAACAAGATTTGTAGATTAGTAAAATGCTTCAAACGTTTAATCATTAATGCACTTCTGCTTGCTACGGTAGCTCCATGGTTAAGGAGTTGGACTGCTAACAGGAATATTTTAAGTTTGGTTCCCAGTATTGCCAATGCTGGGCCTCTGAGCAAGGCCCCTAACCCCCCACTAGCTCGGCTGTATAGATTTTTAAAAATGCAAAAGTCGTTTTCGATAAAGGCGTCTACCAAATTCTGTAAATGTAAATGCCACAGCTGTACAGAGTGGCTCTTTACCAGTGACGCCTTTATAAATAATCAGTTTTAGTTTTTTTAGTAACAAGTAATCAAACGAATAACGCTGGCATCTAGCTGACAATAAAATGCGGTGTTACCATGCCTCCTAAAAGCCGGGTATACCCTCTCTTCCTAAAAGGAATTCAAGCAATGGACGATTATATTAAAGAGGCACTGAAATGCGAGGTTCACATCAAGCAAACGTCTTTCCTGGGGTACGACCATAATTATTGGTCAGAGCTGTCACCCAGTGGCCTCAGCCACTGTCCAGGAATTTTTTTTCCAACTTCTATTATCATTTTATCTGCAACTATAGCATTTTTGCATCACCCCTCACCTCATTACTCAATGGCAAACCAGCGGAACTTACATGGACAAAGAACACAGGGCTTGGTTTGCCAAACTGAAGGAAAGGTTGTAACGTACTTCTGTAAGCAAACATTATCTGTGAAAAAAGTTAAGAAAACCTATAGGAAATATCAGTTAGCGTAATCTGTTGTTGTCAGTTAAAAAAGATAAATGTCTTGTCTTCCAAGCAACTAAATAATTATTTTTAATCACAGTTTGCGTTTAAAAAAATCATTTTTTTGGAGTTTATAAATAAAACACATGCCACATGCAATATAAATAATTTTATATTTTTACATTTTAAAAGAAAACAGGAAAATTATGTTATGGTGATGACAACTGTAGATCTGAATAGTGTGTTTTCTTGTGTTTCAGAAAAGAAAGAGTGAAAGCAAGCAACCTCAGAACACACCTATGTCCAGGAAAGGACAATTTACTCCTCAGGATGGTGTCAGTGCAGCAACAGATGACAGGTGTGTGTTTGGGTGTATGCAAAAAAAAAAAAAAGAGGGACGGAGAGCTCGGAAACCAGAGAACACCCTGAAATTAGTCAACCCCACACCCCATCTAAAAAGGGTCATTGTGTTAATGAAGTAGCGTCTGTGATGACCGCACCAGCTGTGCCCAAGCGCCGTAATCGTTTATTAACGACTGTGCGGTGCCTCGAGCCTCACAGCGGGATTACCTCCTCCGGTAGCTACCAGTTTGGATGTGATCTGTTGTTAATCAAGTCTGTGCCTATTTAATTTGTTTTGAATCCTCAGTAACTGCTGTGATTGACATCTTTAAAAACCGAGAAGCCTTGAGCAACCACGAGATGTGGGAATTAGGCGAGAGTAAGACACTCCTCTGGGTTTTGCACTGTGTGTGTGTGTGTGTGCTGGAAAATCAAGTTCATGCAATGTCATTTATCTTTTACAACCTTTTGTCGTGCGGTACGTTAGTGGAACACGTCATGTGGAAACACACCTTTTAGGAGCGTGCTTGTTTTGGAAGAATTTATTTATAGCCCTTCCTGGTGACCTCAGTGTTATTAGCATGCTGTAATACAGCTGTTGCAGTAAAGGTAAAGGGTGTTTGGAATGAATTTAAAGAGAGATATTCTGGCTAAAGTTTTATTTTTATGTTTTGTAAACATCCCAGAATGCCAACATGGCGTTCTGGTGGAAATTAACAAAAAAAACTATTTTCAGAAAAGTTTATAGAAAAACCAAACGGGCTCCAATGGGTGACGGTAATCACGTTATATAACCATGATTAGGAGAAAAGCAACACAAAAAGCACAACATGGCCTTAATGTTCAGCAGGGGATGTGAAATCTAAAGCTAAACTGTGCATGGATTCCTGCAAACTGGAGTGCGGAACATTACCTGATCTTTTGTGTCATGACTTGTGTCTCCAGTGTAACATAAACATGTTCTAACCGTTGACCCAGTTATGCGCCAGCAAGAAAACGATTTCAGTATGATGCTAGTCAGCTAGTAAAGTTGGGTGTGTGTTTTAGCAATCGATTAGGTACAGGTTCATTAATTAGCATGCAGGGATGATGAAAAACACTCAAAAATGAGTAAAATAAAGTGCAGCATGAAGCCAGGATGACAACTGGCTGGAATGAGGCCACAATTCAAACCGTGATCTTACATTTTTATAATCCAATATACGGATGTAAAACTTTTTTTTTCCTTCCATGAAATCATAGTCCCAATTAGTTGCCCTTGTAATGAGTTCGGCCCCTGATAATCACCCTGGTGACCCTCAGTACCTTTTTCAGTCCTTCCACGGTCCGGGCTCTTTTTTTGAATGCTGAATGTTAAAATTCCTGATTCAGAGCAGATTCAGAGCAAATTCACAGCAGCTTTTCAAAAACCTGTGTTGCATGTTTCAAAATTTTTTAATTTGTTTTTCTGCAATACAAATTGCAGGATTAAGTGAAAATTGCACCACAAGCAAAGTGTTCTAAAACAATTCACTTCCGCTTCTGTGAGGAACATGAGGGAATTTTACTCTTGCAGTCATTTTTTGTTAGTAATTGGGGGACATTAGCAGTAGATAACAAGGAAGTGTGTTAGGTGACATACTGGTCATGTGTTGGTCAAATCTGATTGGATGAAATCTCTCGATTGCACAGGGATTGTTCAAATTTATACTAACAATAGTGATTACGAAACCCTACAGGGTCTAATCAAAAACCCAAACAAACATTTAAGTAGTTACGGTGTTGGAATACTGATTGAAAGGATATGAGTTTAAATCCCAGCACCACCAAGATGCTACTGGTATTTCTGGTGTTCGGCAGAACGATGTACATTTTTCATTTATTTAAATAGGTAGTTAATTGTTAAGGGCCTTGCTCAGGGGCCTAGCAATTTCAGAACCCACAATCTTTCAGTCAGCAGACCAACACCTACTGCTTCCCTCAAAACAGGAGTGTTAAACAGAAGATCATTAGTTCAATGTCCAGCACCATCATTCTACCACTGCTGGGCCCCTGAGAAAGGCCCTGAACCTTCAACTGCTTAGCTGGATGAATGAGTAATAAATCTAAGACAGTCTGGGTGAGAGTGGCTTCAAAAATGCCATAAATGTATATGTAAAATCTTGAAGTTCATAACAATAAACACTTTACTAATATACATTACTCTATGTTTTATTTATCATCTGTAGACAAAACTAGTCCACCCTTTTTTATTGATTGATTAATTTTTTTAGAAAGTGTAACCTCCAGGATTTATGTAAAACATCTTTGTTTGTTTTTTTGTGGTGCATTGTTGACAGTGAACATTCCTACACTGTCGGACGACCTCTTTGTTCAGTATTACCACTCTAACTAACTAACTAACTAGGCTAAAAGTTATATAATAATCCATGGCGGGTTTGTTCGTTAGTTAATTAAATTAATTGTTGTGTCTGCAGTTGCAGTTAATTAGTCTATGAAAGTTAAGCTCTGGTTAGTTAATTGCTCTTGAGGTATTTAAAGTCATCATTTCGCTACTGCTTGTTGAATTTGTGTCAGTTTGTCTGTTTGTTGATGATCTGCTGCAGGTTTTGGAGTACTAATTTAAATCTTGGTGTGCAGGGGATGATGGGAAATGCCTGCATACCGATCATTCCTCAGTGCTCCCACATTAGTGCCAAGTGGCTGAAAGCATGGTGGTGGGGAAAAAGGGGTCATCAGCGGGTCACCAGCAGGTCACAAAGAGTATTAGAATAAAAAGACGATCAGGATAATTATCTTTTATCGTTTAGTCGTCTAACCGCCGTGAATTCCAGTCGCCTTTGTGGGGAAGAACGATTTCGCCAAAAGTTGGTGGTTGAAACGCAGCCAACAGACTTCTCATAAATTATGACCTAATAGTCTAACTGCAGTTATTTCTGAGTTTTCTCTGATCTCCTTGTGAGTTTCCAGTCATAAACACTTTTAATTAACATTTAATTAAAACTTTTAATTATTTTTTTATAGCACCGTGAGAGTTTCTCTTTTATCTATTTACAGGAGAGAGGTTTTGCTGTAAAATATTGTTAAGCATCCAAAAATTGTTTATTTTATACAGCATATAAAATTTGCATAAATAATTTATTTATTTCGAAATTTAATGATTTCGGTAATTATTTTCGATGATTCGCTAATTCAATACCTTAACTAGCAGCATGTTATTGAGGGTTTTTTTGTTCAATGCACAGCAACGTGCCGACAATTGCACATTTTATTTAAACATTACTTAAACATTACTTAACGACAACATTCAAACAATCTCATACAAGCAAGCCCCTTATTTCGTTACTTATACTTTATTAGTCATTACTAATATTCAAAATAATTACTAAGTAAAAAAAGCATTACTAATAAATATCAGTGTAGCATCCAGTGGTTTATGGAATGTCCTGTGAATTAGCTGGTGGGATAGAAATGCTAACACTTTAGAACTGCTGCATGAACATAAACATGAGATTAATAAGTTATATGACGTATAGAACACTTTCTGACCAATCAGCACTGCTGAGGTTTTCCACCAGTTAGCAGATGCGTCTCCTCTATTTCTCTCTCTCTCTCTTTCTTTCTTTATCATTAATTGTGATTGGTTTGTTCTGAGTAGAGATTGGCAACCTGTGTTCATTGAGTTTCTTTGTCCTGTTGCTTTCCAGCTATCTCTGCCCCACCCACTGCTGATCAGAAATGTTTATTTAATTAAAAGTCAGAAGATAGGTCCTTTATATATTGAGCAAAACGAGTATGTGAGGCAATTAGTATGCCCAAATCTTTAGTATGCCCAAATCTTTAGTATGCCCAAATCAGTGCATCAAGTGGAAAAGTTCAAATCAGTGCGTGAAAAGTTTCTGAATGATCCACTACTTCCACCCAGATTGGAGGAGAGACGACTTGTCATATTGTATGCGGAAGTTGCGGAAAACGTTGACGTGGCACTTTTTAAGAGCTTTTTGGTACTTAACGAAAGAATTGTTTCCTTTTTGTTAAATTCCACTTATTGGACATAATTCGAATAAAAATTATACAACTTTGAATTCACTCTGCTGTGACGTTGTACGTCATATTAACATGGCGAATGTAGTACGTCTGAATTTCTTCTATACTACACATAACTATACTATATTAAACGTACCGTTTAGGAAGTATGTACTATTTTAAATGTGTTGCCTACCTAAAAAATATGCGATTTTGGACAGAGCTTTTAGTCTTTCTCCACTTTCCACTCATCTTCCAGCTTTTGATTGATTGAACACACCTGCTCAGGTAATCTGCAGTGGAAGTGGCAGGGGATTGCTGAAAAACTTATTTTAAAATTATTTTTTTGCTTTAATTTGGTTGGTCTATTACTTTTAAGGGGTTTTCAGAGCATTAAAAAATGTTGTTTGTTATATTTTTATGACATTGTCTACAGTTAAGTATTTAACGGTAATGGTGCGGCACGTACGTATCAATACAGTTTGTCTAGCTGTAGAACATGTAGCTAATAGACTGCTGCTGCTTGTCCGTAGTTCCCCGATGCCCCTCCGGAGGCTGCGTTCAGGCCCTGTGGGTCGTGTGGCGCGCCGACGCAGTGGTGCCCAGTCAACTCGGGTCAGATCTCTCCTGCGTCGGACTTCCAGAGGTCTGGCTCAGTGTTCCACCAGCCCCAGGCGGAACTCCTGCTCTAAACCAGGGCAATACGAGGCCAGTGAGGAGCAGCGGGAATCCCCACATAGGTAAGAGGGTATGTAGACGGATTGCGGCATTAGAAAGATCAATAGCACATAAGCTTCAGTTACGAGTGCTTAAAGCAGCGTCTTTAACAGCTCTTAATTCTCAGCACTACATAAACATGAAAGTTGAACTCACGGCTACGTGTTAAACCTCTTGAAATTCACATTTTTCAGGATTAATAGTCTTTTTTGTGGTACTTCTTGATTTTATTTGATGTACAAAAATCTAGATTGAAATTAGATTTTATTTGTAACTTTAGCGTTCATGTGATTTTTACACATGCTTTCATTATGAACCAGTGTGAAAAAAAACTCATTGTTTTTGTTTTTTCTGAATCAGACTCTCGTGTCAAGTCAAGTCCCCTTTATTCCTATAGCGCTTTTTAACAATAGAAATTGTGTCAAAACAGCTTTACAGAATCAAATTAAATAAGACAATACAGTAAACACTCATTGACCCGGATTTAATAAAATCATGTCTAAACGCCTTTGTGGTCAAAACCAACAAGTTGTTATAGATATGCAAAAGCTTCTCTGATTTTCTTTCTAATGAAAAAATTTCAGCTTGCTGTTATTTACAAAGCACATTTATTTACCTGATTTACATAAAATGCTTTCATTAGAAATTCCCCAAAATTAGGAAAAGCTCACATAGAGCTAAACATGACCAAATGACTATTAAAGGTGGATATATAGTACAATTATAAAATTTAATTTAAGTAAGAGAAAAAAAATTAATGTTGAAATCCTTTTTTTACAGAATATTTTTATTATATTTCTGAGCTTTCTGAGTTAATTAGGTTAAATTAAAATTAAAGTGCAACTCCCATGTTTATTTTTATTCCCATCGTCATTGTCATGTCAGATTGCGTTTCATTAGAACAAGTTAAAGTTCATTGTTCTTAAAAAACACACACACACCTATAGCTTTATACACTTTGCATATACATCTATGTACATATACATACATACACACTCAAACGTACATACATGAAGACACACACCCATATACCTATAAACATATGCATGCAAACACATAAAACTACACACGCACATTCCAATACACACACACACACACCCACACACACACACGCAGAGGTGGAAAAACTTGTTGGTGTGCCGAAAAGATAAAAGGAGCCCTGCTCTGTGTTCGGTTATGGCAGCAGTCACGATAAAAATAAAAGCACCCATATCCTTTGCCAGCCCCCAGAGATCTGATCCCCAACACAGACACTTGGTTTAACCTGGAAAAAGACACCCAGTCTTTTTTTACACTGTGCTGCTGACTTCACTGGAGCCATTACGCAGATAAAGTGATGCTTTGAACATTTTCAAGCTAAAAAAAGTTAGACAAAAAGTCAACGGGTTACGCTTTTAAGAGTAAATGTCTCAATGTTTCTAATATGTAAAAACAAAATGTTAGAAAAATGTTGCCAAAGGTTAGGGAGGTTGATAAGGTGTTGGCCTGCTGACTGGTGGATTGTAGGTTTAATTCCTAGTACCACCAAAATGCCACTTATGGGCCCCTGAGTAAGGCCCTTAACTGCTTAGCTGGATAAATTCAATAAATGTAAGTCGCCCTGGATTAGAGCATCCGCCAAATGCCAGAAATGATAATAGGAATGTCGTCACTATCTGGCAACCTTCACTACACCAAAAAGCATGCACATGTTATTCCAGTGATTGTGAGAAAATGGAAGAAAAATGTAGGTTCTCGCGTCACTACCTGGCAACATTTAAATCAATTTTTTCTCTTCGAAAGCACATGGCTCGCTCATGTCTAATTGTTTGAAATTGTTAGATGTTGAATCACACTATGGCTCGATTCATCTCTTCAATATCTTCACACCAATCCCGTAAACATTACCGAGGTTTCTGATTTAGCTCCTGACGGCCTGCTAGCTTCCGAGCTCAGGTGGAAAATTCTGAATGAAAAAGTGGTCCGACTCGACGATCCAACATTCTTTTTGCGGCATGAGGAGAGCTAGTTTGGTGAGCACCATGTTTATCCCGAACAGACGTGTCTCGACTCGTGTAACTCGATCCTAATGAACTGGAAGCTCGCTGTGGTTCAGCTGTTACAGATTTCACTCGGTGGTTTGTGGTTTTGACACTTTAAAACTATCCGAGAATTTTCTTCAGATTGAGACATGAATTCACTACAGAAAAAAAAATGAGAAATTAAAGAAATTCTTTAGTTCACATTATTATAGAATGTAATTATTGATGAGTCATTATATATCATTATAGTGATGAAAAAATTCTGCATGAGTCATATATGATGCAAAAAGAAAAACAGTTATAAAAAAATTTCCTATAAGAACTCAGGAATTTTAATGCACTTTACCAGTGTTTGTGACAATAAAAGATAATCCTAATAAAATAATTCAAGTCTGGAACCAAACCAAGGCAGCAGAAGGACTGTTAGGAGTAATGCAAAGCGCCTGCATGATTGCGCCTCCATACTGTCATGATGTTTGTGAGATGTTTTAGTGAGTATGAGGGTGCGGAAAGAGGTGAAGCTCCTGCATGCCTCTCATCCCCCCGCATCCACAGCGAAGTCATTGTGAGTCAATTAGGACGCTGTGAACCCAAACAACACACAGGAAGCCACAGACGGTCCTGAAAGATCATCTTCTCCAGGGAAACACACCTACTCCACTCTCTCACACACCACACAACTTATTTATGACTCGCTTCTCAATTTTCCAGCATTTCCCATCTGTTCTTGTGTTTTGTTTTTAATGCTCAGCAAGGCTTATTCTGTTTTTCCAGATTGGGTATTTGGTAGCTGTTAATTACTAATGTATTATAAAGTTTCAGCGCTTCAGGACTGTAATCTGAACTCGCCTTAACACCAGTAGACACCATTCTATTCTTTAGAGCTGCACTGAAGCTGCAAAAGTAGCTCTGATTCCCTTAGGTTAGCTTTAGATACCATCAAACTTACTTCATAACTAAACTGTTTTTAATATCCCAAATTTTCCCACATCACCCTGTTTCTGCGCTCCTTCCACTGGCTTTCCGGTAGCTGCTTGCATAACAATTTTAAAGTTCACTTGGGGTCTGGGAAACCAAGCCGTCATGGCGCTACACTTTCCTCATAAATGAAGAACATTGCCATGTGTACTGGTCTTTCCAAATGATGTGATGTTCACATTATAGATTTATTTATTTGTTTACATTTGCCTAACATGATGCTGAACTGTGATTGGTTAATTCACATGTCATTTAGACGCCCACTTGGCTAATAAAAGTTACTGTGACGTCTAGACTGTCTGCCGCCTGGCTAGGCGAGATTGCTGCTTTTTCAACAAGGATATTATTTTAAACAAACTGATGACTTAACATTACATGGAATTTATTGTTTCTACCTACGCAGAGTTTTTTTAGCATGTCACGTTGCAGACTATACCATTTGCTTGGGTGTCTGAATCATTTCATTGTCAAGACAGTAAAAGGAGCAAAACAGTCATTCGCCATCAAACTAAAGGTGTGTCTCAGCTCACACACACGTACCGATCTGATGAATGATCCAATACACATAAGTAGAGGGAAGTTCTTTTTTTTTTTTTTTTAAGTTCTTTTTCCGTTTAGGCTCAAATCGAATTTAAATGTTTTATTAAACTGCGGAATTGAACATGAAGTCTAACCGTCTGTCTGTCTATCTATCTGCCTGCCTGTCTGTCCATGTAAATACCTATACATTTATTTGCGGGGTCGTGAGAAAATAACATTTTTGCTGGGGTGGGACAGAATTTTGTAGGTCCTTACTACGAGGTGTAATATAATATCACCTCTGTTCTGGTTAACCTGTGCCCACCTCAGTGCCAGACCTGCTTTCTGTCAAACAGAATTACTCTTCCTCTGATCTTATTTCTATCAACCCCCTGTAATAATCCCCTCTTACGTTTATTCACCAGACCGGAGCGCCGTCAGTCAGGATTAGCCGTGGACTCTGCTCTAAGAGCAAGGCCCTCTCTTTCCTCACAGCCTGTCTCCAGGTGGCGTCTTCATGCGGCGTCTTCATGCGGCTTTAGCTTATTGTGCACTTCGATTGTTCCTTCAGATAAAAAGGGATTGTATGTTTCACCGCAGACTTGGAGCAAAACATCTTACCATACCAGCATATGGCAAATCTGGCATGCATGAGGTTTTTAAGATAATGTTCTGACACAATCAAAGCAAACAGTGTGTAACACAGCTGGAAGAGACACACACATGCTTTCTCTCTCTTGCTACAGGTGTTATGCATTTTCAACATGGCATCTCTGTAATAGAGAGTGTGAATGATACATATACTTTTTTTATACTTTCAGCAGCTGTTAGAAATATTTTAATTTTTAGGTAATTGACATTTTGTAACCCAGAATTGGGTGATTATTTTTTAATTTTATGCTTCATAAACAAGTGGGCAAAATTTTCATGGCCAGAAGATGAGAAAGCGTCAAAAAATCAAATTCCTGATTTATTTATTTCTGAATTTGTCAAATTGTTAGGATTTGAAGCAGCATTTAAACTATTTCTGCAGTCGGATTTGTGTCTATAGTGTTTCGCTCTGTGTAAAATGTATTTCCTTATTATTCCTCTTTTGCAGGATCTCGTCTCCAGAACACACTCAACTGATCCACCAGATAATCACAGCTTCCAGCCCAAGTGTGAAGATCCGGGAGTCTCAGTTGATCTGAGGGACATGACGATTCATCAGCTCTTAGTCTTAAATAAACATCTTTAATGTTTATAGGATATTATGGTTTATATATATATGTATATATATGTATATATGTGTATATATATATATGTAAGTATGTATATATATGTATATATATATATGTGTATATATATGTATATATATGTGTATATATATATATATATATATATATATATATAATGTATAACCTTGTACTTTTTAACCCTATACAATAATACACTAAATATTCAGTTAAGCACTTGATATTAACAGTGTCTCTATATTTGTAGCTTGTTGTAATATCTGCTTAATGTTTTATGATCTTTAAAGTTATTTGAGTTAATAAAAAATTCACAAGCCACTTTATGGTTTCATTATTAATTAATGCTGTTTCACCAGTCGTGTCATCAGTCATGCATGTAAGGAATAGAATTTAGCATCATGGTGTATTTACACAGTGTAACGCTTAAAATATATATTATTTATTTAATATATGGATAATTAAAAAAACATTTACTAAAAGTTTCTCTGCTGAAAGATGATAGAAGAAAAACAATGTTTTTTGGGTTGTTTAATTAAAATATATAGAAATAAAGTAGAACAAAGGAAAGAATTAAAGAACAAAAGAAAAGAAGACAAAACAAATGAAATATACAAACAAAAAGAAAGAACGAAGGGGTAAAAAACAACAAAAGAATGAAAGAAAGAAATAAAAAAGAACTTAAAGTAGAAAAAAACAAATAAAGAAGAAAAATGAAAGAAAAATGCAAAGAACAAAGAAAGAATGAAGGAAAGAACAAACCAAAAAAAAACGAAGAGAAAGAATAAATGGTGGGGAAAAAAGGGTTTTTTTGTAGAAATAATTTATAGCGGTGCATGTGATACAGATCAAGTTTTATTGGGTGTGAATATATAGAATTGTAAATTTTATAACACAAACTTAAGTGAAAGAATGTTTCAAAAAAGATTTGTTCAACATTCTGCCCCAATTTAAAGATGATGGTCTTTTTTACAGCCATAATTAATCATGAAAGTGTTTATGATTAGCAGTTTAATGATTAATTGTTGAGAATTATTAGGTAAGTAAAATGCAATTGATGTGATTAATTACAGTGAATATGATCATGATATCAGGATGTTTCCACCAAATGATTTTAATGGCATCTACATCTAAGTGGTCTTGTGTGGTTTCTTTTTTATTGTGTTTATTTTGTGTTACAGGAAGCACATGATGAAGGCAGGAAAGCGTGTGTATGAAAAAAGGAAGCAGGTGAAATAGATTGAGGGAGAGGATGGGGTGGCGGAAGAGAGGAAGAAGGACAGGAGGAGATTATGGCTGCGATAGAAAGGAAGTCATATAGGTAGAGAGGAAGAAAATGACGAAAGAGCATGAGACAGGAGAAATGAGACAGGAAGAGTGAGGCAGGGATAGAGAGGAAATCAGAGAGAAAGAGGAAGAGAGCGAAAGTTTAGGGGGAGTAAATGAAGCAGTAGAGAGAAAGAGAGGTAGAGAGGAGATGGAGTGAGAAAGTTGGATTTAGCGGGAGAGATAGAGAAGGAGAGGGAAAGAGAGAAGAAGCTGTAAAGAGAAGAGGAAAAGTAAGAGCTGAAAGGAGCAGGATATGAGGGAGAGAGGGGGAGCAAGGAATGGAGGGAAGGAGGATAAGTTGAGATAGACTGGGACAGGAAGGAGAACAGGCAGGGTTAGAAAGGATGATATATAGAGAAAAACAGAGAAGAGAGAGAGAGAAAGTTAGTGAGGTAGAATGAGCAAGAGAATAAAGAAAGAGAGCAATAGATAGAGAGACTGAGGTGAAAGGGTGACTGAGGGAGTTGGGCTGAAAGGAGCGGTCATGTGACTTCTTTTCTAAAAATCAGCGCAGAGGCCAGTTAGTGTTCTTCACCCACGCTTTTCCTTTCTCATTTCCTTTGTTAGAGACTTTTATCTGCTTAATTTTCAACTTCCTGTTTTTCTTTTCTTCCTGTCTCTCAGTAAAAGCGAGCGGCACATTTCATAGATTCTGTCTGTTAATCCCTGAGATCAGCTTCTTTCTCTTTTATTTTAATGACTCATAATGACTCGTTCCCAGGTGACGGATTCACTAGTACAGTACGGGTGTTTTGTTTTCAGATGTGTGCGTGGGGCATTTTTCCAGTGCAGTATTTAGCCACAATACATAACACACCCTGCTATTAAATACGACATGTGTGAACCGTTGGTCATTAGCTGAATAATCTGCAGCGTAAACCCTGATCAGGCTCATTCAGAGCAGCGCTGCATCTATGTAGCAAGCAGATGATGTTTGATGTTTGTGCATGTTAACTGCTAACGTAATGCTAATGTATGTACTACATTTTAGTTAGTATGTATTTCCCGACTGTTAAAAAAGTACATTGTATGTAACTGTATAATTATTGGTTGTTTCATTAAAATTCGGATGTACTATATCCACAATATATCATAAGATATATATCATGTGACCTACGACATCACAGCAGTGTGAATTTAAAACTGGATAATGTTTAAATTGGGGGATAATAAAGTGCTATTTAACCACTTGAAACTATGTTTTTGTTACCTGAACTACTTAAAGCTACTAAAATACATTAAAAAGCAGTATGTCGCCACTTTTCAGCTACGTTTTTTTGCATACAAAGAATAGGTTGTTTGCACATGACGTCTGGAGGATCACTAGCAGACACTTAACATACATGTTTTGCATTGTTTACGGACACACAAACCGATCAAACCTAGAAAAAATTAAGAGCTTTTATGACTTTTTCCATCTAGTTATGTGATAATTTGTGTCTTTAGTGACATTCCAGCAGATCTTAGAGAACAGTTAAGCTTTAATACTAAAGTAAAGTAAACAACCGTAACGCTAACATCAGGAGGTGCAGCAGCATTGAATGATTGTTGCTAGGTTAATCGACAGGACAACATAGAAATGCTAATCAGACGGGTAAAAACCAAAAGGGTGTTTTTTTTAAGCCACTTCCACTACATCAACTGAAGAAAAAACTGCTTTTGTAGACTTTCATCTGTTCTTTAGGACGTCTGGAAAACAAGCTAGTTGTTATATTACCACCTCGATGGCAGGCAAATATTTAAAATAAAAATCTGCAAAAAATTCGCTCCTCTTCCTGCTGTAAGGATAACAAACAATATATTTGATTTTCTGTTTCTATATTTCTTCTGAAATACTGTTTAAACCACTACAATACAAACTGTCCTCTATATCTTCCATTATTTTTTACTTCCTGTCTGGATTTCTTTATTGATTTAATTCCAAATCACATGACTTTAAACAAGCTATTCGGACATATTACTTGCCTTACACTCAGTTTCGCATTCTATATAGTAGGAAAGTGGGAAATGTGACTTTGGACAGAGCCGTTGGTCTTTCCCCAAGTCCACCCTTATCTGAGATGGTATCTTCCAGCTTCTAATTGACTAAACACACCTGATCCAGGTAATCAGCTGTGGGTAGAAAAAAGATAGTGGGAAAACAAGCAGGACAAATAGGAATGGGTTGCCAGCTCTGTTCGATCTGGTGATCTCAAAATTTTAGACTCCCCCGAGACTGCATTGCATAATAAATACATGAATTTGTATTAATTAATTTGCACCACTGCGTGTGTATATACTGTATTTGTGTTTGTATTTAGTGTGTAATTTTGTTCCAGCTGCGGTGTTATTCTTCATATGCTTAGCAGAACACATCCAACTCTAGATGTATTTTTTCCTCTTTGTGCTGGACAGATACACACACACTCATCTGCTTGTCCCCCGCTGCACATCAGCTAATAGTGTAGTGAGTTATTAAGCTTAGGAATGCTTTGAGCAAATTCGTCTGACCTTGTAACGGTTCAGAGCCGCTAGTTCATGATCACAGAGAGGGACGGACAAGGGGATTTATACAGACCTTCAGGTAACGATGGGGGGAAGGTGAAAAGAGAAAGGGAGAGAGATCAGATGAGACAGTTCACTGATGTCAGCCCTGGTTATCTATTTAAACCTTTAGTTATTTTCTTGTTCTTTAACTCTCATTGCTTTCAGCACACCACTTTTAGTAATAGCGAAAAGACAGCAGGATTAGCTTGGTGCTGTTTTTGTTTTCCACCCAGAGGTGATTAAAGCATCCAGATGTTTATCCGGCCGTTGTAAAGGAGTGTCAAAAGACATGAAATAAAACTGGCATTGAGTGATATGTCACACATGGAAATGACTGATATGAACAAGTTGGAACTCGACTGTCCCTCAATAAAAATGGCGTGTGAAAGTATTAGTAAATGTTTCAGTTTGTGTTGTTGTCTGTGAATGTTAGGGTAAAACATTAACTCACTGGAATTCTGGGCTCTTTACCAAATATTTCTCAGCTCTGCTCTAAGGTTGATGTTTGACCCAAATCTTTACTGTAACAACACAGCGTTAATATTTGTTTATTTGTGTGTGTTGTGGTATGGCTTTAGGCCATTGTTCAGACTCAACCGTTTTCACACTTTGCTCTGAGATCATTCTCTCACATTCTTTTATGATGATTCTTTTATTAGTGTGGTGGGTAAAAAACAATTAACATTCTATCTATCTATCTATCTATCTATCTATCTATCTATCTATCTATCTATCTATCTATCTATCTATCTATCTATCTATCTATCTATCTAAGGTCCGTCTGTCTGTCTGTCTGTCTGTCTGTGCATCTATCTATCTATCTATCTATCTATCTATCTATCTATCTATCTATCTATCGGTCCGTCTGTCTGTCTGTCTGTCTGTGCATCTATCTATCTATCTATCTATCTATCTATCTATCTATCTATCTATCTATCTATCTATCTATCTATCTATCTATCTATCTATCGTCTGTCTGTCTGTCTGTCTGTCTGTCTGTCTATCTATCTATCTATCTATCTATCTATCTATCTATCTATCTATCTATCTATCTATCTATCTATCTATCTATCTATCTATCTATCTATCTATGCCTTAGACCTTCTTACCTCAACATTAGTGTCTGATCTTATTAATTTTATTGTGACTGAATGATCAAATCCCCACAGTCACATTACACAAAAAGACATGATAGTACGGTGTCCCAATACTTTTGCTCTTATGGGTTACTTCCCTGATACACAGGTTGAATGTCATGAGGCAGATGAACAGTTTTTTCCCCTCAATTTTATTCAGATTGTGGGAACGGTGTGTAGGACAGGAAGGGCAGAGGAGCCATCTGCTTCCTGAGATTCGAGCTGGGATGTGGGACAGGGGTATGCTGGGAGAAAGAACATCCGCTGTGTGTGTTTGTGTGTGTTTGGTTTGATTTCCTGAGACAGAAAGCACAGTGTAATCCTTTTGTAAGTGTGTGATCACACCTGGGTAAATGTGTATTTTAAAATCTGTTTGCTTTGCAGTTATTTATCACTGAAACTTTTAACCATGTCCAGAATTCTTGGCAGTCAGAAACAATGGAATGAAAAGATAAACTTGTATAATTAATAATATGTTAAGCTTATTCTGGTACATTTGTAGAGATTTTCAAGGTCATGGGATCACCGTTGTTTTCAAACTGTAAGACTATCTGAGGTTAAAATTCAGCTGCTGCTTTGTTCGCAATGCACGATGGATCGGCGACAGGAGTTTACACACTGCATGACTTCCTGCATGAGGAAGATTCACCAACATTTGCAAAATACGATTCACAACCAAACACAAACAAGAAATGATAAGGAAATAACGCAGGATCTTACACGAGACTGGAAAGAATATTAAAATGGTAGCCTGAAAGAAAGAAGCGATTCCAATGGTCTGTGCACTTTCAGAAAAATAAATGGTTTGAAAAAGAACAAAACCAAAGCCATGCACTCTATATTGTGGTTATATTGTGGTATAAATCCTCTCCAAACTTCCCACTGCCCTGTATCTCACTCTCTCATTGGCTGTAGGTCATGGCCATGTTTCATACTGCAGGATTTTGACAGGTCCTGATATTCAGCATGCCAAATATTTCTTAAATATTCCCTCAGATCGCGTTTGTGATCATCCACACTACATGATTTTTACTCGCTTAAACCAGCAACAATTTGCCTCTGATTTTGTGCATTTGACAGCAATTTCGCAATATTCGTCGACGAGTAAAAATCACGGCTGATATTATGCAGTGTAAACTTTAATTCGAGACACCTGCTTTAGCGTTTAACACGATTAGACAAGGTAGTTGTTTATTTGTCTAATTGTTTTTGTTAAATTTCATATTTTTTACTCATTTTTTTAAAGTAAGATTCTATTTGTTTTTCACATGTAATTATGTGTATTATTCTAATTTGTTAACTTAATTTTAAATGTATTTTGTTTTATTTAATTATTTTTTTGTTTTTACACTGCTTTTACATCATTTTTTGCAGCATCCTTTTACCCCAGTTTCATACAATGTAAATGTTCCTGCATTCTGATTCTGGATTCTGATTGGTCAGCAGGATTATATTCTTATTCCTTGACAGAAACTTGCCTGGCACTTAGACCACAAAAAAAAAAATTATAACAACAAGTTTTAAACAAAGAAATATAAACATATGAATTAATATGGCACTGCTTCTGTAAGGAGAAGGTTAAACAGTTTTTTGGGTCTTTAGGATGAAGAATCCGTCAGTCTGCAGTCACTCTGTAACATGAGACACGTTTTTTTAAGATCTGAACAAAAATCGAGACAATTGAACCCACGATCTTGAGATCAGCATTCCAACGTCTTTTATGTGAGTCAAACACACCTGACGCTGTAATTATGAACTTCCGTCTTGTAAATACTTTACATGCACATACCTTCTGCTAACAGACGTAAATAAAGAGAGTGTTTCTAGAACAGTATAGACAGCATCTAGTTTCTGAAATTACAGTACAGCTCTAACACTGAAGAAAGATGGTGAAGAAAGAAAACAGAAACTTATAACTCTTATAACGCTGAATAAATGAGCACAGCATGATTTCTAAAGATATTTCTATCATAAGCAGGACTACTGTATGATATTTAAAAAAAGGGGAAAAAAAGAAAGAAAAATCTACACAAGTACCGTAAGGAAAGTATTTGTAATTAGTTAATTTCATCACTGCTATTAAAGTAACTGAAGCTACACCTCTATTTATCTACCTCCATTAAACTCAAACACACCCGATGCAGAAATTACAACTTCCCTTCCTGTAAATATTGTTCATACATTAACACTGTGCTAACAGACATACATAAAGGAGGTGTGGCCTGATGAGGCATTGTTATATCACAGTATAGACTAATGTATAAACGTTTTATCTCAGTGGTTACGATGTTGGAATGCTGATCACAAGAGCGTGGGTGTGATTCCCACCACCGAGCTGCCACCACTGAACCCTTGGCTGCTCAGAGTAAAAAAAAAACGTGGGTAAGGGTGTCTGCCAAATGCCAGAAATGTAAATATGGTATGTTCCATGCATGTCTAACATGTTCTCCTGTACATGCTGTTCTGTATAACTGTCCTGACTCGTTCAGTGCGAAATGATCGCTCACTCAACCTGTTTGGTCGCTTTTTATTTTTTTGCTTTAATCATCCTCAGATTGTAAGTTTATTTTACATTACTCACTTCCTGTATCTTAATACTGTAGTCTTTACTGAATAAAGCACTTGAGAAGCCCTGTTAAAAAAAAAAAAAAACATTATTTAAAAAAAGGGGGCAGCGTTTTAATCAGGATTTGAACATTACATTGTTGGTTTTGATCAAATTTTGACTCCTTTCACCAAAATGTTTCATTCAGATTTGTTTACTGATTTAAGTAGCATTTAATGACATTTTAACAAAAACAATATGTGAGCTGGGTTTTAATCAGGATTTAGATGTTGGATTTACTTCAGCGACTCAAATTTTGATTCCTTTTACCAAAATGTCTCATTTAGATTCGTTTACCGATTCATTCAGTGACCCTAAAAGTTATGACATTTAAACAAAAACAATTATTTTAAAAAGTGGACGGGGTTTCAGGATTTAAAGTTTATAGTTTCGATTTCAATTCACTTTAGCAACTATTTTGATTCCTTTCACCAAAATGATTTGGTCAGGTTCATTTACTGATTTGCTTTATAAATAAATGAACTTGAACTTGACCTAATCACATTTAAACAAAAGTTATGATGGAGTGGATGGGGGTGGGGTTTTATCAGAATTTAGATGTTACAATGCTGATTTCGACTTCAGCGACTTGTATTGGAATTCATTTCAGCGACTCTTAATGACTTTCACTAAAATGAATCGTTCAGATTCGTTCATTTACTGATTCGTTCAGGATGAAGGACTTAAGAAAGCTCTGTTGTAATATTCTAAGGGAGATACTTATGACTGCAGTACAAGGCTTTGACTAGAAGCTTTTATCATAAGAGATCCAGACACCTTATCACTGATCGTTACACTGATGCTTTAATTACTGCTGCTTTAGCTCCACAGACTTCCTACTTGTTCTGAGGTTTAGACCCAGGACCACTATTATGACATCTACATTTCTGGCCCTTCGAAGATGCCCTCATCCAGAGAGACTTACATTTATCTCATGTATGTTATTTATTCGAGCAGTTGAGGGTTAAGGGCCTTGCTCAGGGGCTTGGTGGGGCTGGGAACTTACGATCTTCCTATCAGCAGTCCAAATCTTCTACAGAAGCTTAGTTCTTCCCATGATTTATAGTGAGAGCTGGTGTGACAGGATTCCTGTGATAGCGCTGATGTGATCATTAAACTTGTCAGTTGCATTATTTTGTTTTTCTTTAGTGAAAGGAGAAAAGAACGACACAATTATCTCGCTGCTGTCTGTCAGCATATTCATATTCAGCATTCTTTTGATTTGAATTATAAATTAACAGCAAGTATTTGAGGACAATTAGGCAAAATGAGGTGGTCGTTAAATTGTAGGCAAAAATTGTGTGGTCAAGACGTTAGGGCAAGTCTTTATGCATTTTTGGGGGATCTTGTATAGTGGATAATTCACACAAACAGATCTGTGAATCAGTTTATTGTGCAAGGATTTTATTGAGCACTTATTAAGCTATGATTTTACATTTTCAGACAGATGAATCACCACATGCTGGGTTTCATGCCAAGCTGCAGTTAAACTGAAAGCAATTAGAGCAATTTATTTTCCCTACTTGTAGACAAATGTAATGCAAATCTTAAATACCGCTTAATCACATGACACAGTTAATCATAATGCAACAAGAAAAGTGGGAAAAAAAGGAACAACCCAAACCCCTCCCACCCCTATTAATATTAATTTGAAAAAAAGATAAAAGGAAAAATTAATTCATTTCAATCTGAGTCAGTTATTTAATACGTTTTACAGAATATAAAAATTTAGAAAAAAAGTTACAAAGGTTTAATTTTTAGTTATTCACAGATTATTGCATTTAAATAATTTTAATGAGAAGTTTCGGTTCAGTCCAGCGACTGTAGAGGGCGAGTTTGCGGTGAGTGAGGTGTGTATGGAGTTCCAGTGTGCAGGAACACGCCACAATTCACACTCCATTTGTCTTTGGCTGAGAGAGAAAGGTCAAGGCAGCGGGCCGAATGTATTTGCGCTGGTCAATGTATAACTCACACTGTTAGTATCCAGCCTCTCCTTACAAATCACTGCACAGAGTGGTGTGGTGGGACGAGAATGCTGGGAGCTGAAAGACATGTGATCTATCTATCGATCTATTGATTTATCGATCCATCCATCCATGCATCCATCCATGCCCCTCTACTCCTTCAGTTTGTCTTTCTTTCTCTCTTTTATCTTGACCTGTTCTTAAGTCACACAACATCTCACGCCTCTCAGTCTATCAGTCAGCTGCATGTTTAGGTGTGTGTGTGTGTCTGCATCGGGCAGTATGAACAGGTTACAGTTAACACTAAACCTGCAAAATTGTATATTCTTGTGTGTGTGTGTGTGTGTGTGTGTGAGAGAGAGAGAGACTAAAGGTCATTAAATCCAAACAGAGGCTATTGTTAATCCCAGCTATTGTTTGAAAATCACTCAGGAGGGAATTTATCTTTCACAGGAATGTGACTGGGATTAGTCTTTTTGTTAAGAACAAGGTTATTGCTGGAGGAAGTGTGAGAGCAAGCAATTAGCTAAAACATACAGGCTGCTAAAGTAAATTGCCACACACACACACACACACACACACACACTGAACTGTGTCGTATCATTTGGACAGTTTATCTAACACACCTTGCTCTAGAGTGCACCTGCCCTGATAATCACTTTTGTGCTATAACACAGGCAGAATACTAAAATCGTTCAACTGTCGATATTTACATTTCTGACATGTAAAAATATGTAAATTTATAAGCTCAACATGATCGTATCACGTGGCTGTGACAAAACCTGTTCAGAAAACTGTGTTACATTTCGAAATGTTTCTTCGCTCCATGAATCACATCAATTTATTCGGTTAAAATTTACTTGTACCTGAAAGTGATATTAATGACCCCCTGCACATTTATAGAGTGGTGCCTTGACCAGTTTAATTCATTTTGTGACGGAGCTTGTAACTTTTATTATTAATCTATATATTGTTAAAATAACATTTCTTACCTAATATTTCTTTAAACTGGGGTCCCGACAGTACGGCCCGGCTACCGATACGTCCCTCACCCACATTTGTTCCGGCCCTCTAAACAACGCCAGACACATATTTTGAAAATGTAATGTGAAATCTGTGTTCCTCATATTATATCTGTATTTGATAATAACGGTTGCCTTTCAAGCTTAAAACCCCTTTTAGTTATCTAGGTAGAATAATTAGTTACCCACCAAAAGAACGCTACATTTACCATTATGTTCTATGGTGATAATCAGTATCTACAACACGCCAACCAGCAAGAAAAATCACACAGACAACAAAAACAACTGAACATTTAAAACAGGTAAGATTTCGAAATCCCGAGAATTTGACAAATGAATTTTTTTTGTTCAATGCAAAGAAGTAGCTGTTTGTCATTTTTCATCTTATATTATTCTATTTATCTCTTATGTATATAGAATAATACCAAATGTAACACTCATCTGTCTGTACACTCTATTTCTGTTACATGGTGTGGCTCTTGCAGAAAAAAGTTTGGGGACTCCTGAACTAGAAGATATGGATAGTTTACATGAGTAAATGGATTGAAGTCTAGCTCTATTAGATCATATAATCACATTTTACATTGTATTTATCCAACTAAGCATTTAAGGGTTAAGGGCTTTGCTTAGGAGCCCAGCTGTCGCAGTGGGAATTAAAACTATGGTCTTCGGATCACCTTAATTGTAACCACTGAGCTACCACTTCCTTAAAAGTTTACTCTAAGGTTAAACTGTACATTACACATCCTGCTAGTTAGTCATTTGTTGGATGACACTGGTGGTAAGCATAAAGGTTCATAAAAACATTAAGATGGATTAGCTGTAAAAACGAAAGACCACATTTGGAGTCAGTGCAATCATGAGCACTGGCTCCAAAACTCCTTCAAACTGGAAGTTCACCAATCCTTTCTCCTCTCCTCAGCTGTCCAGTTTGAGTAAGTCTGTGTTCATTATATCTTTCTGTTCTTCACTGGCTGAAGCGGAACCTGTTGTTATGGCTCATCCACCTCATGGTCTGGTATAATCGTCACCCGAAGCCTTTGATGCAGATCTGTAATATTTTATACAGTGTTTCTGCCATGTGATTGACTGATTGTATAAATGCGAACATAAAGGTGGCAGAGCCGGCCCAATTTATAAGCAAACTATGTGGCTGCTTAGGGTCTGTGTAGCCACCAGGGACTCCCAGGAATACATGAAGGGACATCTTTAATACGTATTTATATCACATCAATGAACAATAGTAAATATACAAAAATGCAATATTAAATAAAAAATAAATAAATAGATTTTGTTCAATAAAAAGATACAGGTTGTTTTATTCGTAGATGATTGTGTTGCACTTTTTTTTGCATTGCTAATTTTTCTAACCAAAAGCAAATAAATTGGTACCTTGTTTACAGGAAATGCTTGTCTGCAGGTTTATTTAGCTACTTTTCAGTACACCACATTAAGTATAACACTTAGTACTGCAAAACTTTAAATGTTAAAGGGTAAATGAACCGCTGACCTATCTTGTGGATTTAAAATTAAACAGTGTTTGATTTATCCTGTGCGAATAATCAAGTATTAACAATAATTAGTCATATTGGCAGCACCATGTGGCTCGCCAATAAAATGTTACTCCGCTAGACTTGACAGGTGGACAGGTAAGTGTTCCTAATAACGTGGCCTGCGAGATGTTTACAAGAACGGAATATTAACGTAATAACGGTTACTATCCCAGAAGTGCTGTGTGTTTGCCGTGTGACCGCTGTGCCAAGCTTAATTTGTTTGTCAGCTATGATGAAGATAAAATGAGAGCGCATTAAGAGATTAGCGATGTGGTGCTGCAGAACATTCCTAAGCGGCTGAAGTCATGCCGGCGTTCTGTGTGTTCCTTTCAAAGGGTGTGCTTTCACTGCAGATTACACCTCTATTCAAAATAAATGAATGAAAACAACAACTACAACAACAATCTGTTCACACAACACACACAAAAGAAGAAAGAGAGTCTGGAGTTCACTCTGAACGGCATTTTAATCCCCCCCAAAAAAAAAATCTCACACAGATGTCCTGCTGAAATCTTTCTCCAATAAATAATCGAGTGAAGCGACACCTTCTCTGTCTTTTCCCTGTAGACTATAAACACAGTATTCAGAGTCAGACATCAGCCTATTAGAACTAAGCTTTATGTTTACGAACTCTGGACATGATTTACACTGGTTAGTTCATTAGTAACTGTTTGGTTAGTAGCTCATTAGTAATTAGCTTAAAGGTTCCGTCAGCAGCTAAACAGGACACACACATACAGTATACAAGTGGATTTGTCTGGTGTGATGACATCACGCTTCACGTTTAAGCTTCCAAACTTCAAATGGATTTCTATTGGATGTAATGTGCACTACAAAGGTTGTAAAAACATTTTCCAACAATTTATCCCGTTTTTCATATTAGCAGAACCGGGTTGCTTTTTCAGTTCCTGCTCATACAGTTCTGGAATTTCCAACTAAATGACCAACTGATTCAGATTTAGTATTTTTATCTCAAATTCTGCAAAACAAGTGATATTAATCCACAGAAAACAAACAGCTTCAATCAAAATATTCCCTTGATTTTTCCCTCACAGGGTAAGAAAACCTTCAAAACAGGAAGTCAAAAACCCTGTTATCCTCAGTGAAAAAGGGTTTTCTTTTCAGGAACCAGGTCCTTTTTTTGTTCCTAGAACCTTTTCAATCCTAAACATTGCAGGTCATTTCATCAAATGCAGATTATTTAGAGCAGATTTACAGCATGATCTATTCTCTCTGCTGTTTATTTGATTTCAAACTCTTTAATGTTGTATATCAGGTGCGTTAGTGTAAATGACAAAGTTCTGTTTGTGGATATTAACATCATTATGCACTGGGGCGAAGCGATGTTAATACTTTAGTCTGATTCATTCCGGTGAGCTGTAGGAGATTAGATATTAGAGATGTGTGAAAGTGCGTCTACATTCACTTGTCTTTTCTCAGTTCCTACAGTGTGTTAAAACAGCAAAACATGATTTCCTGTAGGATCTGCGTGTGGGGTGGTGGGGTGATTAGGGAATCAGTTATAGATTTTCGCATTTTTCCTGAGCAACTGTGCAGAGCTGATAAGCTCTTTCAAACAAATCCATTTAAATGACTCGAATTTTACATTTATAATTTTTTTTTTTTTTTTGCATTTGGTTGATGCCCTCATCCAGAGCAACTTATTCTATTTATCCAACTGAGCAGTTAAGAGTTAAGAGAGGGTCCAACTTTGTGCTTTGTAGTGCTGTAAGTTCTAATCTTCATCTCACCACTGAGCCCCGACTGTCCCAAAGATTTGCCCTAAATTTTACTATATGTGACATTTGGGTGTTCATTCATTGATATGCTCGTATACAAAAATACATTTAGTTTCAAGGCCTAGTCCACAGTTTGTGCCATGATATAGAATCTATGAGCTGTGTGCCCATAAATATATGAACTTACAAACAACTCTGACCTTTATCACCTCACCACCACTGCCCGATAATAATAATAATAATAATAATAATAATAATAATAATATTATTACATTCCTCACTCATACCTACAAACTTCCTGTTATTAGTTCCTGTTTAGTTCCTGTGCTGTATTAAAATATTCTCCATAGAAAATACTGACAAAGTTTATTCTTATTCTTATTATACTTATTCTCATGATTATTCTCATTATTATTATTATTATTATTATTATTACTACAATATTGGGAGTTGTTGTTTTAGGTTTTGGTAAAATATATCAATCGACCCTGGCGCTATAAATCGTTAAAATTTATTCGATCTGTACTAAGCGGCATTTCGGACACACTTCTGAACCTCATTTAAAGCGGAGGTAAAATGTTTAATATGAACTTTATCATTACTGTATCAGATACAGATTCATCTCCTCATTTCAGGCTTGCAAATGTTGTAAATCTGAAAATGTTATCAGAGAAAATTTCCTCCGCTTTATAATATTTGTATCGTTTAAACTGAACGAATACAAGTGAGTCACATAAACAGAGTTGTTTAAAAACAAAGAAAGAACCGACTCATTGATGAATCATTCCTACCACACAGTACAAATCGTCTCTTACACACAGAGACGGACATGAAAGACATAAAGGACAGGAATGTGAATCTTGTCCTCTGAATTTGACTGTTGTTGTTCACACCAGTGACTCACACACCGCTGCGTTATCCGAGTCCTGACTGTGCATTGAACTCAGTCCGGTGTCCGAGTCATCGTCGTTTCCACTCGGGTTCGTTTTTGAAAGTCCTCGCACGCGCTCCACCCAGCACTCACTGTGCTCCACAGAAGGTGGTGGAGGTGGTGGTGGTGGAGACTGAACGTAATCCGCGAACACAGCGTCTCCATCACCTGTGTCTCCATCACACGAGCTCAGTGTCTCCAGTAACTCACTCAGCTCGCGCTCTTTCTCCTCCCACAGCTCGCGGCTCGCGTCCAGCTCGCTCTGCACAGCCTCCAGCTCAGTGTTTATATGCAGTCCGAGGTACGAGCTCGTGTCCAGCTCAGTTTTGATTCTCTCCTCCTCTAAACGTGCGTCTGTTTGGCACGCCGGCGTGTCTCCCTTCGTGTCCTCTGCGTCACGTCTCCTCCTCATCCACCTGCGGTCCAGCTCCTCCTGGAGTTCTCCGGTGAGTCGCTCCAGCAGCTCGTGCTGCTCGCTGATCTGCTCCTGGAGGTGAATCACATGATCGCAGTCGGTCTCCAGCAAGTCTGCGTCGAGCTCCGCGCTCGCGCTGTTCCCTGCGTCCAGCAGGTACGTGTCCTGCACGTAATTGGTCCCGTGTCGCCTCATTCGGTCCGTGTGCACCAAGGCCTCGTGCCTCTCGATCTCTCCGTCCAGCTCGCGGATGCGCTGCGTCTGCTGCCGGATGGTGTGATCCTGCGAGAGCACGAGGTGCACCAGCGTTTCCATCTTTCCGCCAAAGTTCTCCACACACGTGTCCTCTTTCTTTTTGTGGATTTTCTCTAATTTGCGAAACGCCTTCCGGACCACACGCCGCCGTTTTTCCTGTGAGATTTCCGTTTCAGTAGTCGGCGCGGTTACCGGCGTCGCGAGCTCACATTTCTCTGCGCACCTGCTCTCTTTACTGGGCACAACACGAGCTTCGGCGCTGCGCGGTCCTGCGCCCGGTAACGACGCGTCGCACCTGACCAGCACAAAGCGCACGTTGGCTTGCTCGCGACCCCACGCCGTCCACAGCCTCAGAATTTTGGTCCGGTTGGGCAGCACGCGCTCGTACCCGCGCCATTTCTCCACGATGCAATAAGACTGCGTAGAACCCGCGAGCGTTGGAGAGCTCTGGTCCTCAAGCAGCACCCGCACAAGATCCGCACAGCTCGTGCGTCTCGTCACCCCCGACAACAGCTTCTCCTCGCGGCACACCCACACCGAGATCTTACACTCCTCCACCTCCATCCCCGGACACCGCGAGCTCAACTCTCACTGCCAGCTCCAGCGCGAGTCATTCTGATTTCATCATTAAAAATTTTATTAAATCACAGCGAGCTCGAGTCCGCGCGTCTAACTAAACAAAACAATCCTAAATTATAATCCAGACGGTTTGGATGTGCGTGTATTCCTTCCGCGTAGCGCGTGCCAACCGTCCGCATGCAATCCTGTAACTTCACTAAACTGAAGCTCTGCCTTAAACCAAGACACACACACACACACACACACACACACACGCCTGCGCGCGCTAACCATGCACGTCACATGACTCAACAGCCTCCAATTCACAACTCCAACTGCACTCAAAAACAACGTCCACCTCAGGAAACGTCATCATCCATCATCCTGTCACTCTCACGATTGAAGATGTGGGGTGACGTCAAAACGGGTTTTAATTCTTGGTCTCGTGTCCGTGACGTTGATCAAGACTTTATCAGTCGTCACCGCTTCACATGATGCATGTTCAGTTTGATTATCTATTATTTATTTATTTATTTATAATTATGACGTTTAAATAAAGTCTGATCTAAAGCACATCTTCCTCAATGAATAAAACTAAAATGTATTAAATGTGAAATGTATAAAATGCTAAAATGCATAAATTTATCAGTGTAAAAAGTATTTTAAATGTTTTAACTATTTGTTATTAATTCTTTTATTTTTTATTGGGTTTTTATAATGAAGCAAATAAACATGAATTCCAATCCTAATTAAAGAGCCGTGGTATGTGTAAAATGTTCAGCGCTGTTACATTAATTAACAAATAATTCTTTTATAGATTAATCTGATTAAATATAGTCTAAATTTGCGTTATTTAAATAAATATTCATATTTATACAGTGAGGAAAAACAGAAAGAGAGAGAGAGAAAGAAAGCAGAGAGAGAGAGAGAGAGAGTAAAAGACATAGAGAGAGACAGAGACAGAGAGAGAGAGACATAAAATCATCATAACTACTAAATAACTACTAAAACATAATTTCATGTCAATAAATGAGGTTAAAACAGTGAGAGAGAGAGAGAGAGAGAAAGAGGGAGAGAGAGAAAGATGAGCTGACTGATGAGTGTAGATGTTTATATAATTTAGATTTGATCTGACAATCGGACCGCAACGGAAAGACGGATGAAAAAATGCTTCTTTATACAGCAGCACCATCTTGTGGTGATAAATATGTACTGCATAACTTTGTGTAAGACATTGAACAATAGTTAGGATAGAAATGTATTGGACTCTATCAGTTCTGAATGCTTTATAAAAACTATTAAAAGTTTAAGTTTTCTTTATTGTTTTTCCCACTAACTTTCATAAAACCCAATACACAGGATTCCTTATTAACCATAGCGTATAAACGCGTTCTAATAATAAACCATTCAATTATTCTTCTAATTACATTCAGTTTGATTTCTACAAAAATAAACTATAAAATTAAAGGGAAGAAAAGAAAATATGAAAATATTTTTGACTGTAAAAATCGGTACATGTTTATCGATTTATGTTTATAATGATAAAAAAACCGCTATATATTTTTTATTTATTCCAGTAATATCCGAACTCTTTATTGTGTTTATTTGCTCAGTAGACGTGTGGCAGGATGTTAGGTATCAGATCAGCTGGAATGAGTCCAGAGACATTTGCAGTGAATTTATCTCTTTTTTTTTTAATCCAACTGAGCAGTCACGGGTTACAGGCTTTTCCTAAGGGCGCTCACCAGTGGTGTCTTAATGGTGGTTCTGAGGATCCCAGGATCTTCTGATCAGCAGTTCAAAAAACTTCCCAGTTTCCATTTCCCACTTTACACAGAAACGCTGCGAAAAATAACTAAAACAAAATATCCAGTGAGCGGAGAGACACAACACAACAACGGCAGCCTTTAACCGCTGTTGATGTGAAAAAAGGGGGGACAGAGGAACTTAAACTGGACAGCGCAGGTCTGATGGGTGAGGAACGTGAGGAGCTCCTCTGCTGTCATACAGTAGCTCCGACTGAAGATTTAAGGTTTATTGTGTTTTGTAATGCTTTTATATTTCATTTACATTTCTGAGATCTAACAGACTTCCTTATCCAGAATGATTTACATGTATTTATTGATGATGCTGGGGATTAAACGCATGAGCTTGCGGGCTACCGCTTTCCTGCTTTTTGCAATTTTTATAAAATACGAAATAGAGACTCTGTAAAATTCATCTAGTTAAGAAGACTTTATACAGTCAATATAACCAAAAATATGTTAAAAAGCACAAATATGTTTTTAAAATGTTAAACGAAGGAGTTATTTGTGTAGTTGTTATAGCTGATGACTGGACTAATAAACACAAATCCAAGCAACATTATAATATCTGATATCTTTTTAAAAGTTGGAGTGAAGTTTGGGCTTTTTACTTTATTTATATATATAAATAGATTCGTTTTAGTTGTAGTTTTTTGCAGTGGCGGAAGTCGGAACTGTTTCTAACACGGCAGCTGCAGATGCCCGAGCCGTGACCTGCAGCCAATCAACAACGGGAAACTGTTGCGATTAATTGGGGCTTTTCTACGTCCTCCTTCAACCATCTTAACACAGAACCCGCCTCACGCTCCGCTTTTACCAACGCATTAATCGTACAAAATAACTAAATAACGTATTAGTTTCCCGCGGTCTGTAGCACATTTTGATTGGTTGAGCAAAGCCTACGTTTTGTCATACCTAAAGTCGGCCCTGCTCTAGAATGTGCTTGTAGGACGTTCCATTCTTCCTTCACTGGAACTGCGAGACTTGAACCCCGTTCCAGTATGACAATGTCCCTGTGCACGTAACCCCTAAACTCCATAAAGACATGCTGTGTTCTGATTGGACTGAAAGAACTCCCATGTCCTGTACAGAGTCCTTATTCTAACCCAACCCATTAAAACGGATCGCCTTTTGAATGAACTGGAACAGCGACCGAGTCTCTTTTTACTTCCGGTTATTCACCTCTCTCTCTCGCCCCCCCCCCCCATTCTCCCTCTCTCTGTCCCTCATTTTATCTTTTACCCCTCATTCTCTTTTCCCCTCCACACCACCCCCATTTTCTTTTACTTAAAGGCAAAGCACAACCAACCACTCACTCACCCACCCAACCACTCCTACACCACCCAACCACTCACTCACCCACCCACCCAACTACTCACTCATACACCCACCCAACCAACTACTCACTCATACACCCACCCAACCACTCAGCCAACCACTCACTCATCCACTCACTCATTCATCCACCCACCCAGCCACTCACTCAACCACCTAACCACTTACTCATTCACCCAACCACTCACTCATACACCCACCCAACCACTCATCCATCCACCCACCCAGCAAAATATTACCTCTAAATGTTATTTCTTGGTGTAAAATGCATGACAGGAAAATAAAAAAATAATTTTATACATTACTTTTTAAACTTTTACACATTTTCAAAAATATACAAAAACAACCAAAAAATAAATTTGTAGAAAATATACATAAAAATTGTTAACATATTTATAATTACATTTCAGCAAATGTATTTTTTGGCCATTTTTTGGTATATTCTTAAAAATCTAATAAAGAACAGAATTCTGTATGCGGTGCGGTTCAGTGTTGAACTCCGAACAGGACTGAGATTTATTCGATCTAGAAGTACATTCATCTCCTTGTACTAAAAAAATACACAATATTTTTTCAGTGACATAAAAAAAAAAGAAATTCGGTGAAAGAGTAGAAAAACACAGCTCTGTTTCAGCATGTCACCTCCTGCACCCGTGCAGATCGAGACGATGCAGAACATTAAAACAGAACTGTGGTGATTAGTCGCGCGGTCCAGCTGTGAGCGAGTAAAGCAAAGAGTTTAACGCATTTCCGCACATCTGGAACATAGGTAACGAGTTCATCAAAAGTCACTCAGAGCTGCTCGAAAGCCTCAGATGTCCAGTAGACACAGTAAGTGATGCGCTCTGGCTCTCTCTGACCAGCAGTGCAGCAGCTCATTGTCTTTAATGTGTCTGTGTGTGTGTGTGTGTGTGAGAGAGAGAGAGAGAGAGAGAGAGAGAGACAGAGACAGACAGGTTGAAGTGATGTCTCATTCTTTGATGAGTCTGTAGATGTGATGCTGAGCTCCGTGCTCGCTGTTGGACACCTCGAAAACACATGCGATGCACAGCAGAGTCTCCTGGGTTTCTCTGCTCGACACCACCTGCCGACACACACACATACAGACACAGTCACAAGAGTAGCAAACATTCTTGTTCTTAAAAGATAAGATAATACAAAACAATGAGTGTAACAATGAGTGTAGGAATGAGTAAGAATAAAGGAAGCTTCTTGGAAGGAGTGTTTAATATAGTGGTTAGAAGGTGTGTGTGGTGTATTAGGAGGTGTGTGTAGTGTGTAAGGAGGTGTGTGTAGTGTGTTGGGAGGAGTGTCTGATATAGTGTAGTGTGTTTGGGAGGTGTGTGTAGTATATTAAAGGTGCGTGTATGTAATGTGTTAGGAGGTGTGTTTACTGTGGTGTGTATATTGTATTAGAAGGGGTGTGTGTTGTGTAGTAGGAGGTGCGTGTAGTGTATTAGAAGGTGTGTGTGTGTGTAGTGTGGTGTGTGTAGTTTATTAGAATGTGTGTGTGTGTAGTTTATTAGGATGTGTGTGTGTGTGTAGTTTATTAGCAGGTATGTGTGTGTAGTGTAGTAGGAGGTTTGTGTAGCGTGTTGGGTGTGGGTAGTGTGTTGGGAGGTGTGGGTAATGCTAAGCGTGAGGGTGTGAAATCTACCAGCAGGATGGTGAAGTTCTCCAACACACTGTTCATCATGTATTTCTCTGGAAGGTGCTTCAGTTTGTGGATGAAGTTGATCATGTATTCACACATGGGGGAGCGGTTTAATCTGTACACAAACCGGCCGCTCTCGAAGCGCGCATACTCCGTCTGCACATAGGAGACCAACGAATATAAATAAATAAATTACTAAAGATTTCACAGAAATATTAGCATGTAATGCGTCGGACTGCTGATTGAAGACTGTGGGTTCAGTTTCCAGTCGCTGCTGGGCCCCTGAGTAAGGCCCTTAACCCTCAACTTGATTTAAAAATGAAATAAATAAAAAAATAAAAAAGAGAGACGTACGTCGCTCTGGATAAGAGCGTCTGTGGAAAGTTATAAATGTAAATTTATCATTATAATTAAAAAAAATTATTTCATATCAATAAAATTAATTATTTATTCAGCAGTCACTCTAAAAAAAAACAAAAAAACAATAACCTAAAAGCAACGTCTTAAACTGAAAACAATGCACATAATTAAAAAAAATGTAAATTTTTTTTATGTAAAACAAAATTTCAGGGACATTCATTTAATACTAGATTACTATAATCCTGAAATGTATAATAAGTAATTGTGTTATATTTTATAAACATTTTTACGTCATACAAAGTTCATAACTGATCAATAATTAAAACAGAAATTGTGTTCATTTCCTCACGAAAATCTGTTCATGAACTAGTCTCACCTCGACTTTCTCCACCACCTGCTTTCCGAATGAACACACTTTAGTAGAGCAGGTGATAGTCATGTTATCCTCACTCTCGTACTGACTGCTCACGCCGTAGAACGCACCCGAGTCCTCCTGAACGTTACAGTTCAGATCCGCCTGAAAAAAAAAAAATCAAACACACACACAGACAGATATTATGTAAATTGAACGTGTTTGTGTTATAATATGCATAAGTTTACATGTAGCTTCCACAAGGGGGAAGACAATCATACACACACACACACACACACACACACACTTGTTACAGACCGTCAGCTTATTTTCTGTAAAGTGATTTACTTTAAAGAAAAAGTTTTTGGAAATGTTGGTTCCTTGTTTCTGTATAAAACAGAGGAAGTCCCTGTGCTGTTTTGGACATTTTAGGAGCTCTTCACGAGTTTTCAGCTGGACAAAGTGAAACCATATATAAATGCACACTATGAGTGCATTCTTTTCAGTACACCACGTCTTTTCAGATGGAAAGTTCCGTCGCAAAAATATGTCACAAAATTCCACAAATCAGGTTGTGAATGTATCACCATGCCTTTCGGTTCGGTATCTTTAGGTTTACTGTCAAAAATGCGAGTATGAATACTTAGCTTTCAAAACTCCATGCATCAATTTCCTTTTTGGTCCAGACCCAATAAACCAAAAAATCATAAAATGTTCTATGTAATATATATTTTAGTTATTATTTATTTATATTAAATAAATTTAAAAATGTGTGAAATTTTTCAAACACAAATGTGAAAATATTCATGTCTCGGTCTGGACCCTGTGAAGAAGAATGCATGACCTGTAAAGCTACACATACAAGTCAGTAGCAAATAAAGGTGCTAGCAACAGAAGCCCATGTTGGAACCACAAGCCCATCGGGTTAATGTAAATAAACTTGTGTGAGCAGATAAAACAGAGGCAGTGTTTACTTAAAGGGCCTTACAAGAAAAAAGCTAAAGAGTGACTGAGTGACTGAATGAGTTTTACTTCCACGCAGGTTAAAAACAATGGTCTTTTTATTTATTGTTTCAGATTCTGAGGCAAACCAAACGGAGTGTTAACCTCCAGAAAAAAGAGCGTAGTAGAAAGAAAGCAAGGAGTCAGAAAGACAGAGAGACAGGAAGAATGGGGGAGAGAGAAAGAGAGTGAGCGAGATAGAGTCACAGATGGGGAAAGAGAGACAGCGAGAGAGAAAGAGCGCGAGAGAGAGAGAGAGAGAGACAACAAGCGGGTCTCGATCTCCAAATCCCTGGTCTGTAGCACCTGTGGCCCAGAAAAGCAGGTGTTTAAACAAAGTGTGTTTGCAGGCTACTGTACAGTGTGGCACCTATAGCTCTTCACTTCACACACACACACACACACAGGTTCCAGCCAGTTCCGATTCTCACTCACACATCATAGAATAATAAAAACATCTCAATAACACAGCTGAGGGAAAAACCTTCACCGCTTGTCACTATACAAAATGTTATATAAAACCTATAAATAAATAGAATAAATGTGAAACACGGAGGAAAATAAAAGTGTTTAGTAGGCATTTGTAGTAATAATCATTTCTGGGACTTCTGACTGTTAATAAACTTTGGTCTAATTGTCTGATTTATATTTGAGTGATAACGCTCTGTTCTGTTTTTCTTACAAAATGGATCACATCCAATTAACCAGATATAGAAATATATCTGCAGCATTGCAGAAGTGTTTCCAGTGACGTGAAGCTCAGAACTGCAGAATAGTTTTACATTAAATTCACTCACCCAGAACTTGACTAAGAAAAAGGCATTCTGTGGCCCTTTTCCGAAAAGCTCCTTCAGGCCTCCTTTTTTCTCAGGAAATTTATCGTAGATTTGGCGAATGTCCACTGACTCTAGCAGCGGGTCGCTGTACGAGTGGCTCGTCTGGCCGATGTGTACGAACAGGTGCTTGTTGTACTGCGGAGAAGAGAATTAAACAGCAGATACATGAGCCATGTCTTTATAAGAGGCTATTGATATTAAGCTTTACTTATAGAAGATTATCATTATAAATGACTTTCGCAGGAATTATGGAACACTGCAACCTTTTTGGGGAAAATGTGTGTAAGCATAAAATTTACATTTAAATAAATAGCAAAATTTAAAATTGCAAATTCTACAGATGTTTTTTTCACAATTAAATGAATGGAATTAGTGTTTTTTTTCTTCAATAAATTAAATACTTTTCTTATTTCCTTTTTTCCATTTTTCTTACAAGAAAGCGGAAAAATTCTTTTTTTAACGTTCCTTCTTATTTTTGCACGCAACGTTTGAATCCTCTGTTCGCTGAAATGACGGTGTTGTAGAAATGAGCGCGGTTTGAAACACAATGTGCAGTAATTGTCTTATCTTGCGCTGCCGTTTTTCTCTCCGATTCTACATACAGATAAATTGATTCAGCAGGCGCCGATGATGCCTCGGTTTGACTCCGTGCACTTTGACTGAAACGTATTGTGTTTGTTATATGACAACTGAATCGTGAATACAAATCATTTTTATTTTTCGTCTGCGCATGTTTGATGAATAGCTGCTGTCTCACTAAATCAGAGGGAAGAAGAGAGGTTATAGACGCGCTGCCAACGTGATGGATCGCGCGGGACTTAGATGGGGGAGGAGAGGAGGGGAACAAACGGCGCTTAGAGCACACAGACGCGGGCAGCTTGGCGATACGCTACATGATACTGAACCATCCCTAACCAACAACGTTCTCTTTAGGTCAGAGTATGTTGCGTTTTTAGGTATAAAATTATGGAATTATGATCAAGTCGCTAACCGGAGGCCTGACGGGTGATTTTATTTAAGTATTTTTTAAGAGAGAAATCTGAATGTTGAGAAGTGAACATACACAGTCTGGGTCTCTCTCCTGTTCCAGAAAGGAGGAGAACTCGAGAAGTCGCAGTTTGCTGGTGCCGATGGAGCGTCCTTGCCACGCTGGAGAAGTAGCTGCAGGGGCTTGAGGAGGCTCATAACCTGTAACAAAAACACAAGAGCAGCTTTAAGCTTCTGTTTTTATTCTACTAAGCAAAATACTTTACTGTGTAATAAATTACCGGGATGCTGGCGTGTACCTGATAACGCTGTGGCTGCCTGGATGGGAAAGGCTTGCTGTGTAAACGGCTTGATGCTAAGAAAACAAGTGATGGATTGACTAAATTACAACTCTAAATAAGAACTCGCAGTTATTTTTAGTGCTAAGCCGGGCGCACATCTTTACCATAGAAAATGTAAAAAGATTTGGAATCTGGATTGTTTTCAACATGAAACTGATAAATTACATTAGACACCAAATTCTGATAGGTCAGAGGATGCATAATTTCACATAATTATTATATAATTTAATATGCAGCACTAAAAAGTCTTTTAAATAGTCAAAAAGCCATCAGTTTCTAATAAAAATTGGGATACGTTTACAATTGTGTCACTTTTTTTTATCCATTTAAACAGTTAAATGCCTTGCCCAGGGACCCAGCAGTGGCATCCTGGTGGCCTCTGGAATTTAACCCATGATTAGTGTTGAACTAATTTTTTTGTAGTTTAGATGATTTTTTAAATAAAGCCCCAGTTTAAAAGATAAACAACATAAATGACTTATCCACTTGGTAAATGACACTGATGAGTTGCAGGAAGTAGACTGGGTTTTACTTACTCTTGTGAGGATCCAGGATGTCCTGTACTCAGCTGCCAAAACTACAATAGGAACAAAAAACACTCTCAGTAAACAAAGCAACAAAACATCAGAAAACAGATATGTTTATCCATCATGTGGGATCATCTGCAGAAATACAGAGCCGGTGCTCAGCTTCGGGCTTCTGGGCAGAGCATTAAAGAAAATTCTGCAGTGTATTTTAGTTTGATCTTTATTCACAGTGTAGGTGATTATGCTCTAAATGGTGATTATCACAGACATGGAATTTCAACATGAATCTGTCTAGATCCGAATAGAGTACGTTTACTCCAAGCTGAATAATACTGTCTCCAAAAACTACTGACAAACCACCACTGTTCTTAACAGTTACTGACTACCATTGTCCCCAACAGCTACTAACTAACCACCACTATCCCCAAAACTAATAACCACTGTCCCCAATAACTACTGACTACCACTGTCTCTAACAGCCAACCATTAAAGTCCCTATAAGCTACTAACCACTATTACCCCAAACAGCTATTGACAAACCACCACTGTCCCCAACAAGTACTGACTAATCACCACTGTCTCCAAAAACTACTAGCTAACACTGTACCCAACAGCTACTAACTAACCACCAGTATCCTCAAAAATTACTAACTAACTACCACTTTCTTCAACAGCTACTGACTAACCACCACGGTCCCTAACAGCTACTTACCATCACAGTCCCTAACAGCTACTAACCACCCCTACCCCCAACAGCTACTAACCACCCCTACCCCCAACAGCTACTAACCACCCCTACCCCCAACAGCTACTAACTAACCACCCCTGCCCCCAACAAGTAGTAACTAATAACCACTGTCCCAATCATATGACTCTAGTATTGGAAATTGGTATCATTGTAATATTTTTGGGTGTGAATTACATTTATCGCTTTTATACAACTGAGCAATTGAGGGTTAAGGGCCTTGCTCAGGGCCCAGGAGTGGCAACTTGGTTGTGCTGGTAATTAAACCCCAATCTTTCAATTAGCAGTTCAAGAACACTAACCACTGTGCCACCACTCCAGCTGTGGATCATTCTCTGGATTCAGGTCTCCTGGTTGTACTTTGAATTCCTTAATTATTGTGTGATGACCTTCCTTGCAAAAACAAAGGTAATAAAGTTAACTAAAGAAAGGGCCCAGCAGTGGCAACTTGGTGGTGCTGGGAATCGAACCCTAATCTTTCAATTAGCAGTCCAACACTTTAACTACTATAAACACTGCTACCACTTCCACATTACATATACAGTAGATGGCATTGTCCAGTGATACACCAGCACAAAGCCTCTCTTAAATGTTGATCCCTAGTGTAATTTCCAGGGTTTTTTTATTTGGTGTTTCTTGTGTTTTTGGTGTCTCTTACCGCCGGCGCTGCAGGAAAGTTGGGCTGAGGAAGGCCTGCCAACCCCAGCTTGCTGTGAATGGCCGTGGCCGAGACGATCTGTGCAGAAGACATGCCTGCCATGCTCTGGAGCGCTTTGTCCTTCACGCTTTGATCCTTAAGCGGAACAGGAAAAAGACTTCAGCCAGAACGAGAAAACGTGTGTGTGTGTTTGTGTGTATGCGTGTATGCAATGCCGTAAGGGATGCAGCAGAAACAGCTATCAAAAAGAACACACACGTTGCATGCAGAGACAGGAAAAGGGAACGGGCATGCATTCAATTCACCAGAGGGCCATCTCAGCACAATTTCAAACCGTTTCCAATAACATCTCTGCTCTGGCTCCAGAAATCAAAACCTGTAAAGGACTTATAAAAGAATAAAGACAGTTTTGATTGTGCTGAAGGATCACTGCGATGAGCAACACCCAACAGATCCCCAGTGATGAAAAACGTGATATTTCGAACATCCTGCCGTGCTCGGTTAAGACAAAGATGTTTATTCTAAACTGTAACAAAGGGAAAAACTCATCTGGACATGTTTTCTTTCTTTATTCAGCTGTAAAATGCCTGACGGAGGATGTTAAGGCCAGAGGTACTTTAGTGCATTACCAGTGAGGCAGTGTGTGTTAGAAAGACGTTAAAGTAGAGAACACACAGCTGGAACACATCACAGCCATTACGAAAACCCTTCTTACTCAGTTTTTTACAGAAGAGTTTTCCTTCTTTTAATAGTTAAAATACGTATTTTTAAAAATGCATAAACAAATTAACCATAATAAATACTATAATGAATCTGACCCTAAAGCTATGATTTACGAATTTTTTTGTGTTGAGTTTTTTTTTCCTCTACAAGAGGTAGCTCAGCGGTTAGGGTGTTGGTCTGCTGACCGAGAGGTTTTATAGACTATATGCACATTGCAACCCAACTTTCAACCCAACTAAACTAACTAAAAAAAACCTTAAACCAAATAACTTTAACAAGGCCCTTAACCCTCATCTGCTCAGATGTACATATGGAATAATTGTAAATCGCTCTGGATGAGAACGTGCGCCAAATGCCAGAAATGTAAACGTCTAAGTTTTAATGTGTTTAAAGACATAACACACTGGCTCGCCTTCTCCCCTTTCTCTGGCTCGGGTGTATGAAGCGTTTGAGTCTGAAGGCAGATTCTCAACTCCAAAAATGTATCAATGCACATGCTTTTGTGAATTTGTGGATTCAGCATTAAACCTTTTCATTTTTTTAATTTTTGTTTTACAGTGCTGATAAATTCTCTTATCATCAAAAATGGCTCAATTCGAAATTCGACTAACTCTACACTTACAGCTGTTCTCATGTTTTATAAAGCTGGGTTACACACGGAAAGCTGCGTTCATGCTAAAACAATTTGTGGAGTGTGTTCTGACACGGACCAGATCCCTGCAAACCAAACACACTCTTATACAGAACAGGAAGGAAGCAGAGGACAAGAAGACACATGAGAAAATAAGTAACAGCCAAATGAGTCCATTTTGAGCAACACACACATGTACATGTACATACACACACATACACACACTGGGGATGTAGGATAGATACAACCAAAAGCGTCTAGACAAAGAGAAAAAGGACAAACACCTACATACAGATCTACTTTGATATAGATTAAGTTTAACCATGTGGCACACACAAACACACACACACAATGAGGATCTAGATTAAATGCACGGATATCTAAACACACATCACCTAGATCCCTACTGAATGTTTTTGTGAGTGTGTGTATAGATGCTCTACTCATCAGCACACACACGCTGTAGACACACATACCTTGAGTGTAGAATGAAGTTCTCGGGATTTCCGCCGAGCCAACACTTGAATGTGACTGGAAACCTGCAAACACAAGCGCACACACAAATGCTTTAAACGACTGAGATTAAAAAGCAGTGTTACAGGCGATACATAAAGAAACTATAGAAATGAAGGTAGGAGGGAGATTTTGGCAGAAAGAGTGGCAATAAATGGGCAATACTGTGTATATGCATTTTAGACATATATACACACACAGGACGTACACAAGAAGCCAATAAAGAACAATGTTTAAGCTATTAATGTTTTATTTTTATTCTATTATATATAATATATAACATCTAAAATGTGTCTCTACTAAAAGTTCCAGAAATAGGGGCGGAGTGAATCCATACCACTTCTTAGCTTTCATCTAAAATTTCCTAGTGAACTGGCTCTACATTGCGTCTCTGCTAAAATGTCTCCTTCAGTTCGGTGGGTTTTTCAGGGATGTGGCGTGCACATGAGCAGCTGGACATGTTCTCCCGTTGTATATTTAAAGAATCTGGATTTAGTTGCTGATGATAAAAGCAACATGTATTTTTTCCTCACACAAAATAGTTTTATTACTGCGTTTAGAAATGATACTAGAAATGATAGTGGTTTAAACGTTACCGAGTTCACTGACCTGTTTCCTTGTTCTTGTCTTTCCAGTCCTCAGTTTGATGTATCTGGCTATAAGCTCATTGCGACCTGAAAAAAAACAACTAGACGTTGGTTTGACAGTCATCATAGAATTAAAACCGCAGGTATGTGTCTGAAATTTTATGACACTGTCAGAATTTCACACACACAGTACGTGTATTCATGTGTGGCCTGCACTTAGATCAAAGGGTCACCCAATGGCTGGCTGGAAGCACATTTACTACTGCATCATTCATTCTTTTCAGCCGCTTGAAAACATACTCAGCTGGACTTGACATGACCGCATAATAACACAGAGAGAGAGAGAGAGAGAGAGAGAGAGAGAGAGAGAGAGATGAGAGTCGAGAGAGAGAGAGAGAGAGAGAGAGAGAGAGAGAGAGTAGAGAGATGAGAGAGAGAGAGAGAGAGACTAGAGAATAAGATGAGACTAAATGAGACCGTTGAAAGGATACAGTGTGCAGAGAGAGAAACCACTCACATCATTTACTCACCGCACATTAAAAGTGTGTCAACACACACACACATTACTCTGGGACAAAAATTATTTTTGCGTGTTGCAGCTCAATCCCCCAAGCCGTGTCAGCTCGTCAATAGGGGGCGCTGGGCAGCCACCTCCTGTGTGTGGGGCGCACGAATATATGTAGGGTCCTTCAACTTAAGACATGTCATTTAAGAGGTCTAATTGGTTTGTTTAAGTTTTTCATTGGCGCACGCTGTTTACTCCTGAACCGTTATTAGTAAATCAATATTATTTTTTATTTTTGTGATTGGACCATTCTCTACGAGTCACATCTCCACTCTGCTGGATACACTGGATATTGCTTTTTCTTTGGCTCCCTCTAGTGGACAACACAATTATTTAAAAGATCATCTTAATTACTTTATAAATGATAATAGATTTTGCTTAGGTTTGTTAATAGTTGTCTAAATGTTAGGACAAAACATTTTGCAAATATTCTTCATGGAAAATTTTTAGAAAGGTTTACTTATACGTTACTTAAAGTTACCATACGTTCTTGTCTGGGCAGTGGTGGCTCAAACACTGCCAGTTGTTGATCTGAAGACCAGAAATACCTGGGTTTAAGCCCCACCACCGGACCCCCATCCACTGTTGGGTCCTTGAGCAAGACCATTAACCCTTCCTGCTCCAGGGGTGTTGTATCATAACTGACCCTGCGCTCTGACCCCCAACTTACTAAGATGGGATATGCGGAAAAAGAATTTCAATGCGCTGTAAAAAAGTATATGTGACAAAATAGAGGCATTTACATTGTCATGCGGAGAGAAAACATTCCTAGAACTGTATTCCTTAACCCGTCTTTATGACAGTCATACTTGATGACCATTCTCAAAAAGTTATAGGAAACATTTTTTTTCCATTTAATTAAAACACCACCATTGAATATCCTTCTTCCGACATTTGGATAATTCTTTTACATTTTTGGGAACAATACGAAAATAAACACGTTTGAATATTCATCCATCAGACTTCCTTGAGTGTGTTGGTTAAACTCCTCAACCCCACCCACGCCCTTGATGCGATCTACCTGTTGATGTGGCGAGTAAAAACCCGTACCCTGTTTGCTCTCAGTGTAAAGGTCAAATTGGGAAAGCAGATGGTGGTAAGAACAATCCCCCCGCCAACATCTCCACTCCCACTGCAGGTGTTTCCCTCCGAGCGGGACCGAGGGGTGAGGCCTGCTCTCCCCCTGCCAGATAAACCTTTTTATGAACAAACTTTACACACACACACACTTTACACTCACTCACACACTTCTCTCTCGCATCCGATTAGTGCTAAGCAGCTGTCCTTTGTGAGTGTTGGAGGCAGTAACATGAGCTCTCCCCTCAGTCCGCGGGTAAGAAGCCAGATGGCACCAAACCGTGACGGAAAAATCCTCCGCGCTCCAGAGAGAGATAAAAAAACCAGAAACCGATCAATACACACATTCTAATACTCTTTCACAAACACACTAAGGCTACCGCCATCATTCATCATCAATAACTAAGTCAGAAAATAAATAAATAATAACTATTAGTCAATATATAAATATCAAATGTACAGACATTAAATAATATTTTAAAGCATATATGAAAAAAAGTAAGTAAGCAATAAGTCAGTTGGTTAGAAAGTTAAAGTAAATAAATCTTAAATGTTATTAAATGAAACATAAGTAATAGATAGATAATAATATTAGACGAAATAATATTTTTATATTGGACAAAATAATATTTGTCAATAAATTAAATGAAAAAAGCCAGTTAGTTATTTAATTAAATACAACTTTGTTATATAAATATCTTAAATAATAAAATAAATAATTATTATTTTTTGGGTTGGTTAGTTTCCTTAATAAAACAAAAATATTTGTCTAAATATAAAAAAAACAAGGCGTTGATTGACATTAACGATAGTTTGTTCTTGGATTTACTGGAGGTTCCTGTCTGGTACGGATGCCCGAGATATGCTTTCAGCATCGACGGGGCAATGTGTGTATCTGCAATAGTCACAGTGCTGCATGTGTGATACCTCGTAGGGATTATATTCGACTGTACTACAGTTTAGAAACCCAAAGTTTAAGTAATAATAATAGTGATGACAATAATAAGAGTAAATGTGTATTATTTGTACATTGTTTAAAGTTCTATTACTGTGGAAATACTCCAAACAAGTTTAAAGCATTCAGGTGCAAGAAACAATTACTTTTGTAGCTTTAACTAAGATTAATTGTATTTAATTTATACAGTGAAGACTATACAGTGTGATTTTTACATTTAGTTATTAAAAATTATGTAACAATCACCAGAAAACACTGTTTTTCATTTACATATTTGTTCTATTGTATTTATCAATGATTATAATGTTTATTATATTTTACACAGATGCCACGTCTTTATTCATGGCAGAAAAAAATATTGTTTAAAAAATTGTCATTTTTTCCCCCACCACTTGTGACTTTTCTTTCCTAAAACTGTGTGTAAAACCTTTTGGGACTTTATGACACTTCCTCCAAGTTTTACCGAACTTAAGTATCTGGATTCTCTTCCTTTAAAACGCTTTGTGTTCCTGATACACTCTGGGCTCTTTAGTCTCACTATGGGATTCTATGAAGATTTACTGTGTAAAAAAAGTTATTAAAGTTTTTAAAAGGAATAAGTGCCAAGCTAACCGCTGGCTGCTACAAGTCACTGACACGTAATAAAGGCCGGGCTGTTATATTTATATTCGTTTCGATTTCACTCAGCAGTCTGTAGGCAGACATCCACATCCAGCTGTGGGTGGGCGTGAGGAGGAGGCCAGCAGTTAGATCACATCGCCCTCCTGTTATTACTGTACTGCAGATCAGACACGCAGATCGAAACAAGTTCAGGGAAAAAAGGCACATACGATATTGCAACACCAAACGGTAATAAAAAAATAACTTCTATTAGTCAAAGAAACAGACCTGGTGTTTCTATTAGAGAGAATAAAAGTAGAACAAAGAGATTGAAAGAGCCCAAAATGTGGCTATTATAAAGTTATTATTATAGGAATCAATTTAGAATTAAGGATCATAATTTAATGGTTTTCTGATGTTAAGACAGTTGGTGACAATGTCAAAAAAAAACATTTGAACACTGACACTTCAATAAAATCTTCCCATAAAAAGGCGTGCAATTTTAAAACGAGTGCAATTTAACCCACACAAGACAATGATTTATTCCTGAAGTAGCTACATAAAGCACTGATTTTAAATCAGGGTAGAAGTAATGGCACATCCGGAAACTTTTGGCCTACTGCTTTCCGAATACTATTAATTTGGACCTGTTACTCACCTCGTATACTCCTTTTTTGCACACTATAGTAGAAATCAACCAATACTGATAATTAGATCTAATATTTATCAGTTCCCAGCCTCCATTTTGCTCCCTCACATAAATCAAAACACTTATTACCACGTCAGTCTAAACAGAGACTGAAACTGAAAGAAATAAAAAAAAAAAAAACGTAATTAAGCGTCTAGTTAAAATAGGCAACTTACAAAGAACATACAAATATTTCTATTACTATCTGAATTGAAAAAATTTTTTTTGCTTTTTAAATGTTATAGTCTCCTAGTTAAGCTGAATTTACAGTGCATCATTTGCTGATAAGATAAATAAAATGGTATCCGTTAAATCAAATTAAATTACTTTTATTACTAGCACTGTCATTACTCACAGTACGATGACGTAATAATCCAAAATTACAGAACTGATATCCTATAAAGAAGAAAGTTTTTAAGATCAGGGAAATATCAGTAAAACTGATTATCGGTCGGTTGTTACTGTATGTGTATGTGTAATTCTGGATACAGTCTTAGTTAAGTGAGTTTCTGAAGAATCGTTGTTGCCGTTGTTTTTTGTTTTACCTGTTGTACAGGTGACTTTTGCGCACTTCACTACCAGGATACACTTATAATGATAATGGAAAAAATGTGCTAACGGACAGGAAAAAAAACCCTTAATAGTTCAACCAGTAAAAAGTTTGTGCTTTTGAGTTTTGCACAATTATTTTATATATTTAGATGTCAATTCAAAGCAAAAAGACTTCTTATAAATCAGACCTTCGAATTAAACCAGCGCTTTCATCAGAGTATCTGCAGAGTCTTTTGTTAATACACAGCACTGTGTTGTTTTTTCCACAAGAAAACAGACGTCCAGCTTCACAAAAGATCACTTGGAGACAAAAAAACGAATACGCCGAAGAAAAAAAAAAAAAAGGGTTTCCTAAACCCCTTCAACTGCTTCCTGACCCCATTTCTCCCCAACACAAAGAACTCAAACAGCAGGAACATAAAGTATATAAGAACACAAATCCACTGAATATACATAGGGACTGCAATGATGAAGCCCTTTTTGAAAAGTGAAGACTTCTTTAACGTCTGAGAAGCAGCAGTGGCGGTGGTCTACGGGGCACAATACGACGCTGATCAAAAAGCAATTCTGTGGAGCACTTTCTTCCATTCTGTCCTGCCCAGTAAGACTTCTGTGTTAAATCAGCATTCGAGGAAAAAAAGGGGGGAAAGGGAGAGAGAAGTAAACTAGTGCATATTCCTGCCCTATAGTATCTACCCTGTTTATCCCACATTTAAAAAGTGTTACAGACAAATAAATGTAGCTATTTTAGGTAAAATCTGATGAGGGGAAAGAACATATTAAAAATATCATTTACATTTCTAATATGATTTAATTCTCATTTTTATCCAACTGAGCAATTAAAGGTTAGGGGGCCTTGCTCAAGGGCCCACCAGTGGCAGCTTGGTTGTGCTCGGAATCCATAACCCATGATCTACCTCAGAAATCCAACACCTTACCTGCTGACTTAAAGCTTCATAATAATAATAATAATAATAATAATTTTTGATGCAAGACTAAAAACAGAGCAGCAACAGTTTCATACAATTTCAGACGCGGCCTGATGAAGACTCCTCCCAGAAGCGGTTCAGTTCTTGAGTGGAAGATTAAATCAGTTCTTTATCAGTCCCAGTAGGAGACCGTGGAATCCAATTAAAGCTGGTGCTAGCTCTGTCCTAGTTAATCACTCACGAAAACAAGACAGCACCGGTTTCCGATGGAAAGTAGCACTCGTCCCCCTGACGTGGGCAGAAAAATCCTTGACATATTAAACCTACTCGAAGATGAAATGCTGCATGCGGTTTGCAGAAGCGAGGGAATGCAGCGGGCAGGTTACTGAGAAAATGGAAAAAAAGACAAAAAACAATTACCGGCTGGGAGGTTTAAAAGCTGGCGCGACTTAAGGCCCGACTTACCCAAAACACTCTGCTTCAGGGAACTTTGTTACCTAACAGTGTAAGAGAACAGGAGGCTTTTAATAGAGAGCAGCATATTTCAGGAACTCGCCTACTTTGTTCCTGGAGTTTAATTAATCATCAGATTCAAAAATGCGTTTATGGCTACAGGTGTTCAACAAGCTGCAGATTTGTTGTTCTAGAACACATAACTGAAACTTACAGACGCCTTGATAATTAGCAGACGTCTGGAAACGGATGTGTCAGAGGATAAAAAATAAATAAATAATAAAAAAAACACATCAGTGCTGCGAGTCCCCAGGATATGAAGCGCTGCCTTACACACTGCAGCTGAAAAATCTGAAAAAAGTTTCCTGCAATACAAAATGCACAATTCTTGCAATTTATATTTGTCCAAACAGCATGAATAGAGAGGTAATCTTGGTAAGTGTCCGATTATTTTATGCATTTATCACAGGGCACGGTGTGTGTGTAGAACATTATACTGCTTTATCAAGAAAATCTTGTTTCTATAAATGTTACAGATTTGTATACAAGACTAGTTGAAAGTAGGACTGCCACTGATGATTAATCTATAGATGTTTTTTTTTACCAAATAATCGATAAATATATGTCTAATTTCTCTACAATTTAAATAATCATTTTAATTAGATTTATTTAAAAAATCCTGTGTAAGGCAGCAAATACTAAATTGAAACCACGTTTTTACACAGTAACTGCAAAAAAATAATGAAAGTAAAACAATTTGTAAAACAGCAGCAACAGGCAATGCAAACATTTAACATTTATTAGGAGCCTTGCTCAGGTGCCCAACAGTGGCAGCTTGAGAAATGAAGAAAGAGGAAGAAAGAGAGAGAGAGAGAGAGAGAGGGAGCGAAAGAGAAAGAAAGACTTAAGTGAAAGAGTGATATGAGTGATAAAGTGAAACGTACATAATACTTATTAAGTGTGTGTGTGCATTTTAGAGATCCGATCCCCCACTGTTCCTCATCAGGTGAAGGGTGTGTACAGCACAATATGTACACACCTGTCACCTGATGAGGAACAGTGGGGGACCAGATCTCTAAAACACACACATGCACACACACACTTTATAAGTATTATGTACATTTCACTTTATCTTTTCATTTTAGCACCTTTTTTTAAAGATACTTTTACGACAAAGAGAAGGAGAGAGACAGAAGGAGATAAAGAAAGACAGGGAGAGAGAGAGACGGAGAAAGAGAGAGATCGAAAGAGAGAGAAAGAGGGAGAGCAGTATTCTCTCTTTCCATGACATCATCTGGGTGGGAGCCGAGGAGGAGAGAAGGAAGCGCAGCTGCGACGAGCAGAATGACCATCTGCTCCTCTTTACTAATGGTTCACGCTTGCTTTACACAACACACACACACACACACACACACTATCACAGCACACACTCTAAACACAATGCAGCCTGACAGAGTCACGGCCACTCGAGAGCAGACTCATGCACTGGCTCAGCACTGAACTGGCATCAGTTTCCTTTTCATATGCTAAAGAATGCAGTTGTGTGGAGAAAAGAAAAGATGAAATCTCTATCAGGAGTCCCTCAGGAGAGAGAGGGAGGGGGAGAGAAAAAAGAGAAAGAGAGAAAAGCAACATGTGCGGTCTGGACTTTCAAAGAAACGCTCTTGTATTTCTTAAATTCTCCCTGACTCATCTCTTGCTCAATCTCTCCTTCTGTCTATCCCCTCATATTTCGCTCAATATCTCTCCATCCGTCTTTTCACCCTTACCTCCATATCATCCTCAATCTCTCAGTTTCTTTCTATCCCTCTCTACAGTCTCTCTCAGTATCTTTTGTCCCCCTGTCATTCTCTACCTATTTCCTTTTTTTTTGCCTCTTCTTATCCTTTTTTATTCCTCTTGGTCCACTGTATTTGTCAATCCCAGTATAGTGGGTGTGGCCTCTATACCCTCAATAAAGTGGGTGTGGCCTAATTATCTGTCAGTTCCAGTTAAGTGGGTGTGGCCTCATTACCTGTCAGTCCCAGTATGGTAGATTTGGCCTCTGTACTCGTCAGTCCCAGTATAGTAGGTGTGGCCTCTGTACTCGTCAGTCCCAGTATAGTAAGTGTGGCCTCATTACCTGTCACTCCCAGTAAAGTAGGCAGGCCCTCTGTACATGTTAGTCCCAGTATAGTAGGCGGGCCCTCTGTAAATATCAGTTCCAGTATAGTAGGCGGGCCCTCTGTAAATATCAGTTCCAGTATAGTAGGCGGGCCCTCTGTACAACAGTCTTAATTAAGTAGGCGGGCCAGGCATTTTTCATTGAGCCACTTAAAACACCTGACTGGGATTAGATTTAGACTCACCATACATCTTGCCTTCATCAGAGAGGATGATCTTGCGGCGTCCACAGGGCGGGTAGATCGCCAGTGCCTCCTGAAAGCTCTGCTCGATGTCGGGGCTCCATACGCCCTCTGCATCGCTGTCTATGGTCTTATCATTGGAGTCACTCATCCTCTCCACTTCCTCTCCGCCACTCTCACTCCCACTCCAGCTGCCTGTGTCCATTGAGAAACCTGGGAGCTGCAGCCAAGTCTAAACAATGACTGACAAATAAACCTGGGAGAGAACAGAGAGAGTCAGTTTACTTAAGACTTCACATAACATGATTTGATTTGTTTTTTGATGTTTTGGTTAATATATCTATATAAACAAAAACGACCCTAAAAAGGGCAAAAAAGATGAGTATGGAAGATATATTAGGGGCTGGAACACAGCTGATTATTGGCTTTTTGAAACAGTAGTGCGACAATAAAAACTTGTCAACAAATATTTTTGTTATTGAATTTTTACATTTACAGCATTTGGCAGACGCTCTTATCCAGAGCGACTTACATTATCTCATTTATACAACTGAGCCATTGGGGGTTAAGGGCCTTGCTCAGGGGCCCAGCAGTGGTGGCTTGGTGAAGCTGGGAATCGAACCCACAATCTTCAGGTTGGCAGTCCAACACCTTAACCATGAGCCACCACTGTTCTGGAGTGGGAGGGGCTTATATTTTTTCCCCTGTCAATCATTTACATTTAAATTTCTGGCATTTTATTTAGAGCGAATTACATTTATCTTATTTATCAAAGGGTTAGGGGTCTTGCTTAGGGGTCCAGCAGTGGCAACTTGGAGGTGCTGGGAATTGAACCCATGACCTCCTGACCAGCAGTCCAGTATCTTTGCGAATAAGCAGCAGATATTGTACTAGCATTAGTCCACCACATGCTAAATCTTATTAATATCTACATTTGAATACGAGCTTGAAATCAATCTGTGTTTTTAGGCTATGTTTGCTGACTGGGAAACGTCTGCATGGATTCCACATGCTAATCAATCTTAACATTTACACACATCCTGTTTGAAAAGATATCTCTCTATAAAACTGACTAGCTGAAAAACAAACAAGCTAAAATGCTAGAGTAAACATATCGGGCAGTGCCAAGCACATGACCATGTCCCGAATGTGAACTTAAAATGTTACAAAATCACACAATCACTTAAAAAATAAAAGGCGCCAGGATCAAATCCGGCACAAAGGTTTCCAGGGGAAAGACTAGTGGAAACGGCAGAGCCTTTTAAAGAGCTCCATGTGTTTCCTGTTGAACAAGAGGGGTGTGTGTATGTGTGTAGGCACAATTTGTCTTCGGTATTGCAAATGCTTACTGTATATGATGAAAGTGTGAGTTAGCTGGAAAATGCAAGTGTGTGTGTCAAACTGCTGGGTTAAAGCATGCATCATCTTACTGAGTAGAAGATGAACTCAGACAATAATCTCTTCCAGGACCCTGCTCTGTGTGTGTGTGTGTGTGTGTGTGTTGTGGCTTCTGGCCAGGACCCCTAGTGTGATGTGTGTTTTCCAACAGATGTGGAAGACTCATCGAGACGCACAAAAGTGTTTCGACAACATAAAACTTTCCAAGTTGGTTTGAGACGTGCGGTTTGAGGGTGTTTATAAGTTGCAGAGACATGAGGAGGTTCTCAGCTGTCATTACAGCTCTTCCCTTACACCTTCACACCAGTAATAAATCTAAACACGACACAGAGATAAACACGACACAGCGGTAGAAGTAAAACAGGATTACGTAGTAAACAACGATTATCTGTTTTATTGCGGTCAAATGGTAAAATCATGAAACTATCTCTCTTTTGTTAATAGAGAAACATGAAAAATTGTGGCAAACAAACAAAGCATTTTAGACTAATTGAAGTCAGTGAATGTGTTTATTCTTTCATTAGGACAAAAACTGTTCTGATTGGTTACAGAAGAAATGAAGCAGGAATCTAATTCTGATTTGTTACAAAAGGACTAAGGTTGGGACCTACATTCTGATTGGTTACAGCAGAACTGAGGTTGGGTCCGCTGTCCTCTGTGGCACTGCAAATAGGAGCTAAAATTTGATTAATTAGAGCATGTGTGAGGGTGCGACCTGCAGTCTTACACAATTATTTAATCATGATGTTGATGGTACTGCGTATCACACTCTCTAGTCATCCTACTTATAAGAGGTCCCGACAAAAAAGCATTGCTGGTTGTTTACCTTTTCCGATATGTGCAGCAGGTGTTTTGTGTAAGTGTTCCAGCTAACAAGTGCCAAAAAAACATCTGAGGTGTTTCGTCAAACACCGCTATCAAAACTAAAAAGGTTTTTTTTTTCAGTTTTTCATTGATCAGACTTTACTAAAAGCATAATCCAGTCCAAGTCTCTTCTGAATCCACATCTGTCGAAAAGAGTCTTTTAAGTTTGCCACAATGCCTTTGGTTTAAGACTAGACACTATTAGGCCTCCAATCATGGAGTGCAGATCTGCACTCTGCAGCCCAGCAAAAGCTCTCCGGCTGATGAGGAGATTTAGTCCAGGAGACTACAAGTGCTTGTAAGGCTTAACTTAATAAACATGTTCTTAAAGAAAACAGTACTGTGGAACAGCTGAAACTAGTGCGGCCCGAGACGATTAAAGAGCGGCCTAGGGTGACGGCTTAACGTAGACGACAGCTGTAAATACATCTCACACCCTGTAATTTACCACAGCTCGCACTTCAAACAACAAAAAAAAGCAAGAAGACAAACAGGGTAATGGAACAGAGAGGAAATTTGAAAAAAGTATCGCAAGAGGGAAACAAAGAGGAGAAAAAAATTTGTCTAAGGAAATTATACTTATGCATTAGAACTTTGCGGTTACAGTATTACAACCATCGTTTACAGCCATGCATTGCATTAGTGGCCTTTTTCATTCTACATTTGACCCTCAACAATTATTATAATAAACAACGCGTGCGAAAGAGAAAGACGAAAGCGATGCAAAGCCAAATTGGACAATTGGGCTGCTTTGAAATTTTGATCAGATGCATTTTTAAGTTGGAAAAAAGAGGATATGTCCAGGAAAAAAAAGGATGTACTGTCTCGTTAAGACTTGCAAAACAAATCACACTTTCACACTAAACAGTCAGACATTCAAATAAATCACTCAAAGAACAAATCCTATTGTCTGGTAAGGAGTCCCAGCTTGTAAGCATGTATAATTCTCAGCTCAGGCGTTTAGACACACACACATACACACACACGACTGTTCTCCTGCTGCTGACTGTAGCCAGGAGTCTGTGCTAGTTGTGTGTGTGCGCTGGAGAGCAGAGAAGAGTATAGAGCAGCAGATGAAGAAAGAGATTAGTCATGCAGCAGTGTTCAGCACTCACTCTCGCACTTCACTGCAGCTTCCGGGAGACGTTTTTTTTTGGCTGAATTATGGAAATTCGGCTCAAGCAGGGACACGTATGGACATCCTGGGCAGCTGCTCCACTCCCTATGGCAAACTAATACCCTGAAATAAGCTAATGATCAAATAAACTCATCATTGAAATGACTTTTATTAATTAATTTTGTATTGATTAAAAATCTTTTAAACATTAGAGAATAAATAAATAAAGAGTAAGTGTGTTTTCTGTGTGTGTGTGTGTGTGTGTGTGTGTGTGTGTGTGTGTGTGTGTGTGTGTGTGTGTGCGGTTATGTGTCATTGGCACTTGTAAGTAGGCGGGGGTTTCAAACGATGCCTTGAGACATGCACGTCTCATCAGTGAGGAAGGCAAGACAGATGGAAATGTTATTACTTTAAATATCTCAACAGTTTCTGTTCCCCGTGTACTCTGGACCTTGTTAGGAAGTGCTGTGCTCGGAACAGGAAGTCTCCGCATCTTACTACATTATCAAATTAAATTCTAATCAAACAGCTGAGCTCTCGTTCTCCTGCGGAGGCCAAAAACAAACAGCATAGACAAGAGAGGAAGCGCGGTGCACGTACAGTGCCGTGCACCACAGTCCACATGTCTGAACAGTTCCACCAGTTCTGAAATCTAGCAGCAAGTTAACGCTTTTACTATTTTCTGTTAGCAATTTAGTGGCGTTCATGAAAGGACGTTACCATTTTAACATTTAAACTAAATATATGAGATTTCTTTAGGGGTCTTACAGTGCCAGCTTGCTGTTGCTGAGAATTGAACCTACAATCTTCTTTTCAGCAGTCTAACAACGTAACCACCGAGCCATCACTTTCTCACTGACGAGCCAGGGTAGCCAGTAGGAATTGGTAGCTAAGGTTTTGGAATACTAATCGTAAAATTGTGGCTACAATTCCCAGCACTACCAAAACTGCTTTTGCTGAGCACCCGTGCAAGGCCCTTAAACCCCTAACTGCTCCAATGGATAAAAGTCACTCTGCATGAGGGCGTCTGCCAAATGGCAAAAATCTGAATGTAAAGCCAATTAGAGAAACAACAGCAATAAATTAGAGGACACCAGCGCAATTTAAAAGGGACAGAGAGAGAGAGAGAGAGAGAGACAGAGAAATAGAGAGAGAGAGAGAGAGAGAGAGAGAGAGAGAGAGAGAGAGAGAGAGAGAGAGAGAATAGAGAGAGAGAGAGAGAGAGAGAGATTCCTCAGAGATTTTAGTCCATATTGACATGATAGCATCACGCAGTTCTATTGGATTGGAGATCTGGTGACTGTGGAGGTCATTGGAGTAAAGTAAACTCTGTCATGTTCAACAAACCAGTCTGAGATGATTTGGGCTTTGTGACATGGTGCATTATCCTGCTGGAGGAAGCCATCAGAAGACGACCAAACTGTCCATCGTTTTGGCTTTCATTTCTACAGTCGCAGTTCATTGTGTGCATTTTCGCACACCACCATTGGTCAGTCATGTACGCAAACATTGTTTGGACAAACAGAGCAGTGGATTAGCGGTTAACAGCAGGCGCTACATGTTCCCCAAACAGCGTACAAGGCCATGTTAGAACCACAAACCAACACTGCAGCTAAAGGAGAGATTAACAGATTAAATGAAAAATGTTTTTTGTTAATGGCAATTGATTGATTTTGTTTTATCTCATAGCTATGAACAGAAACGGTCACATCAAAAATGTTAAAATCTAAACTACATTTATTTATTATTTCATTGTTGAGGTCCAAACGTTGAAAGGACGGGAGGTGTTATTTTATGTATTAGTCCTCCTCTGACCTCCCACACAGCACAAATATCCTCTTTCATAAAATTCCTTTTAAAACTAAAAGTGTTTCAGCTTCTATGTGAATTCATTTCAGATTCTCTTCAGCTGCTTCACGTTGCTGAGTCTGGTGTGAAACAGAGACCCTAAATCAAGTGCACTTCCTTTGCATTGTACACACACAATCCCTTCCTCTGCTCTATTGTCAAGCTGACGTATCCCACAATCCCCTTGGCTGCGTTTTGCCAAGTCAGAGCTGTTTCTGAAGGGGAATCACTCCGACGACCTGCGCAGACTTTTACTTTGACGGCTGTGAAGACATAAACCCGATCGTGGTCCCGCCAACTGCCACCTCCTGGTTGTTCTAGCTCTCACTCAAAAACTCATCCGAAGGTTACAAGTTCAATTCCCGGGAACACTAAGCTGCTTCTGCCAGGCTCCTGAGCAAGGCCCCTAAACCATCAGCTTCTGAAGTAAAACAACAATGTGGCGAGTGGCTTTCCTGTCAATAAGCCATAAATTAAGTGCGTGTGTGTGTTTGTACAGGGCTCAGAGAACAAAGCCTGTGTCACGATTGCGTTAAGCTTGGACAGGAAATCGTTGACTGTGTGATTATTCTGGCTGTTAGCTGGAACACAGAGGCTGAGGTTTACTGTCTCTTTCTCTCTTTCTCTCACACACACACATACACACACACACACTCACTCACTCACTCACTCTTCCCTCTAATCTGGAACACAGACTGTTCAATATCTGTTCCTCCGTTTGTTTCTTTTTAAACATGCGCACACACACGCACTCATTCTTTTTGTTCTAATCCTTTTCTCGCTCTTTATAAAAGTCAAAGTCAAAAAAGGCTTTATTGGCATGACTATAATTGCGTTACAGTTTTGCCAAAGAACAAAGAAACAATTAAACAAATAAATAAACAAATTAAAGACAAAAATATACAGAAAATATATAAAAAAAATATACAGAAACAATAAAAAAAATATACAGAAACAATAAAAAAAAATATACAGAAACAATAAAAAATAAAAAAATATACAGAAAAACATCAGAGAAAAAGACAGTGGTGAGATAATTAGAGCGGTATATGGGACAAACTCTTTTTCTCATTCATTCTCTCGCCCCTTCATACTCTCTCTCTCTCTCTCTCTCTCTCTCTCACACACACAGACAGATAAATTTTACTTTGCAGCAGCGTTTCATTTGCTTATGTTTAAACTCATTTATTGACATTTATTTAGTCACTGCTTTTTATGATGTTGACTTGTGTAAATGAAATCGTGGTAAAAAAAAAAAGTCCCTCACCTTAATTCTCTCTCTCTCTCATTCTTTCTCTCTCGCTTTCACCTTCATCCTATCTCTCACCTTCATTCTCTCTCTCTTTCTCTTTTCCTTATTGTCTATCGCTCGTTCGTTCGCCATCTCTCTCTCTCTCTCTCTCCTCTCTCCTCGTTCGCTCGCTTCTCCTCTCTCTCTCCTCTGCCATCGTTCGCCATCTCTCTCTCTCTCTTCGTTCGCCATCTCTCTCTCTCTCTCGCATCTCGCTCTCTCGTGTCGCCTCAATCTCTTCTCTCCCTCTCCTAGTTCGCATCTCTTCTCTCTCTTCTCTCCTCTCTCTCGTTCGCCCGCTCTATCTCTCTCTCTCTCTCTCTCTCGCCATCTCTCTCTCTCTCTCTCTCTCTCTCTCTCTCTCTCTCGTCTGCTCTCTCTCTCTCTCTCTCTCGTTCGCCATCTCTCTCTCTCTCTCTCGCGTTCGCCATCCTCTCTCTCTCTCTATCGTTCGCATCTCTCTCCTCTCTAGTTCGCACTCTCTCTTCTCTCTGGCGATATTCTCTCTTCTCCGTCGCCATCTATCTCTCTCTTCTCGTTCGCCATCTCTCTTCTCTCTCGCTCTATCGCCATCTCTCTCTCTCTCTCGCTCGTTCGCCATCTCTCTCTCTCTTCGCTGTAGCCATCTCTCTCTCTCTC